>CM077097.1:60800983-61329195 GCA_039513925.1 Platanthera zijinensis | reverse complement strand
TTATATGGAGGGACATCAAGTACTAAAGCAAGATCCCAGTGTGGAACCAGCCCAAAATCTTTCCTATCTGGAAGGACAATTCGGCAAAGGATCTTAGATTTACATGGAGCTATCGACCCTCGGACTCTTCCATGGGCGGGAGGAAGGGACCTTATTCCCCTAAGGCCTCTACACATTGATACTACCAAAAAATGGTGCCATAGAAGAAGCTTTCTGAAATGGAAATGAAAAGGACGAGATGGTGCTGGTAGACTTGACTAGAGGGGGGGTAATAGAGTAATCAAATTTTGCTACAAAACTTAATTTCTGTCCACCAACCTTGAGCCAGTGAAGTGCGGAATGAAGAGATTATAGATATTGATTTAACTTAAAGCCTAACACAAGTGATGTGCAAACACAAGCTAACTGTAATTACAGTTAAAGCTTGGAAACCTAAACAGCAACTAGCAACCTAGTTATATCTATTCACAGCCACAGTACAGGAAATATAATAAACAAGCCAGACGACACAAGGAATTTAAGTGGTTCCCCAAACAACTTGGGTACGTCCACTCTTCTACCACCAAGGTAGGAATCCACTACAGGTTTTTGATCAGGTGCCCTGCCACCAACACACATCTTCTTCAGTAGATCCAGAAACCTTTAGACTTTTGATCAGGTGTCTAAAAACCAAGCACAGGTTTTTGATCAGGTGCCCTGCCACCAAGGGATACTTTTGAAGGGAGTAATAACCTTGTACAGGAGGGGGAAGAAGGTTAAGATGTCTTCTCTATTTTACAATAGATTAGAGAAGCACAAAAAGCTTGCACTGAGCTAGAATGCTCTAAAGAATCAAGGCTCCCCCTGGCTCAAAGATGTCCAGGTGAAGTCTTGCTTCAGTGCAGAAAAACTCTTCAGGAAGTTCTGAAGGAAAGAGCTACAAGAAGAAAGTAAATAATAAAAAGAAATCTCTTCAAGCAGCTATCTTCTTCTTCTTCTTCTTCAAAGAAACTCTGAGTTGACCTTCCTGAAAGCAGGAGAACTCAGGTGAAGAAGAGATGAAGATCTTAACACTTCTCAGTTAGATGGAGATTGCTGAGAGCAGGAAGCTTGAGCTTGATGAAGGCTTGAGTGCTTTTGAATATGTGTGTAACACTAGCTTCAATCCTTCTTCAAAAGGTCTTTTAAATATATCAGCAAGCAACGGCTCTCTTCCATTTGAATTGTTGTCTTCTTCTAAGCCTTGAGACCTGAGCTGTAAATATCAAGAAGACAGAAATATCTCTGCAGCAAAACATTCTATAAAAAGGAATAAACCTCTTTCTAAGAAGCTGCAGGCTTAAACAAATAATCAGATAGACTAAATAAAGTCACATCAGAAATAATCTCTTTATAGCAAAAAGAAGACTTTTCAGTCCAACGGCCTTAAAGGGCTGTCAGCAGATAAAGTAAATTAAAATGACAGCTAATAAGACAAACAACTTTATCTTAAAAGATTTTAACTCAGGCAAAAAGAATAGAGCAAATAATGCCTGGAAACTTTATCATACAGCTTAAAATAGAGTGCCAGAAAATGTATTAAATAATTAAATATAATAAATAAATACAAAATACAAAGGCAGACAGAAAACGTCGAACGACCTTAGAAGATCGTCGAACGACGCACGGAGATCGTCGAACTATCGGGCAGATAGTCGAACGATCCAGATAGTCGAGCTATCAAACAGATAGTCGAGCTACCGCAGCAGATAGTCGAACTATCAGGACAGATAGTCGAACTATCAGATAGTCGATCTATCTAGGACAGATAGTCGAGCTATCAAGCGCACAGAGATAGTCGAAACTATCAAGCAGATAGTCGACCTACCTCAGAAAACAGATAGTCGATCTATCAAAAGATAGTCGAACTATCAAAACAAACCAGATAGTCGATCTATCACCAGATAGTCAAACTATCAGATAGTCGAGCTATCAGGACAGATAGTCGAACTATCAAAGCGGAACAGATAGTCGAACTATCAACAGATAGTCGAACTATCAGCGCAGAACAGATAGTCGAACTATCAACAGATAGTCGAACTATCAGCGCAAAACAGATAGTCGAACTATCAACAGATAGTCGAACTATCAGCGCAGAACAGATAGTCGACCTATCAATAGATAGTCGAACATACCAGCGCAGAACAGATAGTCGACCTATCAACAGATAGTCGAACTACCAGCGTAGAACAGATAGTCGACCTATCAACAGATAGTCGAACTATCAGCGCAGACAGAGCGTCGACCAACTGATAGACGATCGTCGATCAGCCGATAGACGATAGTCGAACGGCGTTCGACTATAGTCGAACGAAAAAACCTACTTAACCAAATTCTCAATTTGGAAAAGCGAGGACCCTACAGCTAGACTCCTAACATTGACCATAGATATTTCTTGGTCAAGGGCACAAAGAAGAGGACTAAACTCAAATCAAACTAAGGGTACAAACATCTCCCCCTATTTGAGTTAAGTCTCTCAAAACTAAAACAGCTAGCAATAAAACAAACAAAATAATTCATCAAATAGTTAATCAATAAACTGGCAGAATATCAATCAGATAAACAAATAATCAAATATATCACAGCAGTTTAATCAAACTATTAAGAATCTTTAGGGTCAGGTAATGGATCAGAAGACTAGAGAACTAAAAAAAAAATTTTTCGAAGAGGGTCATCTGATTCCTTCTTTGACATCTTTAAATCCTGCACTCCAAGGATCTTTAGCTCTGTAGCTCTGGGGACAACAGCTTCAGGATGTTTTTCCATGTACTTTGCTGGATCAAAAATCTCAGGATTGACTTGGAATTTCTCAAATTCTTTCTTTCTGTACGCTGACATGGTAGTAAAGCCAGACGTATCTTTACCTTCGGCTCTTGCTTCTTATTTGGGCTGCTCCTACAAGCTCTTGAAAGCGAGCCATCCTAAAATTAGGATCGAGCTCAGGATTTCATATACGGGCTCAGGAGAAGCAGCATCAGCTATTATATCTAGATAAGACATTAGAATAAACTTAGCAAAAGGGACTTGCTAGAAGGTTTTAAAAAACTGTAAACTATTTACCTTTCGAAACACTTTTCTCAGATTGAACTGGAGAAGGAGGTGGGGAAAAAGTTGGTCTTTGGGCCACAACCTCCTTCATTGGTCTTTGAGAACCATAAGATGATTGCTTTGTGAACTTTGATGACCTTGTCTTGGTTGGGGTGAGCAGACGCAGATTTTGCATAGGCGGCAGATTGATTAGCAGGTAGATTCCCAGAGGCTCCTGCACCTGGAGGTGGAGGAGGACCTTTGGGAGTCCATCTGGAGACTGGACTGTCATACCTCTTAGTTCTCTTCCTTTCTTTTTGCTGATTTTTCGAAAACCACATCCAATGCTTAAAATCCTTGGATTTGGGGTCAATGCCCTCAAAATATAATAGGGAATGTCATTATCCTTATTTGGAGGTGGAGGAGGAGCAGCTTTTCTTTTCTTTGACAGATTTCTTTTTCTTTGACTTTTCAGAGATTCAGAATCATCATCATCATCAGAATGGGATGATGGAGGGTTCTCATACGGATCATAGGCTTCTGAGACAGCCTTTTCTTTAAGCTTTGAGGCAGATTTCTCTTTTTCTTCTTCCAGGGCATCCAAGCCAGAAGGGAGTCTAAATCTAAACCAGGAGAGTCATCCCAGATGGATGACTTTTCAAATTGCAATCTTTCTCTTTCTCTTTTAAGGATTGAACTCTTAATTCCCATGCTGCTCTTGCTTGAGCTTCTTCCAAGCTCAGAACAGAAGAGTCAACTTTGACTTCCTCTTTCTCAGACTCATCTTCTTTATTATCTAAGAAGGATTCCAACTCAGGGTCTACTTGAGTAGCAGGAATACTTGAGTCAGCCTCAGAAAACTACTGCTATGATTTGAGCAGTTAAATCTTCTTTAATAATATCTGTAAAATTATGAATACATATCTGCTAAATAAGCTTGAATCATTCCTTCAAGGTATTCACAAACTATCAAATTAATTGACTCATCAACAAAACGAATGAAAGAGTTACCTTCATATTTAACCATTTCCCATGATTCATTCAGATAAGAAGTTATGATTCCTTCCAGGAATCTGGCAATCATAGGAGTATAGATCCTCTAAGCATACTTTCACTGCAATTTCTGATAGCAGGATTCCATCTGCTATTTCCTTCTCAGTCAAAACTGGAGCTACAACTTGCTCAACTGGAGCAATCTCTCCTCAGCTGGAGTACCACTTCCTCAGCTGGAGCTGTCTCTTCCTGAACAGTCATAACAAATCTGGAACTTCTTCTGGCCAACTTGAGCAGATTCTGGCTGGGCAGACAAGACTGAATCTTTCACAACTGGAGGAGAGGCAGGAAGGCCTGAGACATCTTCATTGAACTTCTCCCCCTGCCTGATTTCAGTGGGTACTGAAACAGGCCCCTAGAGGAAGATGGCTCAGCTGATTTGGAGAGGGATTGATGGAAGCAGATAAGAGATCAATGGAGGCAGCAAGGGGAGCGATTGCCTCTTCAATCATGGTTTTGATTGATGGGGTAATCAGCTCCACAATGCGCGAGATGAAATCAGGAGTGATTTCAAAAGATGATGGATGAGAGGTGGATGGAGCTGCAGCAAATATGGTAGATGTGCTGGGATGGAGGATGGTGTGAACAGGGGATCGAGCAGGAGATGGAGCAGGTGATGGAGTAGGAGAATTTATTGGGAATGAATTGGAGATACAGGAGGAGTAGGAATCTCTCTGATCCTAACAAATCAAAGCTAGGAGCAGATATCCTAGCCAGATGAGCAGGTAGAGAGAGAGGCTGGAGGAGACAGAGGAACAACCATAGTTGTTTCAGGTGCAGCAGAAGAAGAAGGTCGTACCTCAGCTGAAGTTGATGGTACTTCAACTGAGGCAGACGACAATGCAGAGGAGGAGGAGGGAGAGCTGAGCCAGCTTCAATAGGTTGAGGAGCGACTGATGCAGTCCTTGTGTCCTCAGATTGTGCTGGAGCAGATTTCACAAACGTCCTCTTCCACTTTGAGAACAGATGGGGATCCATCTTCTTGCTGGCGTTGATGGTAGTTGCGGCAGAACTCAGCAGCTGGGGGAATTTCTCCTTAAGGAAAATTCAATAACCCTTCCCAGGGTGACTTCCTTCTTTCCTGTCTTCTTCCTGATTAAATCAAACAGAACTGCAGCCAATCGATCCTTTTCCGATTAACAATTGCACACATAAGTGCGAATTGCTGCCTTGTTATGTTATCATGGGCAGAGTGCTTGCCCAGAAGCACTTTTCCTACTACCTCAGCGAGGAACTTGATCTTGAAGGGGAAGTTTACCTTGAGCAGCTTGGTGGGAATGCCCTCGGCATGTCCCAGCTCAACAAGCATCCTTCCGAACTCCTGAGCATCTTGCTCATAATCTTCGTCACCAATAACTAAACCAAAAACATCAGAAAGACCGGCCGGAGTCAGGATAACTTCTACTCCGCCGATGGTACCGATCATCGATTCGTCTGTGGAAGACGACGTGAAAGCCCATTCTTTTATTTCTGGAATGTTGATCTTGATCCTTTCAGACATCAGCTTCTCTAAACCTTGATCCCTGCAGAGCTGGAGAACTTCTACGATTCCGGCATCGCAACTGCTGAAAGCTTCGAAATCCACACTGAATCCGGCATCAAACTTTACTACGGCTAGAACAGCTGGGAAATCGCCATGGATTCGCCGGAGAAAGCACGAGAAAGCTGGAGAGAGAACGAGAAAGACGAAGCGCCAGAAAATCGCAAGCGGGAAAGCAGAATGCGAAAGGGCACGCTCCGTCGACGATAAAGCACACGATCTTTTAACCTAGGTCGACTATCGGCTTTATATTGGACCGGAAATAGTCGATCTATTAAAAAGATCTTGAACCGATAGTCGAACGGCCGTTCGACGATCGGCTCAGAAGCAGAATAGTCGAACCATCGTTCGGCTAATTCTGGCTTCACAAGCAACAAGCTGTCGTCGAGTAGAGATCGACGATAAGCTCAGCCTGTTCGACGATGGTCGAACGTCGATCGACGATCTTCAAACAGATAAGCTATCATTAACCAGAGGTCGACGATAGGCTCAATCCATTCGACGATCTTCGATCATCGTTCGACGATCTTCAAGCAGACCTCAACATAGGCAGATATCGTCACACTTAGTCTCGTCCATTGATCATGCCTAGTTGGACTAAAAAGAACAGATGCTTCTGTTCATCTAAAGGCTTGGTGAATATATCACCTCTCTGAAACTCAGTGGATATGAACTCAAGACAGATCTTGTTCTTTTCCACACAATCTCTCAGGAAATGGTGCCTAATCTCAATGTGCTTCGTTCTAGAGTGGTGCACTGGATTTTGTGCAATAGAAATAGCACTGGTACTATCACACATGATCTTGGTGTTCTTGTATGAGTAACCATAATCCACAAGCTGGTTTTGAATCCACAGGATCTGTGAACAACAACTGGCAGCTGCTATATATTCAGCTTCTGCAGTTGAAGTTGAGACAGAAGCCTGCTTCTTACAGAACCAAGAGACCAATCTCTCTCCCAGGAACTGGCAAGTTCCTGAGGTGCTTTTCCTGTCAACTCTGCACCCAGCATAATCAGAATCAGAATATCCAATTAATTCAAACTCTGACTCAGCTGGGTACCAAAGTCCTAGATCTGGACATCCTTTCAGGTATCTCAGGATTCTCTTTAGAAGAATCAGATGAGATTCCTTGGGGTTGACCTGGAATCTAGCACAAAGGCATGTAGCAAACATTATATCTGGCCTACTTGCAGTTAGATATAATAGGGAACCAACAATGGCCCTATAATTCTTTTGATCAACTGGCTTGCCGTGATCATCAGAATCAATAACTACATTAGTAGCCATGGGTGTAGGCATTGCTGAAGCATCAGCCATCCCAAATTTCTTTACCAATTCCTTGGCATATTTGGATTGGGAGATGAAGATACCATCAGCATCTTGCTTAACTTGGAGACCAAGAAAGTAAGACAGCACACCCATGCTACTCATCTCAAACTTAGAGTGCATCAAGTTGGAAAACTTTTTGCATAGTTTGGGATCAGTGGAGCCAAAGATAATATCATCTACATACACCTGAACTAACAGGATTGTGTCCTTGTGATGCTTGACGAAAAGGGTTCTATCAACTACTCCCCTAGTGAAGTTGTGCTCTAACAGGAAACTAGCTAAGGTCTCATACCAGGCCCTAGGAGCTTGCTTTAGTCCATAAAGAGCTTTCTGCAACTTAAAAACATGAGAAGGCTGAGTTGATGAAACAAACCCTGGTGGTTGTTCAACAAACACCTCTTCCTTAAGCTCACCATTTAGGAATGCACTTTTGACATCCATTTGGAACACCTTAAACTTCATGTAGGCTGCATAGGCCAAGAAGATCCTTATTGCTTCTAGCCTTGCAACAGGAGCAAAGGTTTGGTCATAGTCTATACCTTCCTCCTGTCTGTAGCCCTGAGCTACAAGCCTAGCTTTATTCCTTACTATTATTCCATTTGCATCTAACTTGTTTCTATACACCCACTTGGTGCCTATGATCAGTTGGCCTTTAGGTCTTGGAACCAAAGTCCAAACTTTACATCTCTCAAACTGATTGAGTTCCTCTTGCATTGCAATGATCCAGTGGGGATCTAGCTCTGCATCTTTAAAGGTGAGGGGCTCAACCTGTGAGAGGAAACAAGCATGCATCACATCCTGTCTTAATTGATGTCTTGTTTGCACACCAGCTGATATGTCTCCAATCACTTGAGATGTGGGGTGATCTCTAAGTGTGACAATATCAGCAGGTGGGATGTGATCTTCAGCAACAGTTGGGATTAATTCCTCAGGAGGAATTTGATCTACTGTTGGTGGAACAACAACAGCTTCAACAGCTTCAGCAATGTCTTCATCACTGTCTGATTCAGTGATCTGAAGAGTTGATAGTTGAAGAATTTCTTTAGGAGCATCATGTACCTGCAAAGAACTAGATGAAGGAGAATTTTCCTTCTCCTTGTAAAACATCTGATGCTCATCAAATGATACATGCACAGATTCTTCTATCTTACAGGTTGATTTGTTATAAACCCTATAAGCTTTGCTTACTTGGGAATATCCAAGCATGATTCCCATTGAAGCTTTTGCTTCAAATTTTCTAATATATTCTTTATTATTGTTATGAATATAAACAGTACAGCCAAAAATTCTAAAGTAATTAATTTTTGGTTTCTTTCCTTTAAGCAACTCATAAGGAGTTTTACACTTAAGTTTGTGTATCAAACTTCTATTCAAGACATAGTTGGCTGTACTAACAGCTTCTGCCCAATAGGATAGAGGCATGTTAGCATCTGCCAACAATGTGCTAGCAGCTTCAATTAGTGTTTTATTCTTCCTTTCAACTACCCCATTTTGTTGGGGAGTTCTAGGAGCTGAGAAGCTATGTTTGATACCTTCTCTCTCACAGAATTCTTGCATGAGAAGAGAGTCAAACTCAGTACCATGATCACTTCTGATCAAGGCCACATGAGTAGAGTACTCAGTCTGCACACAAAGTAGAAAGTCTGTAAGGGCTTTGAAGTTATCAGACTTAGTTCTCAAAAAGAAAACCCAACTGAACCTAGAGAAGTCATCTACAATTACTAAAGTGTAATACTTCCCTCCTAAACTCTGTACATTTATTGGGCCAAAAAGGTCCAAATGTAATAAATACAGAATTCTAGGAGAATCACTTTTATTTACAGATTTAAATGAATTCTTGGTTTGCTTGCCTAGCTGACAAGCCTTGCATAGACTCTCCTTCTTGTAGGGGCAAGAAGGTAAGCCTCTAACAAGGTTGTGCTTAGATAACCTAGATATATTTTTCAGGTTTACATGACTAAGCCTTTTATGCCATAAAGAATTATTATTAAGGGTTAATTCATTAAACAGACAGATTTCAGAGTGAGATGAATTAAAATCTACTAAATATATATTGCCTATTCTATTACCTATTAAAACAACATTATTATTTAAAGTAATATTGCAAGAGGAGTTAGAAAAAGAAACCTGGTAGCCAGCATCACATAGCTGGTTAACTGAAATCAGATTATGCTTCAGTCCATTGACATAAGCAACTCTCTTGAATGTAACAGCTCCAATCGTGATCTTGCCATATCCTTCTGTCTGACCACAGCTGGAGTCTCCAAAGATAACCTTTGGGCCGAGCTTAGCTTTGTACTTTGACAGAAGCTCTTTGTTTCCTGTCATATGCTTAGAGCATCCACTATCCAAATACCACTTATTTTGAGTGATTGGATAGGCCTTCACCTGCAAAACAACTATTTAGACAGAGTGGACCCAGGTAACCTTGGGTCCCTTGTTTTTCACATAAGAAAAACTGGAAATATAAGAGAATGCAGGCTGAGGGTGATAACCTAGTGGGTGAGATCTCCTAGGTGGGATTCTCCATGCAGATGATGGGTCAACAAACCTAGGATTTCTATTTTCATTTAGGTTTCTATGATACTGATTATGATTTTGAAAATCATGTTGAAATCGTCGATCGACGTTCGACGATGGGCGCTCAGATCGTCGAGCTTCGTTCGACCATGGAGCATCCGATCGTCGAGCGGCGTTCGACGCTCTTTGCATTTCTTTGAAAAACTTCTTTCTCTTTTCTCTCTTAGCTTTATTTAGGGTTTTATTTACAAGGTTTACTTGCTCAGTGTTCTTCTTTCCACTAGCTGAAATGAAGTTCACTGGAGTTGAAAGATTATTTTTAAGGAGGACTGTGGGTTCACTGGGAGAAGCTCCTAAGCCTAGTTTATCATTACCTGACCTAGTGTTAGTCATGCTGGTAATTTCTAACAGCTTAAGGCTTCTACCATTAAGGGATTCTTCTAATCTCTTAAACTTAGCTAATTCTATTTTAAGAAATTTAATTTCTTCACTACAAGTAGTGAGATCTTCCTTTAACCTAATGTTTTCAGAGGCTATTGAATCTGAGTCAGCTAACCTATTTCTAAGTTCTTTTATTTCTTTTTCTGAACTAATTAAATCTAAACACAAAGATTTAAATTCTAACTTAAACTCTTCTGAAGTAAAATCATAAGATGAAAGTACCTCATCTTCAGTAGGCATCTCTTCATCAGAATCAGAACTCTCTGCAGCAGAGTGGTTGCTGCAGGCATCTATTGCCATTAGGCAAATTTATTTGGCCTTCTTCTCTTCCTCATCTTCACTGGAGCTTGATGAGGATGATTCTTCATCAGAATCACTCCAGGTTTCAGCAATGAAACCTCTCTCCTTCTTCTTGTTTTTGTAGGAGGATGGCTTGGAGTGCTTCCTGTGTTGTTCTTTGTCTTTTCTCTTTTCCTTGTTCTTCTCCTCTGGACACTCTGGCAAAATGTGTCCAGGCTTCCTGCAACCATAGCAAATAATTTCTTTAGCAGGAGATCGATCATACCTTGGTTTGTCTTCATAGCGTGAAGACTTCTTTCTGAACTCCTTTCTCCCCATCTTGAGAAACCTCTTGGCAAACAGTGCCATAAGTTCCTCATTGGATTGGCTGCCTTCAGAAACATCTGCAGCCTTAAGAGCTAGAGATTGCTCTTTTCTTGTTGGAGTGGGGGTCTTGGCTTCAGCTTCTGCTTCTCTGGTCTTCAGCACTTGCTCAAAAGACTTGAGCTTGCCGAGGAGAGCTTCAGTTGAGATCTCATTGGTACTTCTGGCTTCTTTGATGGGCCAGATTCTTAGATCCCATGTGCTAGGGAAGCACATAAGAATCTTATCATTAACCTGTGTCAATGATATGTCCTTGTCCAGGGTCCTCAGCTCATTGATGATTGAGCTGAGCCTGGTGTACATAGCTTCAACTGATTCAGCATCAGTCTTCTTGAAGTTCTCATACTGTGAGATAAGGTTGGACCTCCTGTCCTTCCTTTCATCAGCTGAACCAGCTACAATCTGGTTCAGTGTGTCCCACATGGCCTTAGCTGAGGAGCAGTCAGCCACCTTCTGGAACACCTCATCAGACATTGTCTGAGCCAGTATGTTCATTGCCTTGGCATCAGCAATTTTGGCCTTCTTGTATTCATCATTATAGTCTGGAGGAGGCACTGCACTCATATCAGATGATGAGGCAGTGGCTGCAGCAGGTGCTCTTGGGGGACCTGACAAAATAGAAGCAAAAATACTCTCATCAATAGAGTTCATATATAATTTAATCCTTGCCTTCCAGATGCCAAACTTTGCTAAGTTGCATGCTGGAGGTCTGGTGCTAGAATAATCCTTAGACTGGGCCATGATAGTGAATATCTATAAGCTCTTGGTATCTATCAGGATCTTGTGACTTAGGTGTTAGCCTATACAGTCAGTCAACCTGGCTCTGATACCAATTGAAAGTGAAGGGATAGATACTACTCTAGAGGGGGGTGAATAGAGTAATCAAATTTTGCACAATACAAAACTTAACTGTCTACCCAACTCCCTTGGAGTGAAGTGCGGAATGAAGAGATTATAGATATTGATTTAACCTTAAAGCCTAACACAAGTGATGTGCAAACACAAGCTAACTGTAATTACAGTTAAAGCTTGGAAAACCTAAACAGCAACTAGCAACCTAGTTATATCTATTCACAGCCACAGTACAGGAAATATAATAAACAAGCCAGACGACACAAGGAATTTAAGTGGTTCCCCAAACAACTTGGGTACGTCCACTCTTCTACCACCAAGGTAGGAATCCACTACAGGTTTTTGATCAGGTGCCCTGCCACCAACAGGATCTTCTTCAGGTAGATCCAGAAACCCTTTAGACTTTTGATCAGGTGTCTAAAAACCAAGCACAGGTTTTTGATCAGGTGCCCTGCCACCAAGGGATACTTTTGAAGGGAGTAATAACCCTGTACAGGAGGGGGAAGAAGGTTAAGATGTCTTCTCTATTTTACAATAGATTAGAGAAGCACAAAAAGCTTGCACTGAGCTAGAATGCTCTAAAGAATCAAGGCTCCCCCTGGCTCAAAGATGTCCAGGTGAAGTCTTGCTTCAGTGCAGAGAAAACTCTTCAGAAAGTTCTGAAGGAAAGAGCTACAAGAAGAAAGTAAATAATAAAAAGAAATCTCTTCAAGCAGCTATCTTCTTCTTCTTCTTCTTCAAAGAAACTCTGAGTTGACCTTCCTGAAAGCAGGAGAACTCAGGTGAAGAAGAGATGAAGATCTTAACACTTCTCAGTTAGATGGAGATTGCTGAGAGCAGGAAGCTTGAGCTTGATGAAGGCTTGAGTGCTTTTGAATATGTGTGTAACACTAGCTTCAATCCTTCTTCAAAAGGTCCTTTTAAATATTATCAGCAAGCAACGGCTCTCTTCCATTTGAATTGTTTGTCTTCTTCTAAGCCTTGAGACCTGGGCTGTAAATATCAAGAAGACAGAAATATTTCTGCAGCAAAACATTCTATAAAAAGGAATAAACCTCTTTCTAAGAAGCTGCAGGCTTAAATCAAATAATCAGATAGACTAAATAAAGTCACATCAGAAATAATCTCTTTATAGCAAAAAGAAGACTTTTCAGTCCAACGGCTATAAAGGGCTGTCAGCAGATAAAGTAAATTAAAATGACAGCTAATAAGACAAACAACTTTATCTTAAAAGATTTTAACTCAGGCAAAAAGAATAGAGCAAATAATGCCTGGAAACTTTATCATACAGCTTAAAATAGAGTGCCAGAAAATGTATTAAATAATTAAATATAATAAATAAATACAAAATACAAAGGCAGACAGAAAACGTCGAACGACCTTAGAAGATCGTCGAACGACGCACGGAGATCGTCGAACTATCGGGCAGATAGTCGAACGATCCAGATAGTCGAGCTATCAAACAGATAGTCGAGCTACCGCAGCAGATAGTCGAACTATCAGGACAGATAGTCGAACTATCAGATAGTCGATCTATCTAGGACAGATAGTCGAGCTATCAAGCGCACAGAGATAGTCGAACTATCAAGCAGATAGTCGACCTACCTCAGAAAACAGATAGTCGATCTATCAAAAGATAGTCGAACTATCAAAACAAACCAGATAGTCGATCTATCACCAGATAGTCGAACTATCAGATAGTCGAGCTATCAGGACAGATAGTCGAACTATCAAAGCGGAACAGATAGTCGAACTATCAACAGATAGTCGAACTATCAGCGCAGAACAGATAGTCGAACTATCAACAGATAGTCGAACTATCAGCGCAGAACAGATAGTCGAACTATCAACAGATAGTCGAACTATCAGCGCAGAACAGATAGTCGACCTATCAACAGATAGTCGAACTACCAGCGCAGAACAGATAGTCGACCTATCAACAGATAGTCGAACTACCAGCGCAGAACAGATAGTCGACCTATCAACAGATAGTCGAACTATCAGCGCAGACAGAGCGTCGACCAACTGATAGACGATCGTTGATCAGCCGATAGACGATAGTCGAACGGCGTTCGACTATAGTCGAACGAAAAACCTACTTAACCAAATTCTCAATTTGGAAAAGCGAGGACCCTACAGCTAGACTCCTAACCATTGACCATAGATATTTCTTGGGTCAAGGGCACAAAGAAGAGGACTAAACTCAAATCAAACTAGGGTACCAACAATCCTATTGTATACAATGGCACAAGAGACTAGCCTATTTAAATTACAAGACTATTGGCAAGCTCTTTATTCAAGAGTTAGTTAGGAATAGTCCCAATGTGAAGTGCTCCAAAGAAGGCATTTGCTCTGCCTGCCAAAATGGCAAGCAGAAGAAATCCTCCTTCAAGAGCATTGGGACCAAAGACTCTGTGAGGTGTCTATACCTCTTGCCACTGGACTTATTTGGTCCTATGCCAATTCATAGTCTTGGTAAGAAGGTCTACACCCTTGTGGTAGTTGATGACTTCTATAAGTTTGCTTGGGTATTCTTTCTCAAGAAAAAGAATGAGACCCTTGGTATCTTCATTAATTTTGTCAAACAAATACAGAATGAGTTCAACAGTTCTGTGGTCAAAATCAGAAGTTACCATGGAACTGAATTCCAGTCTGAAGACATGAAAAAATTCTGTGAAGAGCAAGGAATTCATCAAGATTTTTCT
The DNA here is from genome assembly GCA_039513925.1 of Platanthera zijinensis. Classification (NCBI taxonomy): domain Eukaryota; kingdom Viridiplantae; phylum Streptophyta; class Magnoliopsida; order Asparagales; family Orchidaceae; genus Platanthera; species Platanthera zijinensis. The sequence goes on along the minus strand of CM077097.1, from coordinate 61,315,046 downwards.
TCACCTAAAACTCCCCAGCAAAATGGGATTGTTGAGAGGAAAAACAGAACTCTCATAGAAGCTGGAAGAACCTTGTTGAGTGACACATCTCTCCCAGAATATTTCTGGGCTGAGACAGTGAATACTCCATGTCATGTACTCAACATGGCCTCAATCACAAAAGATCACAAAAAGACCCCTTATGAGATCTTGAAGGGCAGAAAACCAAATCTGAGCTATCTCGGAATCTTTGGTAGTAAGTGCTTTGTGCTTCATAATGGAAAGTCCTATGTGACTAAGTTTGCTGCCAAATCTTTTGATGGAATTTTTGGGTACAACAATCATAGCAAAGCCTATAGGATTTACAACTTGAAAAGTCAAGTTGTAGAAGAATCAGTTCATGTAGTCTTTGATGAGTCTACTAATATTAGCATAGAGCTATCTAGCTCCTCTTATAGTACTGCAGATACAGAACAGATGATGGACAATCTGACCATCAAGGAAGCATCTCCAGTCATCCAGGATGAAGTGGATATTTCAGAAGATCTACCAGGCACACTTGGAGTAGAAGAAGATCAACAAGAGGCTGCACCTGAAGCTAGACCTGTTGCTACTGCTGAAAAAAGAATACCACCAGCAGTTAGACATATGAGAGATCATCCTGGACACCAAATTATTGGAGATACAAATCATGGAGTAATGACAAGAATTAGAAATATGAATACATCCATGTATGCCAGCTTCCTTTCACAAGTGGAGCCAAGAGGTTTGAAGAGGCCAACATAGATCAGCATTGGATTGTATCTATGCAGGAGGAGCTGAACTAGTTCAAAAGGTGTAAGGTTTGGAAGCTGGTCTCAGACCACAACGACATAATATCATTGGAGTCAAGTGGATCTACAGAAATAAACTTGATGAAAATGGCATTATAATAAACAACAAAGCTAAACTAATATCTAAGGGTTATAGGCAAGAAGAAGGCATTGAATTTGATCAAACCTTTTCCCCTGTAGCAAGATTGGAGGCCATCAGATTGTTCCTAGCATATACTGCACACAAGGTCTTCCAAGTCTACCAGATGGATGTAAATTCAGCCTTTCTGAATGGTGACTTAAATGAAGAAGTTTATGTTGAGCAACCTCTAGGTTTTGTAGTTCCTTACTCAACTAATTCTGTTTATAGACGTAGGAAAGCTCTATATGGACTAAAACAAGATCCTAGAGCTTGGTACGAGACTTGGTCTAGTTTCCTCATTGAGAACAAATTCTCAAGCGAGAAGATAGACAAGACCCTATTCTTAAGGGAATCCAAGGGTAAGATCATCTTAGTTCAGATCTATGTAGCTTACATCATCTTTGGATCTACTGATGACATCCTCTGCAGGAAGTTTTCCAAACTTATGTAGGGGAAGTTTGAGATGAGTTGTATGGGTGAACTTAAGTTATTCTTGGGCCTCCAAGTAAGACAGACTGATGATGGCTTGTCCATATCCCAGTCTAAGTTCACTAGGGAGTTAATAAAGAAATTTGGTATGTAGAACTCCACAAAGAGAACTCCCATGGGGTCAAGTATGCTTGTAGGCATAGATGAGGCAGGGAAAGTTTTTGATGAAACCTTGTATAGAGGGATAATTAGCTCCCTTCTATATCTGACTGCAAGTAGGCCAGACATCATGTATGTTATATGTGTTTGTGCTAGGTATCAAGCTTTCCATAAATAATCTCACTACTCTACAGCTAAGAGAATTTTGAGGTATCTTAAGGGCACTCCAGATCTTGGCCTATGGTATCCTAGGAATGTTGAATTTGAACTAACAGGCTATTCAAATGAAGATTTTGCAGGCTGCAAAGAGGACATGAAGAACACATCTAGCACCTGTCAGTTCTTGGGAGTCGAGCAGTAAGAAACAAACCAGTGTTGCAATATCAATTGCAGAGTCAAAGTATATCTCATCAGGTAGCTGATGTGCTTAGTTATTATGGATGCAACACCAGCTTCAAGACTACAACCTCCTGATAAGTAGAACTCCTCTATTCTGTGATTCTACTAGTGCAATCTCAATTTATAGGAATCCTATTTCTCATAGCATGACTAATAACATTGAGATTAGATATCATTTCATTAGGTAATATGTGGAATGTGAAGACATCAGCCTTTAATTTGTCCCAACAAATAAGCAAGTGGCTGACATCTTCACTAAGCCACTACATGAATAAAAGTTTAACACCTTTAAATTTTAACTGGGTATATTAAACCTGATATAGCTTCAGTTGCTATCCATCTTGCTAGATATTTTAGATTTTGTAGGTGGAAATTCTCTTTAAAGAAATGAAGATTCTCCATTTGAGGGGAGCATGTCCAGAAAAATTCCAACAATTCACTACTGCCAAGTTGAGGGGAGCAAATGATAATAATCCTACCTACTATTTGCTGAAGTCAAAAAGGGGGAGGAAAATATTATCAGATTAATGTTCAAGTATGGTAGCAACAATTCAAGGGATGCATATGAAGCTATGATCCACTCTGCTGGCAAGGGAAGTGAACACACTTCTCAGTTATATAGCTTTTTCTTTTATTGCTGCATAGTTCTGTGTATGTCATTGACTCACTTGCTTAAGGGTTATGACTTCCTCAAATAGGGGAAGATTGTTGGGTGCATTACCTTCAATGTCCTAGATTTGAGGAAGTCAATCTTGTTAATGATATATATATAGTTGTAATTGACAGTGATGGGACAGATAGCCTAAGTGTACAAAATAGGTAATTGGCTTGGCATGTTGTGGAAAGAAAGAAATATGTCTAAGTCCACATGCGTTGAGTGAGGTCAAGCCACTCAACGCCAAATGGCTAAAAGATGTGAGTACAGCTTGGATAATCAAAGCCAAAGATTTTGCATGCTGAGAAAGTGGCTACGTCTACAGGCGTTGAGTGTAATCAACTCACTCAATACCATACAGGTAAAAGCTGTGAGACAGGCTGAGAGAGTCAAAGACACAGAAAATTTGTGCTATTTTTTACTAAGTCCACAGGCGTTGAGTGAGTCAAGCTCACTCAACGCCATGTAATAATAGCGTTGACTGATACTCATTTAGTCAGAGCCTGTGTTTTGGAACACAAGAAAGTTGGCTATGTCCAAAGGCATTGAGTGTAGCTTACACACTCAACGCCAGATAAATAAAAGAAAATATATTATGTAATGTGGCGTTGAGTGGAGTTTACTCACTCAATGCCAAGTTGTCTAATAATCTTGCTAAGGCAGAAAGCGTTGAGTGAGGCATGCTCACTCAACGATCTCAACGCCAAGAAGGAAAAATAGCTGAGTTCGACGAATGCCAAGCTCAGTTCGACGAAAAGTGGCTAAGGCAAAAATCATTGAGTGAGGCTTGCTCACTCAACACTGTCAATGCCTAGATAGACAAAATTATGTCTAAGTATTGAAAGCTTAGTTCGACGAACGCAAGGCTCAGTTCGACGTATGTCAAGCTCAGTTCAAGAAAAGTGAAAGCTGAGTTCGATGAATGCCGAGCTCAGTTCAACGAACATCGATTTGAGTTTGACGAACTCGAAGACTAGTTCGATGAAATAAATTCATATTCTACTGATGCTTGATTTTGACTAAGTCCACAGATGGTGACGTCAGCAAGTCAATAAAGTCAACCTTATTCAAATAAATAGCGAAGAGGTTGCGGAACAAGACAAATAGTGTTGGAAGCTACTATTCGCCTTCTTCCATTAAAGCAAGGCGCAGCTGGATGCTGCAGGTGGGGGCCCACTGATCTCAAAGAGACGTTGATCGATGAACTATAAAAGAATGAGATGAGGCCATAATACGAGAACTTCTTAGTGTTTCGCTCATAACAAAATGTGCGAACAGACAATTAGAAACAGGAAATTGGAATAATAGAAATTTTTATTATCCAAAAAAGTAACTATTACAAAGGTATAGCCTCCCTTTTATGGAATGGAGGAGATGAGAGAGATTACAGCAAACAATATGGGACTAAATAATTACACTGAATAAGCATCTTTGCAAGAACAAACCAAACAAGCCGCACAGTTAGGAGATTGGGCTAACCACTCGGCAACCACCAGGTAGAGAGCACATGCCATCATAGGAGTCCGCTAAACCGCTAGACCATTGATCTCCAAGACGCCGGAGACAAACTGCCAGACCGCGCTGTATCCAATCCTCTAGAACCAAAACGTCAGACCGCTCGGTCTCCATACTTGTCACAACCCACATTTTTCTCCGGAAGAACAAGTATCAGAGTGTGAGAAAATGCACGTCGTGATGCCACGTCAGGCAGGGGATAATTGCCGACGCTCAGGCAACGAAAACTATTACCATAAAAATATTCATAAGTTTAATGTTTGGAAAGCTGTTTATATTTATAAGGGCCGTATCCCTCGGCTCAGTTATTTATTAGCCCACCTAGAAGAAAACATAATTTACGCTGCGGAAAATACCTTGATTTAATTAGATTGACATTCTACATGAGTGCAAACGTCCTCGAAGGACATCCCATGGTATGCAAGACTTTAGATTTAGTATAAGTAAGGAAATACCTTTTATGCTAGTTGTAAAGTACTTCTTTTAAGTTTGAAGACATGAGGTGTATGCCATGCTATTAGCAAGGTTTAATACTCAAAATAACTAACATGCATCCTAGCATAAAACATTCCCAAGAGACAAGTAACCGCTCCCAATTGGATAACCAAACAACATAGAAGAGTATACAGTAGACTGAGAAAACAACCACCGAAGGGCGCCAACAGACTGACACAAACCCCTCGGTGTACACAAAAGTCTGAGTCAACAAAGCAACAAAACAGCCTCACCTAAAGTAAGAGAGACACTCCTGCAAAGCGGTCAACCAAAACGCAGCTCCAAACTAGCTGCTCGGACGGCCGCAACCTGGACCTGAGGCATTCAAAGACAGAATACCTCAGCACAAATATAACAATGCAAGTGGCAAAAAAAGAGAGAAAAGCCTGAAGTTAATAAAAGATCGACAAACAGGGAAGAACCAACCCTCAGCGTGCAAGCTGTCAAACTCTGCAACAAGTCAGTAAATGAACGAGATTAAAGCAAACAAAGCATCAACAAAAGCTGAAGGAAATGCACCAGGTGCCTCAGGCAAACACCCGCTTTGGCTCAAACCTACTAGAGCAAAGCAATAAATGGCAAACCAGCCAATATCTATAACAAGGATAGGAGCAATAGTCAAAGAATCAAGATAGGACACTCATTAACACTTAGTGATCCTCGTCCCGGAGGAGTGGGTGACTTCAAAGGCACTAAATTTGCTTGTAATGACCTGGCAAGCTAAATGGCACAGCGTCGCCCGGCCCACTAGCAACCCATGGAGGACCCATGGCGCTCCAACGGTGTAGCCGGAATCTACAAGACCTGTCACGGAAACCAATACCCACAGAACACCTCACAAATAACTCGACATCACTGCATGCTAGCAAGGCGATACAACTGACCGTTCCCTCCACATTAACTTCTTACAACGTCTCCTGGACACACTTTCCATGGATTGGGGTCAAGACCCCAAAACAGTCCCCAAAGGACCTCACTCAATGAAAACAAGGGACGACAGACAATTCCTTCAGAATTCGTCGAGAATGGTCGACGAAGCCGACGGGAGTCGTCGAGTATCGTCGCGATACTCGACGATTTTGCCTAGGATTCTCGATGATTTGGCCTTCACTTCTTGACGACTCTACCTTGTCATTCTCGCCGATTCTCGCCGATTATAACTTAGCGTCTAACGGTTAGTCCTAGCGATACTCGACGATCCCTCTATTGATACTCGCCGAATCTACCTAAAGATACTCGCCGACTATACCATGTCATTCTCGCTGATTCTACCTTATCATTCTCGCTGATTCTCGCCGATTCTCGCCGATTATACCTCAGCAGTCTCGTCGATTGCCTTAGCATTCTCGACGAAAATGCCTCAGCTTTCTCGACGAAAATGCCTTAGCGTTCTAAGATGGTTAGGCCACGGGTAACACAGTACTCATCGATTCCTCGAAGGGCTCTAAGTCCGCTTTCCTACCTTAGCCTAGATTTCTCATGGATAATAGCCCTATAACTTAGACCTAGTCAAACCGAGAGCAAGAAAGGAAGATAATAGGGAAGAATGGAGCAAGCAAGGGAAGAAGTTCCACTTGCCTCAAAACCCACGGAAAAGACGCTGCCTATCCCGGCCGCTTCCAGATCCGGCCACAAGGAGCACCGAGCAACGGTTCCTGATACTTTTGGGAGCGAAATCATGCAAAAACCCCTAACCCTAACCTTCAAAAGTCAAGGAAAAGGACAAAGCTTACCTCTACCGAGAAGCTCTTGCCGAGAGCAGCCCGAAAATCCACTCAGACAAGGAAAACAAACCCTCCAACTCTGCACACCGCCGACCAAAGCCCCGCTGAGTCCGCCTCTCCCAGATCTTTCACGAAAATGAGGACGCCTTCGGGTGCGGGAAGAAGAAGATGCCGACCGGCCCCAAACCCTATCTATCCTATTTATACTCTAATAAAACCTAATATATTATATAATATAAATATATATAATGACACACAATCTTAATACAATGCCCAACACAAACGAACTCGGAAACGCGCGAAACTCGCGCTGTAGCCAGAAACCAATGCTACGAACGCAACGGCGAGGTTGAAATCCTAATCTGATTGGTAGAACTCAGGCAAACACCTACCAAAGCCAAAACACAAGCGGCTCCGCCGGGTCACCAAAACAGACCCAGCCCGCTAGGGAAAACTCGCCAACAGGCTAAGATACCACCCTATAGATAAATCAAGGAGCCAAGATCATGCTCTAACCCCGGCACATGTCAAACACGTGCAAGGGTAACGCTTATGACGTCAAAACCCGGACAACTAAAGGGTATCGGAAAATCAGGGTCATTACAATACTGCAACACTCCCCCTCAAGCTAGAGCATAGATATCGATCATGCCCATCTTATCACAAATGTGGAAAAAGGAAGCGGACACCAGCTTTGTGAAGATATCTGCTAACTCGTTATCAGAAGTGACGAAGGGAGTATAAATCTGTTTCTTGAAAACCTCTTCCCGAATGAAATGACAGTCGACTTCTATGTGTTTTGTTCTCTCATAAAGACAGGATTTTTGGAGATGTATATCGTTGCCTTGTTGTCGTAGAACATAGGAAGAGGATAGTTATAAACCTCTCCTAAGTCAAGCATGAGAGCTCATAACCACATTAACTCACATGTGGTCGATGTCATACTACGATATTCTGCGTATGCACTAGACCTGGAGACAATAGAATGTTTCTTGCTCTTCCAGCTCACTAGATTCCCTCCAACAAACGTACAAAAACTCGGTGTTTACTTGTGGTCTCCTTTATCGTCAGCATAGCTCGAATCAGAGTACACTTCAACCCTCAAGTGACCATTCTTTTGAAATAGGAGACCTTTCTCTGGTGCTGCTTTAACATACTCCAATATCCTCAGGGCAGACTATAGATTGCACTCCCTAGGAGCTTGTATGAATTGGCTAACCTTGTCTACAACATGGGATATGTCGAGTCTGGTCACCGCAACATAAATAAGTTTTCCAACTAAATGTTGATACCTTGTAATGTCTAATAGAGGAGGTGAGTCATGTGTCTAAGTTTTGTCTTCTCTAATAGCCATGGGACATCGGGCAGGTTTAGCACCAGTCAACCCTGTCTCTTTTAGTAAATCAAGAGCATACTTCGGTTGAGAGAGAACCAAGGAATTGGGCTTCCGAGAGATTTTAACCCCCAGAAAGAATTTTGGGGAGCCCATATCCTTCGTGACCAGGTGTTGACTGAGGTGTTTCTTTGTCAAAGCTACATCATCCTGGTCATCCCAGTAAGAAGAATATCATCCACATATACATTAAGAACCACCAGACCCGAGGAGGTTTTGCTAATGAATAAATAGTGATCGGCAGAACTTCTTGCAAAACCAATGGCCGCAATAATCCTGCTAAACTTGTCAAACCAAGCCCGAGGGCTTTTCTTTAGGCTATAGATGGCCTTCTTTAGCCGGCATGCTCGTGTCTCCCCTGAGCAACATACCCAGGAGGTTGCTCCATGTAAACATCCTCCTGAAGATCATCATAAAGAAACGCATTCTTGGCATCAAGTTGGGAAATGGGCCAATCCTTGTTGATAGCTATAGAAAGAAGAACTCGATTGGTGCTGAGACGAGTAACGAGAGAGAAGGTGTCAAAGTAATCAACACCATAAGTCTGAGTAAAGCCTTTGGCGTCCAGGAGGGCCTTGTATCGATCCACGCTTTCGTCCGGACAAAACTTCACGACAAATACACAGCGAAAACTAAGCCCATCAGTGACCAAGGGGGGGACAAGGTTCCATGTACCCCATTTAGTGAGGGTAGCAATTTTGTCATCCATGGCATTCTTCCAATGAGGAAAAGAAAGAGCTTCATGGTAGGAGTTAGCAGTGGCAGTGGAAGAGATAGACAGTGCAAAAGCCTTGCAAGAAGGGGTAATACGATCATAGGAAACAACATCAGCAAGCGAGTGCTAGGTACACGCCTGCATCCCTTTGCGAATAACAATGGGAAGATCCAGGTTAGTGGGTTCCTCAGTATCCGGAGCATCCGTGGCAGAGAGAGCTGGCCCGAGAGTAGATAGTAACGATGGTGGAGAAGAGGGAGATAGCGGAGGTGAAGAGAGAGGAGGTGACGATGGAGATGGAGGAGGGTGAAAAACCTAAGTAGGTGTTGAAGTGTTGGAGGGAACAGTAGGAGAATCATAAGTCGCGGGAAGAAGAGAGGAGTCATCAGAGAAATAGGAAGCATTCTCGAAGAAGGTTACGTCGGCGAAGACGAACTGCTTACGAAGAATGGGGTCAAAAGAACTATAGACTTTCTGAGTGGCAGAGTACCCCTAAAAGACACATTTGGTGGAACGAGGGGAGAGTTTGTCACGGGTGGCGGATTGAGAGTGCACAAAATTTGTGCACCCAAAGATACGTAGAGGGAGAGGAAAAGGATTCTTGCCCGAATAGAGAATGGAGAAGGGGGTTTGACATTGGAGAACCGTGGAGGGAATGCGATTGATGAGATAGCAGGAAATGAGAATGACATAGCCCTAATAGGAGCGAGGGACATGCATCTGCATCAGTAGAGTGCGAGCGACATCAAGGAGGTGGCGGTTTTTGCGTTCCATCACTCCATTTTGTTGTGAGGTATAGACATAACTAGTTTGATGAACAATCCCATGTTGCATATAGAAAGATGAAAAAGCTTGACTAATATACTCCTTAGCATTATCAGAGCATAAGATTTTAATCGAAACACCAAACTGATTGTGAATTAAATGATAAAAGATCTCCTTACATTGAATAATTAAGAGCGATCTCGTAAGAGATACTCCCAAGTACATCTAGAAAAGTCATCAATAAAGGTAACAAAATAATAACTACCCCGACCAACGGTGAGGGTAGGAGCAGGACCCCATACATCGGATTGAATAAGATAAAACGGACGGGTAGAGGTACATACTTGCTTTGGCGGGAAGGAGGAACAGTGATTCTTGCCAAGCTGACAGGCATCGCAGTTTAGAGGAGAACTTTGCGGAGGGAGGTTGGGCAGAAGCTGACGAAGAATCTGTGGAGGAGGATAACCAAGGCAGAGATGCCATTGTAGAAGATCTGTAGAGGAGGAGGAGAAGGCGGACAGAGCGGAAACATTGTCGAGGAAGTAGAGGTCGCAGCTCTCGGTCCCAGTAGCAATCGTCAGTTGGGAGCTCGGATCCTGAAAAGAACAAGAAGTTGGAGTGAATGTGACGGAACACCGAAGCTACTTGCATAAAGAGGTAACTGACAATAAATTGCATGGAAACTTGGGCACCTAGAGAGTTTCTGTCAAGCTAACAGACGGAGGGACATGAACCACTACCATCCCATGGATCGGGGAGGGAGAGCCTCCTGCAACGAGGACCAGGGGCAATAGATCATGTGTTTCTAGGATAGAAAAGCACTGAGGATTGCCCGTCATGTGATTAGTCGCACCAGGGTCTATCAACCATTTACTTTGAATAACCATGTGGGCACTACCTGATGATATGACCACCGAGGTAGGCATCTTTGAGGAGGATGTCGAAGCATCCTATGAGGGGCGAAGATGTGGAAATTTCCTCCAACAGCGATCTACTGTATGGTCGGTATGACCATAGTGAGAGCAGAGAAAGCGGGAAGTACCACGCCCTCCGAATTGGTGGTTGCGGCCACCAGGTCCACTATGCTGAGTCTGGTGAGTATTGTTGTCCGGTTGATGAGGGGAGGATAACAGCGGACGTTGAAGTTGAGAGGTAACCGCGGCAATGCGGGCAGCAATGGCATCTAAGGTGGGAGAGTCCGCTTTGCCAAGGATCTGTTGGTAGATCATGTCATAGGACTCAGGAAGTCGCAGAAGATAGCACACAACCAGAAGCTCTTGGAAGTGCTTATGTTGCTCATCCAAATCCATAGAGAAGGTGAGATTCTGAAGAATCTGAGCCCCGAGAGCTTGAACATGTTAATAAGTAGCAGCAGGAGACATGGAAGGACGGGCAAAGAAGTCCGCATACAGAGTATAGATGCAGGATGTCTGAGCCCCCTTTGAGTACATAGCAGCAAGATGAAGCCAAGCCATCTTTACCGTCTCATCATGATGGAGGACGGGAAGGCAATCATCTGAAAGGCTGTTAGCTAGCCAAGTGCGCACAAGCGCAATGCTAGCATCCCAGTCGTCAAACTTAGCGGAAGTGGGAGGAGGAGGGTCATCAGTGAGATGGTGGAATTTGCGTTGGGTGTAAAGATGAAAGGTGAAGGAGACACTGCAACCCAGGTAGTTAGGATAGATGATTTTGGAGATGGTGCCAAGGTTCCCGGAAGGAGGAGGAGGCAGATTGGCCATGGGAGTAGTGGTGGTAGATTTACTTGAAAGAGCCATGGAAGAGAAGAGATAAGAAGACGCGTGAATAGAGAAATAAGGCCGTGCGAATAGAAAGTAGCAAAGACAACGCAAACCAAAAGAAATTTGCGAGAACAAGAAGATACCGCAGCGGACAATGAAAAGAAACTGCAACGGACACAAGCTGAGGTTCTGCAGCGGTCATGGTGTCACCAAACCAGCGGCAAGGAAGGACACTACTAAGAAGCAGAACAAAGTAGAGGGAAAGAAGTCGTTCGGCTAGAGATAAGGCTGCGCAAACAGGAGATAGAGAAGAATGCGTGAACTAGAAGGAGTTCGCAAGAAAGGCAAGCAGGGCGTACGAATAGGGCAGAGATCGCATGAACAGAAACGGAGCCGCGCGAATCAAAAGAGATCGCGGGAGAAAAGAGGTAGAGAAACCGCGATAACAGGTTGTTGATAGGAAGAAAGAATAAGAAGAGAGGCCACACACACAAAGGGAAGCGACAAAGAAGAGAAGAGAGGCCGCGTGAACAGACCATAAGAAGAAGGGTAAACCTCGCGGACAGTAGAAGGCACGAATCAGGCGGAAAAGATCGAGTCCTCTGATACCATGTGTGAACAGACAATTAGAAACAGGAAATTGGAATAACAGAAATTTTTATTATCCAAAAAAGTAACTATTATAAAAGTATAGCCTCCCTTTTATAGAATGGAGGAGATGGGAGAGATTATAAACAAACAATATGAGACTAAATAATTACACTAAATAAGCGGATTCACAAGAACAAACCGAACAAGCCGCGCGGTTAGGAGAATGGGCTAACCGCTCGGCAACCACCAAATAAAGAGCACAAGCCTCCATAGGAGTCCGCTAGACCGCTAGACCATCGATCTCTAAGACGCTTGAGACAAACCGCCAGATCGCACTGTCTCCAATCCATCAGAACCAAACTGCCAGACCGCCTGGTCTCCATACTGCAATAGAAAAGAAAGAAAAAGAAACTAAACTTCATCTTCCTTGCAATTTCTCTATCATGATAAAGCTTGAAGTTCACTCGCAGGAAAAAGTTTAGATAGTTGTGCCCTCTTCATCTGCAACAGCAGGATTAGAAATAGTTCTGAAGAAAGAAGAACCTTCAGCTCCTGGCAGGTTCAGTTAGTAATTTGAGGACTCAGGATCAACAGACCTTTAGCCTTCCATAACAAGTTCGGGAGTTGTCTTTTAAGTTTCTCCAGCAAAGTTTCCTTTATCGTGAGAAGAGTTAGAGCAGAAATCTTTCAGTTCTAGTTGTTGACACAAAGAAATTTCTCCGTTTAATAGTCAATTAAATTATTTTTTATTGTAGGATCCTTCTAGATCTGAGCTGTAGGGACTTGAGCTTAAGGTAGGGCAGATTTGCCTGAGCTATAGGAGAGGGCTCCTCTCTGAGTGTAGGATCTAGCTGGGATCTGAGGTAGTTGAGTTTAACTCACTGAAATGTAGGGCATTTGTGCCTGAGGAAGATTTTGTGTGCAGATCTGTAGTGGGGCAAACTTGCCCAAGTTGTAGGAGAGTTAATTTCTCTGAGTTGTAGGAGCATGTCTGCTCTGAGGTAGGGCTATCCTCCATAGCCTGAGTGTAGGGCTTAATAGCCTGAGGTAGGTGATCAGTTGATCACTGAGTTGTAGGCCTTTGTGGCTGAGTGTAAGTCTTGGAGGAGACTTAGAGATCCTGAGGGATGTGAGGTGTAAGCTCTTAGGAGCTATGCTTTATAGAAGTGCCTTCACTAACAGGAAGTTAGCAAGGTGGTAGGAGAGTGGATGTACCCATAATTTTGGGGAACCACTATAAAATACTTTTGTGCTTTTTGTGTGTGTTTTCAATTTGTAGGTTACTCTAAAAGGAATTTAAAAGACCTAGATAAACATATTCACACACCCCCCGCTAGATTGCTAGCTACCATGAAAATAAAAAATTTCAAGAATGCTGAAGGAGTACACTCCAATAGAGAATGGACCCAAAGTCATCTTTGGTTTTCAGAAAAGGGAGTAACCAAAGAGTTTGGTAAGATATCAAATGGCATAATCACAATCACACAAGTAGCTTATGTGAAAGGTGTTCAACACAACCTGATAAGCATAAGCCAACTATATGATCTTGGCTATGACATTTCTTTTCTCAAGAATGAGTGCCAAATTAGGAGGTCAAGTGACGAAGTGTTCATATTGACAGGCATTAGGAGAGGAAATGTTTATTGTCTAAATTTTGTTTATAAAAGTAAGGACTCTACTATATGCCTAGTTGTAGATGAGAAAGCCTCACATTGTGTCAAATGGCACAAGAGGCCTGCTCACCTGAATTACAAGACCATAGGCTAACTCTTTAGTGAAAATTTAGTGAGAAATTGTCCTAAGGTAAAGTGCACCAAAGAGGGTATCTGGTCTGCATGTCAAAAGGGCAAGCAGACCAGGACCTCCTTCAAGTGCCTTGGTATCAAAGACTCATTGAGGTGTTTATACCTACTGCATATGGATCTGTTTGCTCCTATGCCAGTTCATAGTCTAGGTAGGAAAGTCTACACCCTTGTGGTTGTTGATGAATTTTACAAATTTGCCTGGGTGTTCTTCCTAAGGAAGAAATTTGAAACCCTTAATGTCTTCCAGAAATTTGTTAAGCAAATTCAAAATTAATTTAGCAGTACTGTGGTCAAAATCAGAATTGATCATGGGACTTAGTTTCAGTCTGACTGCATGATAAGGTTCTGTGAAGGGCTTGAGATTCATCAAGAGTTCTCCTCTCCTAGAACACCCCAGCAAAATGGAATTGTTGAGAGGAAAAGTAGAACCCTCATAGAGGCTAGTAGGACCTTGCTAAGTGACACAACTCTCCCAGAATATTTTTGGGCTGAGGCATTAAACAATGTATGTCATGTCCTCAACAGGGCTTCCATCATTAAAAGCCAAAAGAAGACTCTCTATGAGATTCTGAAAGGTAGAAAGCCAAACTTATCCTACTTCAGTATTTTTTGTAGCAAGTGTTATGTACTGAACACTGGTAATTCCTATATGACTAAGTTTGTTTTCAAGTCCCAAGAAGGGATCTTTGTTGGGTACAGTAACAATAGTAGGGTATATAAGATCTATAACTTGACTAGTCAAGTTGTAGAAGAATAAGTCCATGCTATCTTTGATGAGTCAAACCTGATTAACTATGAGCTGTCTAGCTCCTCTTCTAGCCCTGCAGGTTTTAAGGAGACGATGGACAAGCTTACTATCAGGGAAGGAGATCTAGCCGTACAAGGTAATAAAGAAGATGGGTACTGTCTCGGGGGGCTCATGACTCACAATCTGGGGATGAAGAACGGCCAGCTGAAGATAATGAAGTACAGCCAGCTGAGGATAATGAAGAACTACAAGCTGAAGCAAGATTTCCTCAAGCTGAGAGACATCTAAGGGACCATCCAGCACACAAAATCATTGGTGATGCAAGACATGGAGTCCATATAAGAAGCAAGAGCATCAACACATCTCTCTATTCAAGCTTCCTATCTCAAATAGAGCCAAGAAGCTTGAAGAGGCTATCAAAGACCCTTTCTGGATTTGAGCAATACAGGAAGAACTGAACCATTTCAAGAGGTGTAGAATCTGGAAGCTGGTTCCCAGGCCTAAGGGACATAATGTCATAGGAACTAAGTGGATCTATAGGAATAAGCTAGATGAGAATGGCATTATTGTGAAGAATAAGGCCAGATTGGTGGCAAAAGGATACAAGCAAGAAGAAGGAATAGATTTTGACCAGACTTTTTCCCCAGTAGCCAGACTGGAAGCAATAAGGTGATTCCTTGCATTTGCTGCCTATCAAGGATTCAAAGTCTACCAGATGGATGTGAAGTCAGCATTATTGAATGGAGACTTAAAAGAGGAAGTATATGTGGATCGGCCATCAGGTTTTGTAGACCCTCACCTTCTTGATTTTTTAAAGGCTTAGGAAAGCTCTATATGGGCTGAAGCAAGCCCTAGAGCATGGTATGTAACATTGTCTAATTTTCTCATTAAGAACAAATTCTCAAGGGGTAAAATAGACAAGACCCTATTCCTAAGGGAATCTAAGGGAAGATCATCCTAGTCCAAATATATGTCGATGACATTATTTTTGGATCTACTGAGAACAACCTATGCTGGAAGTTTGCTAAACTTATGCAAGGGAAGTTTGAGATGAGCAGCATGAGTGAGCTCAATTTATTCTTGGGACTCCTAGTAATACAGACTGATGATGGCTTGTCCATATCCCAGTCAAAGATCAATAGAGAGTTGATTAAGAAATATGGTATGGAGAAATCCTCCACCATGATAACTCCTATGGGGTCAAGTATGAGGCAAAGATAAGGCAGGGATGATTCTGTGTATAGAGGGATAATTGGCTCCCTTCTATACTTGACTGTTAGTAGGCCTGACATTATGTATGTTACATATGTCTGTGCTGGGTATCAAGCCTGACCTAAAGAATCTCATTATTCTGCTACAAAAAGAATATTTAGGTATCTTAAGGGCACACCAAATTTTGGTCTATGGTACCCTAGGAATAGAGATTTTTATCTAACTGGATTTTCAGATGCAGATTTTGCAGGCTGTAAGGAAGACAGGAAAAGTACTCCTGGTACATGTCAATTCCTAGGTGGAAGACTGGTGACATGGAGCAGTAAGAAGCAAACTAGTGTGGCTATCTCAACTGCAGAATCAGAGTACATTTTAGCAGGCAGCTGTTGCGCTCAATTGCTGTGGATACAACATCAGCTTGAAGACTATAACATTAAGATAAGTAGAACACCTCTTTATTGTGATTCTACTAGTGCCATTTATATTGCTAGGAATCCTGTTTCACATGGCAGAACAAAGCACATAGAAATTAAGTATCATTTTATCAGGGAGCATGACGAGAAAGAAGACATTTTCCTAGATTTTGTCTCCACTAATAAGCAAGTGGCTGATATCTTCACTAAGCCACTAGATGAAGCCAAGTTCAGCAGCTTCAAAATTGAATTGGGTATGTTGAACTTAGAATAGCTTAAGGTACTCCCTAAGGTATTGTTTTTGGTACAGGTTTGTTCTTCTTGCAGGTGATACAAACCTAGTGGAAAACAAGATGAGAGCAGATTCTCCTATTAAGGTGGAGCAAGTCCAGCAGCTGCAGGACTAAATATAGCCTTGTATAAGGGGTAAGTTGGCAGCTGTACTACTGGATTCATCTACATCAGCTAGGGGAGAACATAAGGGGAGCGAAAGAACTGATGCTCCTACCTAACTATCTGAAGACGACAAAAAGTGGAGAGATAAAAGAGATTGATCATGTTCAAGTAGTATCCAAGGGGGACAGACAAGAGACAAGCTCAAGAAAGGATCAAGCTCCTTCATGGCAGAAAGGCAAGGGGAGAAAGCCATGGGAAGAAGAGATTCATCAAGCAAGAAAGGATCAAGATGAGAGGCAATCCTCTAAGGTAAAACTCTCCCTGCAGCATGTAAGATACCTTTTTTTTCTTTTTCAAACCTCCGGGGTCTTATTCCCAGAATTGCCATTTTGCGGTCGCACCGACACTCGGGAAGGCCGCCACTACAAAATGCCAAATCTGCCAGCCTTTTCGATCACAAAAGAGATAGAGGTAAATATAAAAGGAATATAATAAAGTCCACAAAACATGTAATCTATGTATTAAAAATCACATCAAGTCCACAAGATAGTTGAAGTACTGAAATATAACAGAACCGATGAAATATAAACTGGCTCAAGCCCGGTACATCAGAGTCCTCACTACATATCACTCATCGCGGAAGCTATAAGAAAGACTAATCACTCACGGAGCTGGTCACAGGTGCTCCAGAACTAGACTGGCCCACCTCCATGCGCACTGTACTCCGTTGGTGTTGGTCCCTGGGCTGCTGGTCTCTGTCTCCCATCCGGAGCTCATGTAATGTTATGGTCCAAAAACCATTAGTCATAAAGACTAAGTCATATCATTCCCTACCCCTTCCCCCATGGCTCCTAGGCACCGAGCGGAGAGGAGGAAAGGGAAGCTACAAAGGTGGAGAGTAAGAAAAATAGATGATAGTGGAACTAATCTAGCAGTTATATATATTGTATAAACAGCTAAGGTAGAAAGGTACGATCTAGCAGTTCTACAATAGTGAGCAGTAAAGTAAACAAGTAGAATAGGCAGCATATGTAATAAAAGACAAGGTAAGAAATAAGTAACCTTTACTTATACGAATGCTCATACAAACTTATAAGTTAAGGGGTCTTCTACAAGGCTCCCTTCGTATAAAAAGTCCCATACCGATTTATATGTTGGGGTGTCGGTTGTATGCAAATATGAGTGTAGTGAAATGCTATGCCATGATTCACGCAAGTTGTAACACCTCTACCTGTCAAGAAGAATATAATAGAGGGTCCGGCCGGGGCCCCACAACATATTCCACAAACAGGCAGAGACACTACGAAATAATATCAAAACCAACGCATCCTAACACAGAGCATTCTTGCGGAAGCTTCATAGTTGAAAACTTAAACTCAAGAGTTACAATTTGGTATCAAAGGGAGGTTTCGATCCTCCAACCTGTGGGTTATGGGCCCACAACGCTTGTTGGTCGATCTCTTCCGAATTCGCGGACGAATTCTTTTGAGGGGTGGCGAGCACGTGTTAGTGCTGTCATTATAACACTTAACTTGAACTCAAGAATGTCCACTTTGGAATGCAAATACACTTGTTTGTTGAACCTGTGTATTCTTTTTATATGTTTGTCATTTTACTTGGTCGCTAAATTGTGTGTTTTACACATATAGGTGACTAGAAGTGTTGCGGGTCAATCCGAACCTCAACATTCTGTAGAAAGTGCGGCACCAGCTGAGGTGCCCACACCTCCTCCATCTGCTGAAATGGTACGTTTCATCACGGAAACGGTACTTGCTATGATGAATGATCAGCAGGCTGGGCAGGCACGTCCTGTAGTAGTGCCAACGCATGCTGGGGTACGGCAAGAACCGGTAGAAGCTGTTGTTGATCCGCGGGCAGCAGATCAACAATTGAAGTAATTCTTGAGCTTCAATCCTCCACAATTTACTGGGGCAGGGTCACCGGCCCAAGCAGAGGATTAGCTTGCAAGGATCAAGTTGAGGAGGGACAGAAGGTTATGTTGGCCACTTTCCTACTGGAAGGAGAGGCTCGTTTATGGTGGGATGAGATTGAACTGCATCACTTGGACGATACACAACTTGCAGAGGTCTCGATGGATGAATTTTCTCGGTTGTTCTTGGCATAACATCTACCAATGCAGCAAAGGATATCGATGGAAATGGAATTTCAACGGTTAACCAAAGGAGATCGTAGTGTGGATGATTATCTGCATTAGTTCACACGTTTGGGAAGATATGCGGGTACAATCTTCACTGACGAAGAGCGTAAGACTAGTATGTTTTATGCGGGGCTGCGAGATGAGCTGCGGTATTTGCTCTCGAGTTCTGTGAGTCAGGGATTTCAAGCCTTAGTCTGTACGGCTCGGTCTTTGGAGACGGACATGAGAAGAGGGCAGGCAAAAGGGACCTTGGCTGTGACAAACCAGAGTTCAAGCCGCCGCGTCCGGAGAAGTTTGGGTACCGTAAGAGATGGGGAAAGAAGGCCAAGTCTACTGGACAAGCTCCATCTGCGACTGTGACAGAGACATCTGGGAATGGATCTCGCGCTTGTTTTACGTGCGGTAAGTTGGGACACTTCGCACGTGATTGCCGAGTTGGTCCTCTAAAGGGTGACAAGAAGACGGGAGCGCCTTATGCGGAGAAAGGGAAGAATGTGGTGGAGTCTTATGCCTCGCACGCGCAGCCCAGGGTATTCAACCTTGGACAACAGGAGGCAATTAAGCAGGCGGATGTCGTCACAGGTGCGCGCAGTTTTTAATGTTATTTTATATAGTGTGTTGTGCTTGTTTTGATTGTGATGTTTTAGGGTTTGTCCTTATACGAGAGTATCCGGCGCGAGCACTGTTTGACACAGGTGCTTCACATTCATTTCTGTCTGAAGATTTCGTCTTTCGAGTCGGGGTACCTATCCGGATTACGATAGACAGTGTAAAGGTGTTGTTACCTAACAGATGTTTGATGTGCGCGGATAAATCTTGCGGTCTTGAGGTAAAGATAGGGAGTCGGGAGTTCAAGGTGGAAACATTAGTATTGCTGATCAAAGAATTTGATATAATATTTGGTATGGACTTGCTGTCAGAGCAGCGTGCCTGTATAGATTGCACTTCAAAAGAGGTCACACTCGGGCAGAATACCGAACAAGAGACCAAGTTCATTGGTATACAAGGGATGAGTGGGATGTTTTTATCTGCTCTCCAAGTCGTTGGCAGTTCGGAAGGGTGCGGAGTTGTTCTTCACACTTGTAGAGGCGGTGGCGCCTAAGGCCAGTGTGAGTGAAGTGCCGATTGTGTCGGAGTATGCTGATGTGTTTCCAAAGGACCTTTCAGGGTTACCTCACCAAAGGGAAATCGACTTCGCTATCAACCTGGTGCCGGGTGCGAAGCCTGTGGCCCGTTCGCCGTATCGGGTAGCGCCAAAAGAGATGGCCGAACTAAAAGTTCAGTTGCAAGAGCTTTTGGAGCAGGGATACATACGCCCAAGTATGTCACCTTGGAGCGCGCCTGTTCTCTTTGTGAAAAAGAAAGATGGTAGTTTGCGACTATGTATTGATTATCGCGAACTGAATAAGCAAATGGAGAAAAACAAGTCTCTGATTCCACGGATCGATGACTTGTTCGATCAACTAGTGGGCTCAACCGTCTATTCCAAGTTGGATTTGAAATCCGGGTATTACCAATTGCGGATTAGGGAAGGTGACATTCCCAAGACAGCGTTTGGCACACGCTACGGTCACTATGAGTTCACAGTGATGTCGTTCGGCTTATGTAATGCGCCTTCGATATTCATGGATCTCATGCATCGAACGTTCTGCAAATACTTGGATCTGTTTATGATTGTTTTCATTGATGATATCCTCGTGTACTCACAGTCAGAGGAAGATCATGCAAACCATTTGCGGTTGGTATTGCATACCTTACGGAGAAATAAGATGTATGCCAAGTTCGCTAAGTGTGAGTTCTGGCTCTCGTTGGTGGCTTTTCTGGGCCATGTGGTAAGTGGAGAGGGCATAGCGGTGGATCCGGCAAAGATAAGTGTCATTCGTGATTGGCCAGTGATGTATTCGGTTGCCGAAGTCAGGATTTTTCTTGGACTGGCAGGCTAATATAGACGATTTGTTGCGAACTTATCCCGGATTGCTTTGCCTTTGACTACGTTGATGAGAAAAGATCAGAAGTTCGTTTGGACGCCGGAGTGTGCGCGAGCTTTTGAGGAGCTAAAAGGTCTTTTGACCACGGCGCATGTTTTGACATCGCCATGTGGTACAGACGGTTTTAAGATATACAGTGATGCGTCAGGAAGCGGCTTAGGCTGCGTTCTCCTACAGTTTGGCAAGGTGATCGCTTATAGCTCACGTCAATTGAAAGTGCATGATTGTAATTACCCTGTCCATGACTTGGAGTTGGCGGCGGTGATCTTTTCTCTAAAGTTGTGGTGGTACTATATTTATGGCGTGAAGGTAGATATTTATACAGATCATAAAAGCTTAAAGTATCTGCTCGATCAAAAGGATTTGAATATGTGACAAAGGAGGTGGATGGAATTCCTAGGGGATTATACCTTCGACATTCACTATGTTCCCGGAAAGGGAAATGTGGTCGTTGATGCCTTGAGTCGTCGGACTCCGGTGCGGGCAAGTTGGTTGTGGATACATGATGAGCGTCTAATCCATGAGTTGGAAGCGTTGGAGATATCTTGTGTGGAAAGGGATTCTTCGGCCGATGCATGCTTGAACTGGATGGAGGTTCAATATGACCTTGCGGACAGGGTTCGGCGGGCAACGGAGTTTGATGAAAGTCTCCAGCGCTATGCAAAGGAGGGGTCTGGTGACCAATTCTCCTGGGATGACGGTTTATTACGGAAGGATGGCCGATTGTGCGTCCCTTGTGCGGGTAAATAGCGAGAAGAATTGTTATATGAAGCACACTTTACAAAGTACTCAATTCACCCTGGGAGCACAAAAATGTACAAGGACATGAAGAAATTGTTCTGGTGGCC
Source organism: Platanthera zijinensis (assembly GCA_039513925.1). Lineage (NCBI taxonomy): Eukaryota > Viridiplantae > Streptophyta > Magnoliopsida > Asparagales > Orchidaceae > Platanthera > Platanthera zijinensis. The sequence continues at coordinate 61,293,966 of CM077097.1, read as the reverse complement.
CGGTTTACGGAAGGACATAGCAGCGTATGTGGCTAAGTGTCGTACTTGTGCTTTGGTAAGGCAGAATGTCAACGACCGAGTGGTTTCCTTAAATCGTTGCCGGTTCCGCAGTGGAAGTTTGAGGATATTTCTATGGATTTCGTGCACAGATTGCCGAGACCTCAACGTGGGAATGACTCAATCTGGGTGATTGTACACTAGTTGACAAAGGTGGCTCACTTTCTACGGAACAAGCGGGACGATTCTGTTGAAATGTTGGCAAAGCTCTATGTGGAGCAGATTGTTCGATTGCACGGTGTTCCCCGGAGCATTGTAAGTGACCGAGATGGGAGATTTACTTCGAAAGATTGGAGGCTAATTCATCAGCTGTTGGGCACGAAGTTAGCATTCAGTACGTCTTTTCATCCGCAAACGGATGGCAAAACTGAACGAACCAACAGAACAATGGAGGATATTCTCTGTATGTGCGCCCTGGACTTCGGTAAGAAATGGGAAGATCATCTTGTTATGGTGGAGTTTGCCTAAAATAATAGCTACCAAACGAGTATCGGTATGGCACCATTTGAAGCTTTGTATGGTCGCAAGTGTCGTACACAGTTAGCTTGGGCAGAAACTTGCGAATCCAAACTTTTGGGACAAAAGGAAGTCGAGGATGCTAACTCAACAATATGCTCTATTCGAGAGAGACTACTAATAGCCCAGGATCGGCAAGCCAAGTATTATAATGCTAAGCACCGGAACATGGAGTTCGCGGTGGGTGACTAGGTCTATTTAAAGATTAAACCCTTTAAAGGCGTATCTCAGATTCAGCGGTTGAAAAAGCTAAGTCTGTGATACCTTGGTCCGTTTAAACTGGTGGAGCGAGTTGGGGAAGCTGCCTATCGGCTAGTTCTTTCATCGGAATTGGGTGGACTGCATGATGTGTTCCACATCTCGGTACTACGAAAAGTAGTAAAAGACCCAGCTTAAGTGATTGAGAATGATCGGGTGCCGGTTGAGTATGGGCTAACGACAAGGGTGAGGCCCATTCGGATCAAGGATCGAGCCGAGAAACAGTTACGGAACAAAACGATCGGGATGGTCAAAGTCCGGTGGGACAATTGTGGCCAAAAAGAGCTAACATGGGAGCGGGAGCAGACCATGCGAGCTGAGTTTCATGAGTTATTTGTGTAAACTGTTTGCTCGTCTGTATGGTGTTGCAACATATATGTAAAAGTATTATTTTTATGTCATGCTTCCATCTCCCTACTGCATCCGAATTTCGAGACGAAATTTTATTAAGGAGGGAGGGTTGTAACACCCCATAAATCTCAAAAGCCAAAGTGGGATTCAGGTTGGCTGACACGGCTTGAGACACGGGCGTGTCTCAGGGCGTGTCAGGTGTACACGGCCTAGGACACGGGCGTGTCCCAGGGCGTGTCCCTATTCTCGACAAGTACTCAAGAACTGATCATCGAGTGTGGAACACGACCTGTGACACGGGCATGTCACAGGGTTGTGTTTTGCACATGGCTAGGGACACGGGCGTGTGCCTTAGCCGTGTCCTGCTCGGGTGATTTTGGAGATCGTGTTACAGGGGTGACATGTCCAGGTACATGGCTGTGTACTGGGTGACACGGGCGTGTCAGGCTTGACACGGGCATGTCAATGCCCGTGTTCTTGTTTATTTTCAGTCGGTTGTGCACCGCTTAAGGAACAAGGCCTTTGACACGGGCGTGTCACTACCCATGTTCGGCCCAGGAAATCAAATTCAGGGCTGATCATAGCCATTCATTTTCTTTGACCAAGATCCAATGGTCTGGGCTCTTCCCTGGGTTGATAAGGCCAGGATTGAAGAAGATAAAGCTCATTTGAGTTTCATCTTTCTCTTTCTAAAGTTAAGAGAGAGGGGAGAGCAAGGCAAGGAAGAAGAAAAGGAATCTGGCCATCGGTGGTGCTACGGTGGTCCAAATCGCGAGCCGAGTTCGGATTTACGAAGGCAAAGCTACTGCAAAGGCTTTCATTCGTCTCAATTCTCTCCATGGCTCCGAGGTGACTTCCAAGGGTAATGATTTTCGTCTTGGACATATGAAGTCCTACTTTCCGGCATTTGCATAGGGAAAACCCATCCCCGCGAGTGTGCGTTGGGTTGTGGTGTCCCTTGGGGTAGATATGTGAAGTCCCTCTTGTTAGAGTCCGGAATTGGAGTACGGATCTAGGCATGCTATGTAAATCCCATCTGGACGTGCTGGTCTGGATTGGTGATGCTTGTTTTCATTCGGAGGAATCTCCAAGTATTTGATTGTTTGTGTGCAATCTGTGGTGCATACTTATCGCTTGGTGCAGCAGGAAGTACTGGAGGAAGTCCAGGAAATTGTGAGAGGTTGTTCAACTCTTGTGACCGTGAGTTGTCACTTTACGTGGTGTTGAGCCGTTGGGCTGAAACTATATAAAATGAGGCTTCGTGCCGAACAGGTAAGGTGAAACCGACCAACTCCTTTATTTGTGGCCTCAGGTACGATATACTTGGTAGTGGCAAGGCGGTTTGAGCAACGGGGGGTGGCTGATCCGTACCTGCGTTATGTAGGCTGGACATGAGAGCTCAAAGGCATTGGGCTTTCGTCAGCAGCATAATGAGAGTCTCGGGCCGTCGTGCCAGACTAAATGCTCATTGGTAAGATCCGGTGTTTCGGGTACACCCGAATGTGCCCTGAGTGCACGGAGCGTCGGGCCGTCGTGCCGGAGTTTGTGATATGTATTAACTGTGCGGTCGTGCACGTCTTGCGTGGGTTGCTATACATACTTTTGAAACATGCTTTGCAGGGATGGAATTCCGCTGCCCCGTGCCAGGGGCAGGGTTGTTATAATTGGTCAGCTGAATGCTGACCGTTGCCCTGTTTTCCACTGCTTAGTGGATTGGTTCTTGCAGGTGCAGGAGGTGCTGGTCCGAGCGGGACTTATCGGGCTGAAGCCCAAGCTGCGTTGCTGCTCTAGAAGGCTTTATTTTGTTTCTTCTTGTTTATGTGTGGTCGGCCTGCGTGCCGATGTATATAAACCACACCTTGTTAAGAGAAATTCGTAAGGCCTTAAGGCCAGATACTTTGGTTGTATACATTCCTATGTTATAGTGGACAGTTCTTGTAACTCTTGAGTTTCAGTTTTCAACCGTGAAGCTTTCACTAGAATGCTCTGTGTTAGGATGCGTTTGTTTTGATATTATTTCGTAGCGTCTCCGCTTGTTTGTGGAATATTGTGTGGGGCCCTGACCGGACCCTCTATCTTATTCTTCTTGACGGGTAGAGGTGTTACACAAGTGCAACTCATGCACACGACTCTATGCGCATAGACCTTTAGTTCCCCATGTTTGGGAAGCTAGCTTCACTACTAGGAACCTCCGTACTGGCAAACAGAGACAGTTGGTCGGGCCCCCCACTCTTAGGCGGGTATCCACACTACCGAGCCTAGCCCTTCCGTACGCCCCTAGAAGAACACATCCTAGATTATCTGCATACTAATGCTGGCTATATTCACCAGACTTTCTTTGGCTAAGTGTCCCACGCCGCCGAGTCAACGTATTGATGTCGGTGTGAATGGCTGTCCAATAACGAAGACCCACCACCTTATTCTTTATCCAAAACCTTCCGAGCCACCAGCTCCCCGGACTATCCCGTCCGTGCATCTACCTTCCGAACCTACCATCTGGATGGCAATCAAACAAACCAAATCAACCTCTTGAGCTACCGGGGTATGTGAATGTGAAACCCTAGTTATACTAGTTGCTCTTTTAGTTTATTATTCCTACGGTTTACGTTAGCGTAGGAATGCCCCCGGCATACCCCATGAAGGGCTCTCAAAGGGCACTAGGAACTACAATAGGCTGAAGCCCAAAGCTGCCTTTCGCAAGGCACTTATTATTATTGGTTTCTACTCAGTTCCCAATCCCTTAAATGTTATATTGGATCTAACCCTAGTGTATTTTACTCTTCTACTTCATGGAAAAGACGATCCTTTGTCGATCCCGGACACCACTTACCACTAGCCATTCCAACACTCTACCCCTTCTATTCACTTGCCAAATCAATACACAAACATCCCATCTCCCTAATTTCATTTTGCACCATATTATGATTGCTGCATTTTTTACTAAACGCAGACCATCCTAAGCTATATGATGTATATAGTAGGAAGTACTCAAAATATTTATCCAAATGTCTTAATTTATTTACTGGGAGTCTATCATGACATGTTTAGGCTAAATCCAGTAATTCACAATTTTCCTAGTTTGTTTGATATTTATTAATTTCTTTCCAAACTAATCCATGCTTGAATTGAACATGATGTACATTATTTTCTCAAGTAATAGCCACCAAAAATATATGAACATTAGATAACAGATAATTAATAATACGTATCATATTCCATAATTTTCCTTAAATGTTATGGCTTCTAATTAATTAATCTAATGTAATTCCAACAATCATGAATAAAGAAGAAAGTACTACAATTTATCATTAGAAAATTACAGAAAAATTACTGAATCTTAAGGGTGACTAAATAGGATCTCTGAGAAAATATCATAATTTTTCGAACCTACTAAGTACCAAGATTAATTCAAATTGTCTTACATGGAAAATATCACTTTGTGAAGTAACCCATATAACAAAACTTCCAAAAATTTCACAAAAATTTACAAATCTTTATAACATCATAAGGTCCTCTGACTAAATTTCATAAGATTCTAGTGAGTAGTTAACTCATTAGAAATTCCTAAGTAGATAGTACAATTTGATGATTTGTAAAAGAAGTACTATATTTATTGATCTAAAATTCATAACAGAATTTCCAGATATGAATATCACTATAAAAACACTCCTACCAAAGTTTCACTCAAAATCAAGGTCATATGACCCATTATAAAATTCCTAGGGTGCAAAAACCTAAATACTTATTAAGTGGTTTATGTTGGGTATTTGTGTCTAACTACTACCCAATCACTTCCTAGGGCATTTCACCACCCTACAATTATTTGCTCTATATACCAAGTCCATACAAGAACATATCACCCAATGTCCTTCACAAACCCCCAAAGTCCAACCTTAGGGTTTGAACTAGGGTCATAGGGCTAACCCACCCCAATCCATCTCAAACTCCTTGAGAGGGTGTTTTACTGACCATGGGGCTCTAGGCAAGGTCCCAACCAATTTGGGTGAGAATTGGCCACTCCATGCCCCAAATACTCCTTGCCCTATTTTACCCCTTAGGAGACCAAACTTTAATCACACCCAAACCTATTCAAATCAAACCCACTTGGGCAGAGATTTTCCTCAGGGTCAAACAATGACCCTAAGAGTCAGCCACCAAAATCTTGGTTGGTTTAGATGTCATTAAACCCCTAAAATAATTCATAAATGGTTTCTTAAATTTTTACAAAAACTATAGGACAAAGTTTCTCCAAAAATTCTCATTTTTGGATATGTTCTAGGTATATGTTTTAGTAATCTCCATCCAAAATTTCAAGTCATTTGGATGGCTAGATTGGTGGAGGCACTCAAAATACTATATAGGCTTGCATAGGTATAGACCCCACCAACATGGGTGTTGTGGTCAAACCACTTACCCAAATGGGTTCAAACAAATTTTAAATAAAATTAGACTTCACAGCCTACAACTTTCATAATGGTCATCTTTCCAGTAGAGGGTCCTACCTATTTTTAATATTTAATTTAAAACTACCAAGTAAACGGGTCAGAAATTAGAATAATAGGATTTAATAATTAAGACCAGCACGAATCTTGAAGTAGATCTGGCCTCCTGGTCATCTTCTTCCTCTAGCCAAGGGTTGTGATTAGCCTAACCTGGAGTTACTTCCAAGCACTGCCGCCAGCCATCCAGCCACCTCCCTGGTCGGCCACCGCCACCACCACGTCCGTCGAGGTGGTGGCCATCGGTTGGCGGCAATACGGCCGCCGGAGGGGCCGTCTCCGGTGATCCCGAGAGGTAGAAATTTTGACGGAAAAATCTTTAAATTCCAAGCTTTGATCGGATTCGATTGAGCCTGAACAATGTTCCTAATGAATCCCTAGATCTACCCATAGGAGAAGAGGAAGGGGAGGACCTTGTTTGCGGGCTGGAGACATGCCGATCGTCGGAAATCCATTGGCGGGGGAGGTGTCGCTGGCTCTCTGCAACAGCACAATGAAGCCCCTTGTCTCCTTCGAGCAAGGTGTGGAAACGAAGGCTTGGAGTCTAGTGAAGCTTTTAAATCAATAAAATGGGCGAGGGGAGTGGTTTAGCTGGTGGTGGCCATTAATGGCCCTTTATGGTGAATCTCGACCATGGTGGTGGGGGATGAACATGGGCTCAATTTATCCAGGTAACGGCTGGAAACTCCTCCTCTTCCCAAGAGGTGTTTAATCCAGCCATAAAAGAGGAGGGGGAATGAGCCCAAGGCATCAAGTGCCATTAATGGCCATAAAAGCCAATTCTCGGCCATGACTGTGGGGTTTTCTCTCTCCTCCATTAACACACAAATTCGGGTTTAAAACTGTAAGACCCCCCCCTCCCAGAACACAAGACACGGCACGAGAGGGGTCTTATGCCCAGAACAGCCGCCTTGCGGTAACACTAGCACTCAGGCTAGCCTGTACCACAAGACGCCTATTCTGCCGGCTAACAACAATATCAACATATAAATGCCAACCCAACCATAATAATATGAAAGTCAAATCCACACCAAGCATATGTCCATAATATCATAAATAAAGAAGCTACAGCAAGCTTCTAATATCAGAGTACGAGAATAGAAATGCCCCGAAAGGCTACAACAAAATCTCTCTCTCACTCACATCTGTAACCGACGGTAGTGACGGTACCGTCCCTTCAGGCCCTGTCACCCTGGCCTGGCTGTCCATCTGCATAGCCTGCTGCTCCACCTGCGGGGTTTCCTCCTAAAAAGGAAGACGTAGCAACCGTTAGTCAAAAAGACTAAGTGGTTTCACATCCGCTCCCCCGGCGACTCCTCGGCACCGGGCGGAGAAAGGAACAGGTACAATATATAAATAACAGTAGTACAACAGGTGAAGTGAGTATACATATTATAAGACACAACATCAGTAGTGTATAATAAACAAGCTATTATTTTCAAATCTACGAACTACAGCAGCAAGAGAGTATATAACTAGAACAGTAAGTAACTCAACTTATATGGATGCCCATACAAGCATATAAGTTGAGGGTCGTTCAGCAGAAAGTAACTCATCGTATAGGAGTGCCCATACAAACTTATACGATGAGGGTCTTATGTATGTAATGAAGTGCAATGCTATGTATGCAATGCAATGACACACCCATGCTCAAGTACATGCAATCGCTATGCCGACACAGACTTATAGTCCCCACTATTCGAGCAGGTAGCTAACCTCTCAGACATCAACCGTCGTGGCCAAACGGTGACAGTAGAGCGGGCATCTCCACTACTAGGCTAGTCTCCACACTACCTGGCCTAGGCCTCCGTACGCCTCAACGCTAAGAACACAACAGCGGAGCTCACCTGCGTACTACGGCTCAGCGGGTTCTCTCGGGTAAATATGCACCAAGATCCTAGCCCCGACTGGCCTATGGTATGACACAGAAGGAGCCTCGGAAATGAGCACGAGGACCAAGCCCAACCGTTCACTTGACACGGAAGGAGCCTCGGGACGTGAACACCGAGGACCAAGCCCAACCGCCCAAGGTCTAACTGTCAACTCCCATCGGTGTGATGATTGGCGAGCCCGTAGACCTGCCACACTATCCTTAACCCGAGATTATGACACCGCGTGTCGACTCACACCACATGCAATTCCACAATTCCGCGGCATGGATGGAGCCTCGGAGAAAGCACGAGGACCAAGCCCAACCATCCATCAAATACGGAAGGAGCCTCGAGACGTGAACACCGAGGACCAAGCCCAACCGTTCATGTGGCATGGAAGGAGCCCCGGGACATGAACACCGAGGACCAAGCCCAACCGTCCAATTTTATCCAACTCAACCTCATTCCCATTAGTGACGGTCAACACCGCACTTGTTAACTTCCACAATGCTACTCGTGGGGAGACGACACTCTAAGCATTGGACTATCCATTCCATTCCATCAATCCATTATACATCATGGCCATAGTTTTAATCATTTACAAATCCTTCCAAATGAATTCAACATATTATAGATAATGCGCATAATGGTGATCTACCAAATATAACAAAGCCTTTCATTCACTTAGGCTTGATTCACATCTCGGCATAGGAATTCAAGTCCTCAAACATCAATCTTCACATTACCTCGGTGATTAACACAAAAGAATTCACCCAACCTCGAGATGAATTGCAACATCTATTCCATCGAATCCAAGTTCATATTATAGTCACCTAGAATTGTATGTAATCTGGTCAGCAACTTTGACTAAGGATTCCCGTGGCTACAGGTATCGCCTGAAAATGTGCGACCACTCTTTGGAAAGATAATTTTAAGGGCTACGACTTTCGTGTTAAGTCAAAGGCCTAGATCTGGTCACATCATACCAGAAATGCAACTCGAAGTCTGCTGCGTACATGATACAGAATTCCTGGGCATTAACTTCCAACCGCAGCGGATTCAAACGGACTTTCCCATGGCTACAGGTATCGCATGGTAACTTGCAACCACTCGTTGGAAAGGTCATTTCAAGGGCTACAACTTTCGTGTTTAGTCGAAAGCCCAAATCCGCCCCCTTCTTGCTTAAAAATAGCCAAGAAGGTCACTGCGTGCAGAATACAGATTCTGCACGCATCTTGAAGCGAAGTGAACGACATCCATTCATCTTCCTCCTCAATCGATTTTCCCCAAATCACAACCAGAAGTTCCTCCACCCTTATTCTCCCTCTGAGTCCATTTCCTCTTCACGAGACCAACCCTATCATCACTTTGAAGCGAGGAGAGGTTGAAGATGACTAAGCTTTAGAACACAAGTTCTAGCATGGCCTTCCTACAAAGCTTCATCTCACACATCAAGACTCTTTTGAGTCGATGTCTCGCCTAAGAATAGCTACAGATCTAGCACCAAGGGAGAGGGGAGGAAACTCACTTCATTTCTGGTGTTTCCTCCGTTGCCGGCCATGGATCGCGTTACTCTTCGTTGCGGCATCCTTGGTGCAGTTGTTCTTCACGGCAAAGGAAGGAGAGAGAGAAGTCCGCCTCTAAAGCTCGCACCAGAAAGCTCTCCTCCGGCGATCTGCGATATTCTCCTCTCTCCTTCGCTCCCGACGGTTTGCACGGTGACGGCTCGGCAAGAAGGATCGGATGCGATGGTTAGGGTTTGGTTTACTCTCTTTTTATATTACATATTAGGCTAAGTCCCTTCCGCCACGTGTCACTCTCTAATTGGACCGCCCAAATTAGGTTTCATTTGAAGTGACCGGTCCAAAGATCATTCAGCACGAATCCCGAGGTCCGGTTCGGTCCGCCTGTACAAGCCGGTGAATCGGCCTGGGCGCAGAAAACGCACAAGTCAAATTTGCCAGGAATCAGCCAGTGATTCCCGTCGATCGACGAGTATTGGCGGGTCATTCTCGACGAATTCGTCGAGTATCAACAATGATACTCGACGATTTTCCCTTAGCCGTTTTATCGGACATCCTGTCGCTGTGTGCGTTGAGTATCAGTCAGTGGTACTCGACGATCGGTGGGTATCACCGGGTATTCTCGGCGATCGGTGAGAATCGTCAGGCATTCTCGACGATTTTCCCTTAGCCTACAGCAGTTCTGAGTCCGGCGGGTTTCGACCACCGATACCCGTCGAATCAGCGAGAATCAACCTCCATTCTCGACGATCGACGAGCATCATCCTCCATTCTCGATGATTTTTACTTAGCCGAGTTCCCTCATCTCGGTTACTGGTTGGGGTATCCTTGAACCCAACCCTACACTTATTCAATGCACCTGACACCTCGCGTCAGTGCACCCCGAGCCCGAGTTGAGTCTCTTGACTCAGAACACGTGCGAGGGGCCTAGCGCGAATTGGGACGTTACAAATCCTATAAACAAAATAAAAAGATTTCATCCCCGAAATCAGGCTGAGGTCGTGGGGAGGAAAGCATACAGAAAACAAAATATGCTTTTAAATAAAATTACCTGAAGCAAACAATTCCGGGTAGCGTCTTTGCATCAGATCCATTGGCTCCCATATGAATTACTCCTTCCCATGATTAGACCATAGCACTTTTACCAAGGGGACACTTTTGCGGCGCAAGGTTCTTATCTCATTATCGACGATCCGCACCGACTCCAGTCGCACAGATCTGTCAGACGCCACAGTACCATCAATTGTGGGGATGTATTGTTCGGGCCGCAGCAGCGCCTTCCGAAGCGACGATACATGGAACACATCATGGAGATTCTCTAGCTCAGGCGGTAGCTCCAATCGGTAGGCTAAAGGGCCAACCCTTTCCAATATTACATAGGGCCCAACATACCGTGGACTGAGCTTCTTCACTCCTCGCACTCGTGACACTCCATGCATTGGCCGGATTTTTAGAAACACCTTATCACCCACTTGAAATTCCACCATACAGTGCCTTGCGTTGTAATACTTCGCCTGCCGACTTTGAGCCTCCAACATGCGATCCCTTATTAGCCTAACCACCGCATCAGTGTCATCTATGTACTCAATTCCCAAAGTCTTCGGGTCTTCATCTTGCACCCAAGACAAGGGGGTCGTACACCTCCTTCCATATAGGGCTTCATGGGGCGCCATGCCAATACTAGCTTGATGGCTATTATTATAGGAGAATTCCACCAAGGGCAAGAGTCTTTCCCACGGCTCTCCCCTATCAATCACACACAACCTCAACAGATCTTCCAATGTTCGGATGGTCCGCTCAGACTGTCCGTCCGTCTAAGGATGAAATGCGGTACTGAAGGTAAGACGTGAGCCCAAATACGTCTGTACCGCCTTCCACTCCTTGGAGGTGAAACGACCATCACGATCCGAAACTATCGTCCTAGGTACGCCGTGATACCGTACAAATTGTTCCACAAACAGGCGTACCAAGACATCCACGTGAGCCTCCTTCTTCATAGGAATGAACCGGGAAACCTTCGTCAGGCGATCAACGATCACCCACATTGAATCATTCCCTGAGCGGGAGCAAGGTAGCCCATGTATGAAGTCCATGGATATATCCTCGAACTTCCATTCGGGGATTGGCAACGACTGCAACAGGCCACCGGGGCTCCTACATTCCGCCTTCACTCTTTGGCAGGCTTCACAATGCGTGACAAAGTACCGGACATCTTTCTTCATCCCTGGCCAACACATCGTCTTTCGTAAGCCGGCGTACATCTTTGAAATTCCTGTGTGCACGGAATATTGAGAGCAATGTGCTTCTCTCATAATATCCTCCCAGATTCTGCGACCTTTGGGAATGTAGAGTAGGCCGCGAAAGTAAATGAGGCTGTCCTTTAGTGTGTACTCGTCGGTAGTCCCGTCTTCGATTAACTTTATTACCAGGGCCAAAGCCGCATCCAATCCTTGCTCCACTCGAATCCGGTCCCGGATATCACAAACTATGCTCATGCTGGACAGGTACTCCGTATATTCCGAAAAAGCTTTAAATATTAAGGTGATGTCCATCTCCTCGATCATCCGTGCCAACTCCATGCTCATCAATCGAGATTCTGGGCTCGAGCCGGGTACTTTCCTACTCAACGCATCGGCTACCGAGTTTGCTTTTCCGGGGTGGTAGTTCCAGGTGAACTCATAGTCGCATAGAAACTCTAACCACCGCCGTTGTCTTAAGTTCAATTCCTTCTGGGTATGGACGTACTTCAAATTTTTATGATCCGAGAAGATTTCGCAGTGGACGCCGTATAGATAATGCCTCCATACCTTCAAGGCGAACACCACCGCTCCTAGCTCCAAATCATGCACCGGGTAATTGATTTCATGCTTCTTCAATTGTCTTGAAGCATAAGCAATTACGTGCCCGTGCTACATCAACACCTCTCCCAACCCCTGATAAGACGCGTCCGTATAAACTTGAAATCCTTCCTTCCCAGACGGAAGGACAAGGATGGGGGCGGAGGTAAGTCTATCCTTCAATTCCTGGAATGCCGCTTCACACTGGGGTGTCCACTCAAATGATACTCCTTTCTTTGTCAAGGAAGTAAGCGGGAGGGCAATCTTTGAGAATCCTTTTACGAACTTGCGGTAGTATCCAGCAAGTCCAAGAAAACTCCTCACATCGGCCGCCGACTTCAAGGGCGACCACTCCTTCACGGCGCGCACCTTGGTCGGATCCACAGCTAGTCCTGCCCCACTGATTACATGGCCCAAGAAGGCAACTTCCTTAAGCCAGAATTCACACTTGCTAAACTTGGCGAACAGGGCGTGCTCTTTTAGCTTCTCCAGAACTAAGGCCAAATGTCCGGCATGTTCTTCCTCCGTCTTCGAGTAGACTAGGATGTCGTCAATGAACACAATGACGAAGACATCTAGATAGGACTCAAACACTTTATTCATCAAGCTCATGAAAGCCGATGGGGCATTGGTGAGTCTAAACGGCATCACTGTGAACTCATATAAGCCGTACCTTGAGCTGAAAGCTGTTTTCTGTATATCATCCTCCTGTATTCTCAATTGGTAGTACCCCGAGCGCAAGTCTAACTTGGAGAACCAATGCGCTCCCACCAGTTGGTCGAACAACTCATCGATCCGAGGTAACGGGTAGGTGTTCCGTACTGTCAGTCGGTTGAGTTCCCGATAGTCTATACATAAACGCAGGGTTCCATCTTTCTTCTTGACGAATAGAATAGGGGCTCCCCAAGGCGACGAGCTGGGGCGAACAAACCCTGATTCTACCAACTCCTGCAATTGCACTCTAAACTCCGCAAGTTCTTTTGGTGCCATCCGATAAGGGGTCCTGGAGACAGGCTTAGCTCCTGGTACAAGCTTAATCTGAAAATCCACTTCTCTATGCGGGGGTAACCCTGGCAGTTTCTCGGGAAATACCTCAGGGAAATCCCGTGCTACCCGCACATCCTTCACATCTAACTTCATCTCTTTTAGTTTGAATCGTATCATGTAGACTTCATCCCCTCTCATATGAGCTTTCAAGGTCTGGATTGAGGATAACAAGATTCGTGGTGCGAAATTTATACCTTGGAAGACTACATCAGTATCCCCATGTCTCAAATAGATACGCTTCTCCGCACAGTCGATTCTCACATGGTGCCAATCCAGCCACGCCATACCCAGGATGAGGTCGAACTCTGGTATTCTCAAAATTGTGGCAGGGCTATCAAAGGTCTTTCCCCCAATGGTTATCTCTAACTCACACTTCGCGGTTGCCGTCATCTCAGATCCGTCTGGGAGGCGTACTCTTCGAGCAATACCAGTGAAATATTGCACTCCGTGTATATCTTTGATGAAGTCTTCAGACACGAATTAATGTGAGGCACCGGTGTCAAATAACGTATAAGCCGGTTTCCCGCCGACCATCACGGTGCCTAAGTGTCATTAATAATACTCAAGCTAGACGTCTAGTATATCTCAAGCAACTATAGGATATTAATGGAAGCAAAATGACTAATTCAAATCGTACCTGCAATCATCTCTTGAGGGTTCCGCTCTTGAGTCATGTTCAGGGCATACATCTGATCTCGAGCGGGTCCGGGGTTTCTTCCTCGTGGTCCTCGTCCTCGACCACGCACATACCCTCTCCCCCGCGGGGCTGCTGGAGGGAGAGCGAAAGGCCATCTCCAAACAGTTGCGGGCAGTAACGTCGAATGTGGCCCGGTTGGTTGCATTCAAAGCACACCCGTTCTTGTCTTCCGCCGTATTGCTGAAACTGTGGAGGTGGAGGTAATGCTGGCGGTTGTAGAACCGGGCGCTCCTCTCTAAAGTTCTGGGGGAAACGCCCGCCACCCCTCGGATATCCTCTTCCTCTTTTATTGTCAAATCTCCTTCTGTTGCTGGGGCCTGCTTCCATCACGCCTTCCGCTGGCCTCTTACCACTTCCCAAGTGGTCCGCTTCCAATCTCTTTGCCATATCAATAATCTCCGCCAGACTAGAGTCCGCTATAAACAAAAGGGCTTGCCTTAGGGGATCTCGCAAGCCTTTGTAGAATCGTTTGGCGTACCCTCTATCATCTAGCTCATAGGAGTCAGCGAATCTAGCCAGGTGCTGAAACTCCCGTTAGTACTCTGTCACCGACATGGACCCTTGCTTAAGTTGCAAAAATCTCTCTTCCAGACCATCCCGAGCGGCCGAGGGGATGAAATGCTCTAAGAAGGCTTCGGAGAATTCGCTCCAACTAATGTCTGTGTACACTCTTCCACGAAAAGTGGAGCCCATGAGGGACTTCCACCACCTTTTGGCGTGCAACTCTAAGAGTGTCACCACAAGGGTCACCGCCATGTTGTTTGGACATCTTATTCCTGCCAACAACTCTTGTATAGTGTCGAGCCACTCTTCCGTACGCACTGCCGACTCTGTCCCAATATAAGCGGGAGGGGAGAGAGCTCGGAAAATGCTTAACCAACTAGATCCCGGACCCTATTGTTGTACCGGTGTCTGCTGAGATTGGGACCTAAAGGCATCTAGAATAGCTGTGAGCGTCTGCCCCAGCTCTGATTGTTGGAATTGTGTAGGTACGGACGGGGCGGGGGTGCCCCTTACTTGCTCAACATGTGCTGGGATCTACACATAAGGTACAAACCTAGGGTTAGGTTGGCTAATCTAAGGTTAAAGATGGACAACTTAGTGTGAATTACATATGGGCACACCACTGCTTCCGCTAAGTCAGCTTGTCCCCAAACTGACCAATCAAACGGGGGTGGCACCATTGTTAAGTGACTTTCGCCTTGGAGGATCGTAGCAAGCTGATACCATTTGTAAGAACCCCCTCCCGGAACACAAGACACGGCACGAGAGGGGTCTTATGCCCAGAATAGCCGCCTTGCGGTAACACTAGCACTCAGGCTAGCCTGTACCACAATACGCCTATTTTGCCGGCTAACAACAATATCAACATATAAATGCCAACCCAACCATAATAATATGAAAGTCAAATCCACACCAAGCATATGTCCATAATATCATAAATAAAGAAGCTACAGCAGCAAGAGAGTATATAACTAGAACAGTAAGTAACTCAACTTATATGGATGCCCATACAAGCATAAAGTTGAGGGTCATTCAGCAGAAAGTAACTCATCGTATAGAAGTGCCCATACAAACTTATACGATGAGGGTCTTGTGTATGTAATGAAGTGCAATGCTATGTATGCAATGCAATGACACACCCATGCTCAAGCACATGCAATCCCTATGTCGACACAGACTTATAGTTCCCACTATTCGAGCAGGTAGCTAACCTCTCAGGCATCAACCGTCGTGGCCAAACGGTGACAGTAGAGCGGGCATCTCCACTACTAGTCTGGTCTCCACACTACCTGGCCTAGGCCTCCGTATGCCTCAACGCTAAGAACACAACAGCCGAGCTCACCTGCGTACTACGGCTCAGCGGGTTCTCTCGGGTAAATATGCACCAAGATCCTAGCCACGACTGGCCTATGGTATGACACGGAAGGAGCCTCGGAAATGAGCACGAGGACCAAGCCCAACCGTTCACTTGGCACGGAAGGAGCCTCGGGACGTGAACACCGAGGACCAAGCCCAACCGCCCAAGGTCTAACTGTCAACTCCCATCGGTGTGACGATTGGCGAGCCCGTAGACCTGCCGCACTATCCTTAACCCGGGATTACGACACCGCGTGTCGACTCACACCACATGCAATTCCACAATTCCGCGGCATGGAAGGAGCCTCGGAGAAAGCACGAGGACCAAGCCCAACCATCCATCAAATATGGAAGGAGCCTCGGGACGTGAACTCCGAGGACCAAGCCCAACAGTTCACGTGGCACAGAAGGAGCCCCGGGACATGAACACCGAGGACCAAGCCCAACCGTCCAATTTTATCCAACTCAACCTCATTCCCATTAGTGACGGTCAACACCGCACTTGTTAACTTCCACAATGCTAATCGTGGGGAGACGACACTCTAAGCATTGGACTATCCATTCCCTTCCATCAATCCATTATACATCCTGGCCATAGTTTTAATCATTTACAAATCCTTCCAAATGAATTCAACATATTATAGATAATGCGCATAATGGTGATCTACCAAATATAACAAAGCCTTTCATTCACTAGGCTTGATTCACATCTCGGCATAGGAATTCAAGTCCTCAAACATCAATCTTCACATTACCTCGGTGATTAACACAAAAGAATTCACCCAACCTCGAGATGAATTGCAACATCTATTCCATCGAATCCAAGTTCATATTATAGTCACCTAGAATTGTATGTAATCTGGTCAGCAACTTTGACTGAGGATTCCCGTGGCTACGGGTATCGCCTGAAAACGTGCCACCACTCGTTGGAAAGATAATTTTAAGTGCTATGACTTTCGTGTTTAGTCAAAGGCCCAGATCTGGTCACATCATACCAGAAATGCAACTCGAAGTCTGCTGCGTACAGGATACAGAATTCCTGGGCATTAACTTCCAACCGCAGCGGATTCAAACGGACTTTCCCATGGCTACAGGTATCGCATGGAAACGTGCAACCACTCGTTGGAAAGGTAATTTCAAGGGCTACAACTTTCGTGTTTTGTCGAAAGCCCAGATCCGCCCCCTTCGTGCTTAAAAATAGCCAAGAAGGTTGCTGCGTGCAGAATACAGATTCTGCACGCATCTTGAAGCGAAGTGAACGACATCCGTTCATCTTCCTCCTCAAGCGATTTTCCCCAAATCACAACTAGAAGTTCCTCCACCCTTATTCTCCCTCTGAGGCCATTTCCTCTTCACGAGACCACCCCTATCATCACTTTGAAGCGAGGAGAGGTTGAAGATGACTAAGCTTTAGAACACAAGTTCTAGCATGGCCTTCCTAGAAAGCTTCATCTCACACATCAAGACTCTTTTGAGTCGATGTCTCGCCTAAGAATAGCTACAGATCGAGCACCAAGGGAGAGGGGAGGAAACTCACTTCATTTCCGTCGTTTCCTCCGTTGCCGGCCATGGATCGCGTTACTCTTCGTTGTGGCATCCTTGGTGCAGTTGTTCATCACGGCAAAGGAAGGAGAGAGAGAAGTCCGCCTCCAAAGCTCGCACCAGCAAGCTCTCCTCCGGCGATCTGCGATATTCTCCTCTCTCCTTCACTCCCGACGGTTTGCACGGAGATGGCTCGGTAAGAAGGATCGGATGCGATGGTTAGGGTTTGGTTTACTCTCTTTTTATATTACATATTAGGCTAAGTCCCTTCCGCCACGTGTCACTCTCTAATTGGACTGCCCAAATTAGGTTTCATTTGAAGTGACCGGTCCAAAGATCATTCAGCACAAATCCCGAGGTCCGGTTCGGTCCGCATGTACATGCCGGTGAATCGGCCTGGGCGCAGAAAACGCACAAGTCAAATTCGGCGGGAATGAGCTAGTGATTCCCGTCGATCGGCGAGTATTGGCGGGTCATTCTCGACGAATTCGTCGAGTATCAACAATGATACTCGATGATTTTCCCTTAGCCGTTTTATCGGACATCCTGTCGCTATGTGCGTTGAGTATCAGTCAGTGATACTCGACGATCGGTGGGTATCACTGGGTATTCTCGGCGATCGGTGAGAATCGTCAGGCATTCTCGATGATTTTCCCTTAACTTACTGCAGTTCTGAGTCCGGCGGGTATCGACCACCTATACCCGTCGAATCGGCGAGAATCAACCTCCATTCTCGACGATCGATGAGCATCATCCTCCATTCTCGACGATTTTTACTTAGCCGAGTTCCCTCATCTCGGTTACTGGTTGGGGTATCCTTGAACCCAACCCAACACTTATTCAATGCACCTGACACCTCGCGTCAGTGCACCCCGAGCCCGAGTTGAGTCTCTTGACTCAGAACACGTGCGAGGGGCCTAGCGTGAATTGGGACGTTACAAAAACTTTCTTGATAAAAGAACCGCTTAATATTGTTTTAAATAAGTTTTAATAAAATAAACGGCCAATTTACTCATCCTGGCGCAATTCTCGAAACGATCTGGTTCAGCCGAACCAGCAAACAGGCCAAAATTGTCAGGAATAATCTAAGTCAAATGGCGTTGAGTGCACTCGACGCTCTCGACGCCATTTAGCCTATGACGTCGAATGCACTCGACGCCATTCAGCCTATGGCGTTGAGTGAGCTCAACTCAATCAATGCCATAATTCGGCAAAAATACTCTAAGTAAAATTGCGTTGAGTGCACTCGACGCACTCAACGCCTTCCAGCCTATAGCGTTGAGTGCACTCGACGCACTCAACGCCATACATCCTATAGTATTGAGTGCACTCGACGCACTCAACGCAATCCAGCCTATGGCGTTGAGTGCACTCGACGCACTCAACGCCCGCCCAAAAATTCTCCCCAAATATAATGGCATTGAGTGCACTCGACGCACTCAACGCCGTTCATCCTATGGCATTGAGTGAACTCGATGCACTCAATTCCTGAGCCCCAAGTTCTTCCTGAGTAAGATGGCGTTAAGTGCACTCGACACACTCAACTCCATTCAGCCCATGGAGTTGAGTTCACTCGACGCACTCAATGCCCAAGCCCAAAAGCCGGTTTAAGTAGATATTTGATCTACTTTTCGGGTCTTGTCGACTGACTCGATGCTCCCCGTACTTGAGTCAAATTTGCCTCTTCTTAGTTGACCGTAACGGGTCCTTAGCGACATTTTGGCCTCACTTGGGGTTAGAGGTGTCATGATGGGATCATGGGACCAGGTTAAAACCCTAAGGTCATGCCTAAGGTAATAATTGGGATTCTACTACTTGCTGACCAAGGTGATTTTCACCTTGAGCCTTGGTCACTTGGCCTCCTTGGGCTTTCTAGGGTTTTTTCATGACTTAGTCATTACAAAACCACTCCTAGGGGGTATAGTCGGAAATGGGATGTTACAAATCCCAATATACAAAAAACAAATTCGTCCCCGAAATTAAGGTTAAGCCTACGGGGGTTTCTACTGGAATAGAAGAAATGGTAACATCCCTAAGGTTTAAGGTATACCTGACTCGAAGAGTCCCGAGTAGTTTTGCTGCATCAAGTCCTGTGGCTCCCATATATGCTCCTCCTGCCCATGATTTCTCCACAAAACCTTGACTAACGGAACCTTCTTACGTCGCAAGACTCGCACTGTCGTGTCATCGATCTTGATCGGCTCCAAGCTGACTAATAGATCTGAGGCCACCGGACCGTCTGCTGTGGAAATCAGCTGCTCAGGGCGTAGTACAACTCTCCGTAATGAGGAGATGTGGAAGATGTCATGCAATCCCGCTAACCGGCGATAGCTCCAGTCTATAATCCAAGGGGCTTATCCGCTCCAGGATCCTGTAAGGCCCCATATACCTCAGACTGAGCTTCTTTCTCCCACTAACCTGGAGACTCTGTGCATCAGCCATATCTTCAAGAAAACCCAATCTCCTACCTGGAATTCCACCTGACAATGCCTCGCATCGTAATATTTGGCATGCCTGCTCTGGGCTTCCAATATCCTGTTTCGGATCAATCTAATCTCAGCATCAGTATCCTATACAAACTCCGAGTCGAGTGCCTTCGGATCCTCATCCTGAACCCATGATAGTGGGGTCTTGCACCTCTGTCCATATAATGCCTCGTAAGGAGCCATGCCTATGCTGGACTGATGGGTGTTGTTGTACGAAAACTCGATCAGTGGCAGCAATCTCTCCCAAGGCTCGTCGCAGTCCAAAATACATAGGCACAAAAGATCTTCCAATGTACGGTTGGTGCTCTCCGTCTGCCCGTCGGTCTGAGGATGAAAAGCCATGTTGAATGTCAACCAAGAACCAAGATGGGCCTGAACTAACCTCCACTCCCTGGACGTAAACCGCCCATCCCGATCTGAAACGATAGTCTTGGGTACTCCATGATAGCGCACAAACTGCTCATTGAACCTCCGTACTAATATACTAACCGGAGCATCCTTCGCCACTGGAATGAATTTGGACACCTTCGTTACCCTGTCCACTATCACCCAGATCGAGTCATTCCCCGCATGGGATCGAGGTAGCCCATGTATGAAATCCATGGTTATATCCTCAAACTTCCACTCTGGCACCGGAAGTGGTTGTAGCAATCCGGTCGGATTTTTACACTCTGCCTTTTTGAGGTTGCAAGCCTCGCAATGCATCACAAAATACGTAATGTCCTTCTTCATGCCCAGCCAGTACATTATCCTCTTCAAATCTTTTACCAACTTGGTGATCCCTGGGTGCATCGAGTATCTGCTGTAGTGAGCTTCCATCATGATGTCCTCCCGAATCCGGCATCCTGCTGGTATATAAACCCTGTCTATGAAACATAGGATTCCATCCCTCAAGGAGTAATCTCCTGCAGTGCCTTCCTCCAAAGCTTTGAATATCGGCTCAGCTCTCACATCCAGCCTCTGCCCATCTCTGATGCGATCCCAAATATCATTGGTGGTAATCATCAATTCTAGGTACTCCATGTATAACTCCGCTCATCCTCGGACAATAGTGATATCTACATCTCTTCAAACAACCTAACTAACTCGAAGGCCATCAGCTGTGGGCCTACTCCTGACGTACTCACTCTCTGACTCAGAGCTTTTGCGACCACGTTTGCCTTCCCAGGATGTTAGTGTATTGTGTACTGGTAGTACGATAGAAACTCCACCCATCGTCTCCGCCTGATGTTCAGCTCCTTTTGTGTGTCTATGTATTTCAAGTTCTTGTGGTCTGATAAAATGTCGCAGTGAACTCCGTAGAGGTAATGTCGCCAGATCTTTAGAGCAAAAATAACTGCCCCCATCTCTAAGTCGTTCACCGGGTAGTTCTGCTCATGTTTCTTCAGCTGATGGGAGGCGTAGGCTATTACGTGCCCGTTCTGCATCAGAACGGCACCCATCTCGTGATAGGAAGCATCTGTGTACACCTAAAATCCTTCCTTCCTTGATGGAAGAGCAAGGATGGGGGCCGAGGTATGCCGATCCTTCAGCTCCTGAAAAGCAGTCTCGCATTGTGGCGTCCAAAAAAAGGTGACTCCTTCTTCATCAGGGACATGAGAGGGAGGGCAATCTGAGATAACCCCTTTACGAACATCCGATAATAACCGGCAAGTCCTAAGAAACTCCGAACATCCGTGGCAGTCTTCAGTGGTGGCCAATCTCGTACTGCTTGGACATTCGCCGGATCCACTGCCAAACCTGCTCCACTGATGACAAGGCCCAAAAATACCCCCTCCTTTAGCCAGAATTAGCACTTGCTGAACTTAGCATACATCTTATGCTCTCGGAGCTTCTCCAAAGTCAAATCCAGATGCCTCGCGTGCTCCTCCTCCGTCCTTTAATAAATAAGGATGTCGTCGATGAATACAATAACGAAGACATCCAGATATTCTTCGAACACCCGGTTCATCAAGGTCATGAATGCGGAGGGTGCATTCGTGAGCCCGAAGGGCATCACGGTAAACTTGTACAGTCCATACCTACTACTGAAGGCTGTATTCGGGATGTCCTCCTACCGAATGCGTAGCTGGTAGTACCCCGATCTCAGGTCAGCTTTAAGAACCAATGAGCTCCCTCTAGTTGGTCAAATAGCTCGTCTATCCTTGGCAAGGGATACGTATTCCAAACCGTCAGCCTGTTTAGGGCCCGGTAATCAATACACAGTCGAAGAGTCCCGTCCTTCTTCTTGAAGAATAGCACCGGAGCTCCCCATGGTGAAGAGCTAGGCCGGACAGACCCGGCTTCCACTAATTCTTGAAGCTGGCTTCAAAACTCCACCAACTCCTTTGGGGCCATTTGATAAGGAGCTCTGGATAGCGGTTTAGCCCCCGGTACGAGCTGAATCTGGAAGTCCTTCTCTCGGTGCAGGGGTAGCCCTGGTAGCTTCCCCGGAAACACATCGGCAAAGTCCCGTACCACTGGAATATAAGAAATCGAATCCTTAGTCATGACCGTCTCAAAAAGAACCTGATAAACTTCTTCCCCCTACAGGGGGCCTTGACGGCCTGCACAAACGATAATAATATGTGGGGGGCTAGTATAATACCTTCGATAACAATAAAAGAGTCCTCGTGCCTCACGGTGATCCTCTTTACCACACAGTCAATCTGGGCATGGTTTTAGTGCAACCATGTCAAGACCAGGATCAGATCATAGTCTAGCATCCTCAGGATAATCGCTAGTGCCTTAAACGCCTTCCCGCCGATCTCCACCTCAATATTGCAATGAGCAGAGGTCATTAGCTCGGATCCATCGGGTAGACGCACCCTCATCATCTTTCCGGTGAACTGCTCCATGCCTGCTAGTCCTTTCATGAAATCTTCCGACATAAATGAGTGTGAAGCACTGGTGTCGAAGAGCGTGTGAGCGGGCTTGCCGCTGAGGAAAACTATGCCTGAGGTAATTAAGTGTCTTAGTATTCTAGTAATAGTTTTTCTTCTCTTAATTTCTAACTAGTTTATGCCTATGAAAACTAGTTCCTAGGAAGTAAAAATTTAAATGTACTTGCATACCTGCTATAACCTGCTCCGGGTGTAACATCCCGACTTTTATTGGGCCACCAGAACCCTAGTGGGCCCAATAAAAGTGGCCCGGACCCTACCCATGACCCGGTGGGGGGTAACCCAAGGTAGGAAATAGAGCTAGAGGACTCCGAATTGAGTTCCGTCAGTTCCTGTGGCCTCGTATAGTCAATACGAGCACATCGGAACTCGTTCAATTGAACCTAGAGGTCATATAGTGGATTTGGCCGTTACTCGCAGAATGTCGCGAAAATGAGATTTTTGGATATTGACATAGAGAACTCCGATTTGAGTTCTGTCAATTCTCATGACTTCGTATAGTCGATACGAGCGCATCAGGACTCGTTCAGTTGAACCCCGAGGTCATATAGTGGATTTGACCATTTCTCGTAGAACGTCGCGAAAATGAGATTTCTGGATATTAACATAGAGAACTCCGATTTGAGTTCTGTCAATTCTTATGACTTCGTATACTTAATACGAATGCATCGGAACTCGTTGCGTCGTGATTCGAAGCCTAACGATGATTATGAGTGTTTTGACTATTTTAGCACGCTGCGACGCGCAAATATCGGACTTTCGCCAAACGAACTCCGATTCGACCCCGGTCAGTGGCGTTGGACTCGTATGGTCAATACGAAGTCAACAGAAGTCGTTCCGGTTAATTTCGACGACAATTGGTCAACTCGTGGTCAAATCAAGCATAATCGTGCACCGAAAAGCGTGCACACACCAATTATGACACGACACCCGAACCTTGACCCGACTCTGATGTCATGGACCTCTTTTGACTTTGACCACCATGGGGACCCGCCCCATGGTTGACTTGGTCAAACCTCCCAAAAAATTGAATTTTCATGAAGAAATCCTAATTTTCAAGTTACCCCCACTTGAGGCCATTCATGTAGGCCACCCTTTGACCCAACATCAGCTCTATATGGGCTTTATTTTACAGCAAAATTACATCAATATGGGTGGGCCTTGGGCCAAGCCAAGAGAGAGCCTCTCTCCTTCCCTTTCTCTCTTTCTCAATTCCAAGCCCAAGACCATCTAAGATATACTCAAGATGAGGACACATGGCTGTCCTTGGCCATTCAGATGGAGGCCACCTACCCTAACTTTGTAAGAAGAATAAAAAAAAATGCTCTCTCTCCCTCTCTTCCTATTGGCCAAAACTCCCACATGGCTAAATAGCTCAACCCCTATCCTAGCCACTAGGGGGTACAACCAGCCACCAGGATGCTGACACCTTACCTCCACTTCACCATGGTTAGCTTAATCTAACTCATCTTCTTCCTTAAGAAATCATGGCCGAAAGAGAGAGAGGAGGGAGGTGTTCTCCTCTCCTTCTATAATAGGCCCCTCTGTCCTCAGAGGAGTACAATCCTCTCCAAGCTCAAACGAGCCACAACCATGCCTCTGCCGGAGCTCTACCTCGCCGGAGAAAGAAGACCCGAGCTCCACCACCCTCCACCACCACTAATGACGGAACTCGCCGAGAGCCCCCAGAGACCCTAAGAAAGGTGGAAACCTTCCCTCTCCCTCCTCCCTATCTTTTGGACGTGGCGCATGCGAGCTCCGGCGGCCGGAGCGCCGCCGCCGTCACCCCCCTCCCCTCCCGTTTTTAAGAAAAAAATGGCTCCGGCGGCGGCCGGCGGCGGCGGGCCGCCGGACCACCGCCAGAGGGAGCGCCCACCACCGGGCAGTCGGCCGGTGGTGGAGCCACGGCCGGCCGGTGGCCGGCCGGCGGCTGGGAAGGCCCGTAAGGGCGGCGAGTTCTGTACAGTCGGGGAAGGAGATAATGCACAGTGTTTTTATTTTATAAATTATATTATTATAATATTTATTATAATATTATAATATTTTAAGGGTTTTTATTTTTCAGAGGCAAAATCAGAGCCCTCATGAAAATATTTTGAACATGAAAAATGTTTCCCTTAATGAGGGCAATCTCCACAAAAATTTTGAGAATTTTTGGAGTTGATTTGGTATTTTTAAAAGCCCAAATAAAATTTGTTTGGCCAAATTAAAGGCCCAAAATAATTTGGAAAATTACCAAAAAATTACCAGGCTCATTATAGGCTCTCTTAGGGGTTGTATCAAAATTTGGGATCATGAGAATAAGTTTTGATATTTTTCCCAAATTATGGAAGCCTAGGATCGCGCCCGGTAATTATTACGCTCGAAAATGAAAATTGGAGCGCGCGACTATCATCCCTGTTATAAATAATCAAATCAAACTTAACGTATCGATGAGAGTGGATGAGGCCGGTGGCCAGGCTCCGAGTGTTTCGAGATTTCGTTAACCCGTCGAGCGTCTCGGCTCTCGAGTGAATCTCTGGCACACTCAAAAAAAATGAAAGCACGAGTGGTGAGCTAATAATTATTCTCAATGGGTAATGAGGGTGCAACTACTGATAAGCCCCTGATCTGATTAAGCCGTGATTAATAAGGCGCAACCAGATTCTAATCGGATCTTAATAATGGGTGCAACCCAATGAAGTTTTATTAAAAACTGAAATAGAACTGAATGTGCCTCCTGGATGGAGATGGAACTGAAAAATCTCTCCTGAGAACGGAGATGAGACTGAAGCCTCCTGGATGGAGTGATTGGACTACTAACCATTTTCTTTATGATTATTCCAGTCTTGCACTGGTCCTGTTCCTTTATTCTTTTCAGTTCTACTCCAGTCTCGTACTGGTCAAGTACTTTCAATTCAGCTCTACTCCAGTCTCGTACTGGTCAAGTACTTTCAATTCAGCTCTACTCCAGTCTCGTACTGGTTAAGTACTTTTAATTAGCTCTACTCCAGTTTCGTACTGGTCACATTTCTTTCCAGCACTTTAAATAAGCAGCATAATCACCGCACTTGTCTTCATTGCAATTTACTATTATAATCACGGGTCCTGCTCTGACGAGCAGTCGTTATTAAGGATGAGCCATAGTTGGGGATAACCGGAGTTGTTGTATTCCTCCAGGTCTAGCCCCAAATAATGCGCTCCCACGCTCCTTGACGAAAGTAGAGCTGAACGCCGCCGCCCGAAGTTTAGCCTAGTAGGGCAGGCCGACGTAGACCCGGTGTGTATTATGTTTGCCGTTGATTGATTGTTTGTAAATTGCTTGCGGTGGAATAGTGGCAGGTCAGTCCCTTCCGCAGACCGTTCGTACCGGTGCGGGAAGGTTGACGACTCAAGGCGACAGGGAGATGGGTACCACGGGTGACCGGCCATTATTTTGTTCCCCGTCGGGTTTTCCTCCGCTGGTCGGCCAAAATGATTCGCTGGATGTCGCTCATATCCAAGAGTACACAAGGTTGTACGTTAGGGCCTGGGGTTGTGCGGTACGATCACCCCCAGAAGTGGCAGGACTGGCCACTGTCACCGACGGCCACATCGGTGAGGCCCGCGGGGCTCGCTACCCTGCTGGAACAGAAGCGGTCCAAACTATGTCGACATAGGGTCTGTGTGCGCAGGCTGTGAATGCCTGCGGTGTGTGCGCGGCTGTGAATGCCTGCGATAGAAATCAGGGTATGAAAACTTGTTGTGCTGATGAGCTAGTAGAGCATGGTTATAACCGTTTTATACTATTGTTGCTTTTTACGGTTATACTGCACTCTTTTATATTTGCTCCTAGCTATTCATATATGAAATATTGTGCTAACCCTCTCTTGCTTCGGCTATTTACTTCTGTTGGGTGGGTGCGTACTCGTCCCCAGGATGCGGATCCGGGGAGGAGATTTGTTTCTACTTAGCTCTGTGACTAACGGTTATTTGATTAACCATTCACAGGAGGTGGAGCACCGTAGTGACCCGCTGCCACAGGAGATTACGCCAGCAGCTAGGTCGACTCGAGCAGATGTACCCCCGCCGTCCCTAGAGTTTAGAGACGTGAGTTCCGCCGAGCAGCGTAGAGAGAGAGTATATGAGGATTATATGTAGCACATGTATAGCCTACGGGCTTATATAAGTACTTAGGCTTCGGCCCTAGAACCGCTGTGATTCTGATACGTCCTATATATAAATCTGCAATGGTTTCCTGTTAATGCTTCCGCTATATTCTGATGGGTTGTGAATGTTATGATTCGAGCCAACCAAGGCGGCCATCTAGTGCTTGGACAGGGTGGATCGTTTCCCCTATGAGTACTGGGTGGGCGTCTTGGGCCAGTAGCACCTCTCCGGCCCGACCCGGGCAAAGGTTGGGGGGGTGCTACAAATGGATCAGAGCGATCACGATTCTTCCTTGTGGAGCAGTCTCAGGATCCCTTGGTCCCTCGCTTCGTTTTAGGTTCGGGACGAACCTTGCAGCGGAAGCCTGGTGGACACCCTAGTGTAGAGGCTTAGGGATTCTAGACTGTACGATAGTATGCCCATACACCGTTATTTCCGCTTTGCCTGTCGTTTTTGCAAATTGCCCACTACTTTTGCAAAATACTGACACTCTTTCCTGTTACTTCTCCAGATATCGGAGGACAGTAACGGGGGATCCTTGTCTAGGGGATATGTTCCAGCTACCCCACCACCAGACCCGGTCGCCCCCGCGGCTATACCGTTTGCCGAGACGGATATGGGGCAGACGCTGACAGCTATACTAGCGACGTTCCGGGATGCCCTAGCACAGCCACCGCGAGAGATGACCGCACCCACCGATCTGCTGACGACTTTTCGAGGACTCAGGCCTCCCCCGTTCAGGGGTACAGAGACGGCCATTCAGGTTGAGGAGTGGGTGGAGCGAGTGGAGGAGCTGTTAGTAGGGATGATGTGCCCAGCTGTGGTAGCAGTTTCTTTGGTGGTGAACCTCTTGGAGGGATATGCGAGGGATTGGTGGAGAGCGGCTAGTCGCTCTACCTTTCGAGGTCGGCCGATGAGCACGATCCTTTGGGGAGAGTTCTCCGTAGCTCTACTAGAGTTCTTTATCACAGATACAGACCGAGCCGCGCTACAAGAGAGGTTCCTGCTCATCCGACAGGGCAACCGCACTGTGGCAGAATATGAGAGAGAGTTCATACACCTGGCACGCTTCGCCGGGAACCTGGCCGCCTCCGACAGGGATAGAGCTTCTCGGTTCTATAGAGGACTACGAGACGACCTGAGGCAGGCCCTGATTATGCTCTCTCAGGCCACCTTCCACACCATAGCTACCCATGCGGCAGCCTTAGAGTTGGACCAGCAGACAGTGGCTCAGCGGCGCAGAGGTCAGGAAGAGCTCCCTCGAGACCAGAGACGATATGGAGGAGTCGCTCCCCATAGACAGGATAGAGAGCGCAGGCAGCGACGCCGCAGGCAGCCTTATAGGCACCCACCAGCACCCCCAGCACCCCCAGCTGCACAGCCAGACTTCAGACCAGCTCCAGCACCGCAGCCCCCACTAGTGGCCCGACGAGATGTTCCCTTCGCAGGGAACTGCTTCTTATGTCATTAGCCAGGACATATGAGGGCCTTTTGCCCTCAGGCGACGGGGAGACCCGGATTGGGAGCTGTTCAGGGTGGACAGCCGGCACGAGGGCATGGTCAGAGAGGTCGCAGAGGCAGAGCTGGCAGGAGAGGCCAGCAGGGCCGAGCAGCGCCCCAGGAGGCCTATGCACTAGACCTGCAGCACGGACCAGCCCCTGACGTAGTCATAGGTATATATCTTAGGCGATAGAGAGATATCAGATCTGACTACTGATGTTGTATATTACTTATGTGTACTTATATCCTCTGTATTAGATAGTTGATATATATATATATATATATTCCCTTGTCGTCAGGAATCTTGTTGGTAGAAGGACTTCCTGCCAAAACCCTCTTCGACACGGGAGCAACTCATTCTTTCGTCTCCCACGAATTCATCGCAACAAAAGGAAATGTTGTTCGTTCGACCGGACTGTCTATACGAATCCGTTTACCGGACGGGTCGGATATGACTTCTACCGAAAAGTGCTCGTTCCAGGCTATGCTGGGAGAAGTGGAGTTCGAAATCTACGCAACCATCCTAGCCATAACTGGATTTGACATAATTTTGGGAATGGACTGGCTAGCCGAACACCAAGCTCAGATAAACTGTTCCACACGAGAAGTCCGGCTACGGAACCTGAATGGCCAGACCGTCACGTTGACAGGTGTGCCCTCTGTCTCGCGTATTATCCTGACTTCTACGCAGATGGTGAAATCCGTCCGACAGAAGGATGAAGTATACCTTATCCGCTTCGAGATGGAAGACAAATCCCAGGTGCTCGCCAAGGTCCCGGTAGTCAGCGACTTCCCCGATATTTTCCCTGAGTCCCTCCCGGGATTGCCACCCCAGCGAGAGGTCGACTTTCAGATCGAGCTTGTGTCCGGAGCACGGCCAGTATCACGAGCCCCCTACTAGATGGCCCCAAGGGAGCTGACTGAACTAAAGATCCAGCTACAGGAACTAATAGATGCTGGATTCGTCCGCCCTAGTTCCTCGCCCTGGGGAGCCCCGGTACTTTTCGTCAAAAAGAAAGATGGGACTTTGCGACTGTGCATCGACTACAGGGAGCTGAATAAGCTGACTGTACGCAATACCTACCCCCTCCCTAGGATCGACGAACTGTTCGATCAGTTGCAAGGTGCGTCCGTATTTTCCAAGATGGACCTGAGATCCGGCTATTACCAGCTCCGAGTCCGAGAGGAAGACATTCCCAAGACTGCCTTCAGCTCTCGTTATGGTCTTTATGAATTCCTAGTAATGCCCTTCGGGCTCACCAATGCGCCTTCCGCCTTCATGGCCCTGATGCATAGAGTCTTCGAACCTTTCTTGGATCACTTTGTCATCGTCTTCATAGATGACATCCTAATCTACTCGAAGACCAAGACGGACCATACCCGGCACCTTCAGATGGTGTTATTAAAGCTCCGGGAGCACTCTCTCTTCGCCAAATTTAGTAAATGCGAATTTTGGCTAGAAGAAGTTGGATTCTTAGGCCACACGATAAACAGGGAAGGAGTGGCAGTAAACCAAGCCAAGGTTCAGGCGGTACAAAATTGGCCGCCACTCAGGACGGCTGCGGATATCCGGAGTTTCCTCGGTCTTGCCGGATACTACAGGAAGTTTGTCGAGGGTTTTTCCAAGATTGCCCTACCCCTAACTGCTCTCACCAAAAAGGACGTCATATTCCGATGGACGCCGGAGTGCGAGGCTGCGTTTGTCGAGCTGAAGAAGCGGCTGACTTCCGCGCCAATCCTTACGATCCCCACAGGGACCGAGGGATTCCAGATCTACACTGATGCCTCCCTAAAGGGATTGAGAGCTGTTCTAATGCAATATGGTAAGGTAGTGGCCTATGCATCTCGGCAACTAAAGCCGCACGAATTGAATTACGCAGCACACGATTTAGAGTTGGGCGCCGTCGTCTTCGCCCTTAAAATCTGGAAGCATTTTCTGTACGGAGTAAGATGTGAGATCTTCTCCGATCACAAGAGCCTCAAGTATATCTTCACGCAGAAAGAGCTGAACCTCCGGCAGCGCCGATGGCTGGAATTCTTATGTGATTACGACTTTGCTCTCCAATATCACCCCGGGAAGGCTAACAGAGTCGCTGACGCCTTGAGCCGCAAGCCTGCAATAGCCGGGAGTTGGATGGAGCAGATCCCTAAAGAACTCTTCCAGTCTCTGATAGACATGGAGATTACCCTGGTTGCCCGAAGAGATCCGGAAGAGTACTACTCGCAGCTGTATTGGATGGAAATCCAATGCGACATCCGGGACCGGATACGAGAAGCCCAAAATATCGACCCAGAAGTGATACCGATCATCCGATCTCTGCAAGGAGGGGCACAAGAGGATTATAAATTGCATGACGGGATTCTTCAATTCAAGCACCGCATATTTGTTCCCGCTACTGGAGGGATTCGTGAAGAAATTTTGCAAGAGGCCCATCAGTCCAGGTACTCGATCCACCCTGGCATAGTTAAGATGTACGTGGACTTGCGCAGGACCATCTACTGGCCTGGAATGAAAAGAGATGTCACCGACTTCGTAGCCCGGTGTCAGACCTGTCAGAAGGTTAAGGCCGAATGCCGCAGTCCAGGAGGCCTATTACAGCCCCTACCGATTCCAGAGTGGAAGTTCGAAGACATCTCCATGGACTTCATCCACGGCCTACCTCGATCCCGCGCTGGGAATGACTCAATATGGGTGGTCGTAGATCGACTCACCAAGGTAGCACGGTTCATTCCAAACCGACAGGGCGACGGAGTAGATATCCTGGCCAGGATGTTCCTAGAGCAAGTGGTACGATTCCACGGAGTACCAAAGTCCATCGTGTCAGATCGTGACGGGCGTTTCACATCTAAGGAATGGAGGCGGGTGCAGGCGTATTTGGGAACCAAGTTGGCCTTCAGCACCGCCTTCCACCCGCAGACAGACGGACAGACGGAGAGGACGAACCGGACAATGGAGGATCTACTTCGATTATGCATAGTAGAGCACAATGAGCCATGGGAGAAGCTGTTGCCGTTGGTCGAATTTTCTTACAATAACAGCTACCAGGCTAGTATTAAGATGGCTCCATACGAGGCATTGTATGGAAGACGTTGCCGAACCCCGTTGACATGGGCTCAGGAAGAGGACCCGGAAGCCTTGGGAGTGGCATACATCGATGATACTACGGCAGCGATACGGCTGATACAGGAGCGGATGCGGGAAGCGCAGAGCCGGCAGGCTAAGTACTATGATGCGCGTCACCGACCGGTGGAGTTTAGCGTGGGGGAAATGTTGTTCTTGAAAATAAAGCCCATGCATGGTGTCTCCCGGTTGAGGAAGCAGAAAAAGTTAGACCCCCGCTTCTTGGGCCCCTATCCGGTGATAGAGCGTGTTGGCCCCGTCGCCTATCGTTTGGCCTTGCCCCCGGAGTTGGGGAACCTTCATGATGTGTTTCATGTCTCTTCCTTGAGACGAGTCCTCCGGCAACCAGAGCAATACCTTCCTACTCCACCAGAGCAGCTACAGTCAGATAGATCCGTCCGGCTCGAACCCATCAGAGTAGTGGATTATAAGGTCAAGACACTACGTAATAAAACCATTCCGATGGTTAAGGTGTTATGGTCAAACTGCGGACGAGAAGAGTTCACGTGGGAACCTGAAGCACACCTCCGAGAAAAGCATCCAGAGCTCTTTCCCCAGGTATGTTACTTTCCCCCCTACTTCAAGCAAATTTTCGGGGACGAAAATCCTTTTATTTTTATTGGATTGTAACATCCCGACTTTTATTGGGCCACCAGAACCCTAGTGGGCCCAATAAAAGTGGCCCGGACCCTACCCATGACCCGGTGGGGGGTAACCCAAGGTAGGAAATAGAGCTAGAGGACTCCGAATTGAGTTCCGTCAGTTCCTGTGGCCTCGTATAGTCAATACGAGCACATCGGAACTCGTTCAATTGAACCTAGAGGTCATATAGTGGATTTGGCCGTTACTCGCAGAATGTCGCGAAAATGAGATTTTTGGATATTGACATAGAGAACTCCGATTTGAGCCCTGTCAATTCTCATGACTTCGTATAGTCGATACGAGCGCATCAGGACTCGTTCAGTTGAACCCCGAGGTCATATAGTGGATTTGACCATTTCTCGTAGAACGTCGCGAAAATGAGATTTCTGGATATTAACATAGAGAACTCCGATTTGAGTTCTGTCAATTCTTATGACTTCGTATACTTAATACGAACGCATCGGAACTCGTTGCGTCGTGATTCGAAGCCTAACGATGATTATGAGTGTTTTGACTATTTTAGCACGCTGCGACGCGCAAATATCGGACTTTCGCCAAACGAACTCCGATTCGACCCCGGTCAGTGGCGTTGGACTCGTATGGTCAATACGAAGTCAACAGAAGTCGTTCCGGTTAATTTCGACGACAATTGGTCAACTCGTGGTCAAATCAAGCATAATCGTGCACCGAAAAGCGTGCACACACCAATTATGACACGACACCCGAACCTTGACCCGACTCTGATGTCATGGACCTTTTTTGACTTTGACCACCATGGGGACCCGCCCCATGGTTGACTTGGTCAAACCTCCCAAAAAATTGAATTTTCATGAAGAATTCCTAATTTTCAAGTTACCCCCACTTGAGGCCATTCATGTAGGCCACCCTTTGACCCAACATCAGCTCTATATGGGCTTTATTTTACAGCAAAATTACATCAATATGGGTGGGCCTTGGGCCAAGCCAAGAGAGAGCCTCTCTCCTTCCCTTTCTCTCTTTCTCAATTCCAAGCCCAAGACCATCTAAGATATACTCAAGATGAGGACACATGGCTGTCCTTGGCCATTCAGATGGAGGCCACCTACCCTAACTTTGTAAGAAGAATAAAAAAAATGCTCTCTCTCCCTCTCTTCCTATTGGCCAAAACTCCCACATGGCTAAATAGCTCAACCCCTATCGTAGCCACTAGGGGGTACAACCAGCCACCAGGATGCTGACACCTTACCTCCACTTCACCATGGTTAGCTTAATCTAACTCATCTTCTTCCTTAAGAAATCATGGCCGAAAGAGAGAGAGGAGGGAGGTGTTCTCCTCTCCTTCTATAATAGGCCCCTCTGTCCTCAGAGGAGTACAATCCTCTCCAAGCTCAAACGAGCCACAACCATGCCTCTGCCGGAGCTCTACCTCGCCGGAGAAAGAAGACCCGAGCTCCACCACCCTCCACCACCACTAATGACGGAACTCGCCGAGAGCCCCCGGAGACCCTAAGAAAGGTGGAAACCTTCCCTCTCCCTCCTCCCTATCTTTTGGACGTGGCGCATGCGAGCTCCGGCGGCCGGAGCGCCGCCGCCGTCACCCCCCTCCCCTCCCGTTTTTAAGAAAAAAATGGCTCCGGCGGCGGCCGGCGGCGGCGGGCCGCCGGACCACCGCCAGAGGGAGCGCCCACCACCGGGCAGTCGGCCGGTGGTGGAGCCACAGCCGGCCGGTGGCCGGCCGGCGGCTGGGAAGGCCCGTAAGGGCGGCGAGTTCTGTACAGTCGGGGGAAGGAGATAATGCACAGTGTTTTTATTTTATAAATTATATTATTATAATATTTATTATAATATTATAATATTTTAAGGGTTTTTATTTTTCAGAGGCAAAATCAGAGCCCTCATGAAAATATTTTGAACATGAAAAATGTTTCCCTTAATGAGGGCAATCTCCACAAAAATTTTGAGAATTTTTGGAGTTGATTTGGTATTTTTAAAAGCCCAAATAAAATTTGTTTGGCCAAATTAAAGGCCCAAAATAATTTGGAAAATTACCAAAAAAATTACCAGGCTCATTATAGGCTCTCTTAGGGGTTGTATCAAAATTTGGGATCATGAGAATAAGTTTTAATATTTTTCCCAAATTATGGAAGCCTAGGATCGCGCCCGGTAATTATTACGCTCGAAAATGAAAATTGGAGCGCGCGACTATCATCCCTGTTATAAATAATCAAATCAAACTTAACGTATCGATGAGAGTGGATGAGGCCGGTGGCCAGGCTCCGAGTGTTTCGAGATTTCGTTAACCCGTCGAGCGTCTCGGCTCTCGAGTGAATCTCTGGCACACTCAAAAAAAATGAAAGCACGAGTGGTGAGCTAATAATTATTCTCAATGGGTAATGAGGGTGCAACTACTGATAAGCCCCTGATCTGATTAAGCCATGATTAATAAGGCGCAAACAGATTCTAATCGGATCTTAATAATGGGTGCAACCCAATGAAGTCTTATTAAAAACTGAAATAGAACTGAATGTGCCTCCTGGATGGAGATGGAACTGAAAAATCTCTCCTGAGAACGGAGATGAGACTGAAGCCTCCTGGATGGAGTGATTGGACTACTAACCATTTTCTTTATGATTATTCCAGTCTTGCACTGGTCCTGTTCCTTTATTCTTTTCAGTTCTACTCCAGTCTCGTACTGGTCAAGTACTTTCAATTCAGCTCTACTCCAGTCTCGTACTGGTCAAGTACTTTCAATTCAGCTCTACTCCAGTCTCGTACTGGTCAAGTACTTTTAATTAGCTCTACTCCAGTTTCGTACTGGTCACGTTTCTTTCCAGCACTTTAAATAAGCAGCATAAACACCGCACTTGTCTTCATTGCAATTTACTATTATAATCACGGGTCCTGCTCTGACGAGCAGTCGTTATTAAGGATGAGCCATAGTTGGGGATAACCGGAGTTGAGGTATTCCTCCAGGTCTAGCCCCAAATAATGCGCTCCCACGCTCCTTGACGAAAGTAGAGCTGAACGCCGCCGCCCGAAGTTTAGCCTAGTAGGGCAGGCCGACGTAGACCCGGTGTGTATTATGTTTGCCGTTGATTGATTGTTTGTAAATTGCTTGCGGTGGAATAGTGGCGGGTCAGTCCCTTCCGCAGACCGTTCGTACCGGTGCGGGAAGGTTGACGACTCAAGGCGACAGGGAGATGGGTACCACGGGTGACCGGCCATTATTTTGTTCCCCGTCGGGTTTTCCTCCGCTGGTCGGCCAAAATGATTCGCTGGATGTCGCTCATATCCAAGAGTACACAAGGTTGTACGTTAGGGCCTGGGGTTGTGCGGTACGATCACCCCCAGAAGTGGCAGGACTGGCCACTGTCACCGACGGCCACATCGGTGAGGCCCGCGGGGCTCGCTACCCTGCTGGAACAGAAGCGGTCCAAACTATGTCGACATAGGGTCTGTGTGCGCAGGCTGTGAATGCCTGCGGTGTGTGCGCGGCTGTGAATGCCTGCGATAGAAATCAGGGTATGAAAACTTGTTGTGCTGATGAGCTAGTAGAGCATGGTTATAACCGTTTTATACTATTGTTGCTTTTTACGGTTATACTGCACTCTTTTATATTTGCTCCTAGCTATTCATATATGAAATATTGTGCTAACCCTCTCTTGCTTCGGCTATTTACTTCTGTTGGGTGGGTGCGTACTCGTCCCCAGGATGCGGATCCGGGGAGGAGATTTGTTTCTACTTAGCTCTGTGACTAACGGTTATTTGATTAACCATTCACAGGAGGTGGAGCACCGTAGTGACCCGCTGCCACAGGAGATTACGCCAGCAGCTAGGTCGACTCGAGCAGATGTACCCCCGCCGTCCCCAGAGTTTAGAGACGTGAGTTTCGCCGAGCAGTGTAGAGAGAGAGTATATGAGGATTATATGTAGCACATGTATAGCCTACGGGCTTATATAAGTACTTAGGCTTCGGCCCTAGAACCGCTGTGATTCTGATATGTCATATATATAAATCTGCAATGGTTTCCTGTTAATGCTTCCGCTATATTCTGATGGGTTGTGAATGTTATGATTCGAGCCAACCAAGGCGGCCATCTAGTGCTTGGACAGGGTGGATCGTTTCCCCTATGAGTACTGGGTGGGCGTCTTGGGCCAGTAGCACCCCTCCGGCCCGACCCGGGCAAAGGTTGGGGGGTGCTACACCGGGTTCTAGGGTTGTGCCAGATCTAGAGCATACACCTGCTTATTCTCTTGCATGTGGCCTCTGCCTTGATATCCTCATCCTCGGTCGTGTCCTCGACCACAAAACTGCCGAGGAGGTGGGGCACCCTGAAGTGCTGGATGGTGTGCTCGCCTCATAAGACAATTCCTCTTGATATGCCCCGGCTGATTGCACTAGAAGCATACCGGTGCCTTCTCTATTGTCCTCGGTATCTCCAACAACTGTATGGGTTGGGGAGCCAATACCCCCTAATTCCTCTGCTCCTATCCAATCTCCTGATGGGTTTGATCCCCGTTCCTTCTTTCCCCAAAGAACTGGCCTCGAGGACGGTCTCTAAGACCTCCAATCACTGTATCGCCAGTCGATCTCTTCTAGCTCTTGACTGTAAGCTGATCCGCTTCTATTTTCTTGGCCATTTCCAGAATCCTAGCCAAGCTTCCCTCATAGACGAAGAGGAGGGCCTGTCTCATTTCGTCTTGCATCCCCTTGTAGAATCTCTTGGCATAGCCAGCGTCGTCCAACTAGTAAGAGTCCTCATAGCGGGATAGGTGAGTAAACTCCTGATAATACTCCAGCACCATCCTGTTCCCCTACCTCAACCGCAGGAACCTATCCTCCAACTCGTCCCTTGCCGACTAAGGTACGAAATGTCCCAGGAGTGCTGCTCTGAACTCTTCCCAAGAGATATCCGCACAATCCATATCCGTAAAAGTGGTGTCTAGTTGTTACTTCCACCACCTCTTTCCATGTGACTCCAGGAAGGAGACTGCAAAAGAAACTACCTCCTTAGTGGGGCATCGAATTCCCACAAGCATCTCATAGATGGTATCTAACCATTCCTCCGTGTGAACTGCCGACTCCGTCCCCAAGTGGGATGGAGGGGAAAGTCCGCGGAAGACACTTATCCAGTTGGCCCCGGGATTTGGCTGTGGAGCCGGGGCTTGCTGAGCTATGAAGGCCTCCGGAATGGACATCAGTGTTTGCCCCATCTCCGTCTGCTGAAACGGAGCAGGAGCCGACGGTGGTGGAACCATATTCGGAGCCTGAGGTGTCGCCTATTATGGAGTAGGGTCCGTTGCAGGCTACAAGGAAAATTCCATTTGTTAGATAGCGTACAAATGGAATAAATAAAAGAGTTAAAATGGACTTTTACATGTGATTTCCCTTATGGGCACACCACTGCTTCCGCTGCTAGTTTGTCCGCAAACAAAGCTCGCGCGGGGGTGGCCCAAGGTTTTATGTGGACTACTTCACTTTCGATCGAGGTTTCCTCTGATACAACTTGTAAGACCCCATTTTTTTTTCTTTTTCAAACCCTAGGGGTCTTATGCCCAGAATTGCCGTTTTGTGGTGGCACTGCCACTCGGGAAGGCCGCCACTACAAAATGTCAATTCTTTCGGCCTTTTCGATCACAAAAGAGATAAAAGTAAATATAAAAGGAATATAATAAAGTCCACAAAACATGTAATCTATGTAATAAAAATCACATCAAGTCCACAAGATAGTCGAAGTACAGAAATATAACAGAACCGATTAAATATAAACAGGCTTAAGCCCGATACATCAGAGTCCTCACTACATATAACTCATCGTGAAAGCTATAAGAAAGACTAATCACTCACGGAGTTGGTCACAGTTGCTTCGGAACTAGACTTGCCCACCTCCATGCGCACCGTACTCCGCTGGTGTTGGTCCCTGGGCTGCTGGTCCCTGTCTCCCATCCGGAGCTCCTGTAATGTTGTGGTCCGAAAACCATTAGTCATGAAGACTAAGTCATATCATCCCCTACCCCTTCCCCCATGCCTCCTAAGCACCGAGCGGAGAGGAGGAAAGGGAAGCTACAAAGGTGGAGAGTAAGAAAAACAGATGAAAATGGAACTAATCTAGCAGTTATATATATTGTAAGGTAGAAAGGTACAATCTAGTAGTTCTACAATAGTGAGCAGTAAAGTAAACAAGTAGAATATGCAGCATATGTAAGAAAAGACAAGGTAAGAAATAAGTAGCCTTAACTTATATGAATGTCCATACAAACTTATAAGTTAAGGGGTCTTCTACAAGGCTCCCATCATATAAAAAGTCCAATACCGATTTATACGTTGGGGTGTCGGTTGTATGCAAATATGAGTATAGCGAAATGCTATGCCATGATTCATGCAAGTGCAACTCACGCACACGACTCTATGCGCACAGACCTTTAGTTCCCCTGTTCGGGCAGCTAGCTTCACTCTAAGGAACCTCCATAGTTGCAAACGGAGACAGTGGGTCGGGCCCCCCACTCCTAGGCGGGTATCCACACTACTAGGCCTAGCTCTTCCATACATCCCTAGAAGAACACAACCTAGAGTATCAGCGTACTAATGGTGTCAATATTCACCAGACTTTCTTTGGCTAAGTGTCCCATACCACTGAGTCAATGTATCGACGCCGGTGTGAACGACCGTCCAATACTGAAGACCCACCACCTTATTCTGTATCCAAAACCTTCCGAGCCACCGGCCCCCCGGACTATCCCGTCCGTTCATCTACCTTCCAAACCTACCGTCCGGATGGCAATCAAACCAACCAAATCAACCTCCCGAGCTACCGGGGTGTGTGAATGTGAAACCCTAGTTATACTAGTTGCTCTTTTAGTTTATTATTCCTACGGTTTACATTAGCCCAAGACTGCCCCCGGCATACCCCGTGAAGGGCTCTCAAAGGGCACTAGTAACTACGATGGGCTGAAGCCCAAAGCTCCCTTTTGCAAGGCACTTATTATTATTGTTTGTTACTCAGTTCCCAATCCCTTAAATGTTATATTGGATCAAACCCTAATGTATTTGACTCTTCCACTTCACGGAAAAGACGATCCTTCGTCGATCCCGGACACCACTTAACACTAGCCATTCCAACACTCTGCCCCTCCTATTCACTTGCCAAATCAATACACAAACATCCCATCTCCCTAAGTTCATTTTGCACCATATTATGATTCCGGTAGTTTTTACTAAACGCAGACCATCCTAAGCTATATGATGTATACAATGGGAAGTACTCAAAATATTTATCCAAATATTTTAAGTTATTTTCTGGGAGTCTATCATGACATGATTAGGCTAAATCCAGTAATTCAAAATTTTCCTAATTTGTTTGATATTTATTAATTTCTTTCCAAACTAATCTATGCTTGAATTAAACATGATGTACATTATTTTCTCAAGTAATGGCCACTAAAAATTTATGAACATTAGATAACAGAGAATTAACAGTACATATAAAATTCTATAAATTTTCTTAAATTCTTTGACTTCTAATTAATTAATCCAATGTAATTCCAACAATCATGGATAAAGAAGGAAGTACTAAAATTTATCATTAGAAAATTACTGAATCTTAAGGGTGACCAAAAAGGACCGCTGAGCAAATATCATAATTTTTCAAGTCTACTAAATACCAAGATTAATTGAAATTGTCTTACATGGAAAATATAACTTTGTGAAGCAACCCATATAACAAAACTTCCAAAAATTCCACAAAAATTTACAAAGCTTTATAACATCATAAAACGTCCTCTGACTAAATTTCATAAGATTCGAGTGAGTAGTTAACTCATAAGAAATTTCTAAGTAGATAGTACAATTTGATGGTTTTTAAAAGAAGTACTATATTTATTGATCTAAAATTCATAACAGAATTTACAGATATGAATATCACTATGAAAACACTCCTACCAAAGTTTCACTAAGAATCAAGGTCATATGACCCATTATAAAATTCCTAGGGTGTAAAGACCTAAATACTTATTAAGTGGTTTATGTGGGGTATTTGTGTCCAACTACTACCCAGTCACTTCCTAGGACATTTCACCACCCTACCATTATTTGTTCTAAATACCAAGTCTATACAAGGACATATCACCATATGTCCTTCACAACCCCCAAAGTCCAACCTTAGGGTTTGAACTAGGGTCATAGGGCTAACCCACCCCAATCCATCTCAAACTCCTTGAGAGGGTGTTTTTACTGACCATGGGGATCTGGCCAAGGTCCCAACCCATTTGGGTGATAATTGGCCCCTCCATGCCCTAAATACTCCTTGCCCTATTTTACCCCTTAGGAGACCAAACTTTGGTCACACTCAAACCTATTCAAATCAAACACACTTAGGCTCAGATTTTCCTTAGGGTCAAATAATGACCCTAAGAGTCAGCCACCAAAATCTTGGTGGGTTTAGATGTCATTAAACCCCTAAAATAATTCATAAATTATTTCTTAAATTTTTACAAAAACTATAGGACCGAGTTTCTCCAAAAATTCTCATTTTTGGATATGTTCTAGGTATATGTCCTTGTAACCCCCATCCAAAATTTCAAGTCATTTGGATGGCTGTATTGGTGGAGGCACTCAAAATACTATCTAGTCTTTCCTAGGTATAGACCCCACCAACATGGGTGTTGTGATCAAACCACTTACCCAAATGGATTCAAACAAATTTTAACAAAAACTAGACTTCATGCCCTACAACTTTCATGTTGGTCATCTTTCCTTTAGAGGGGCCTACCTATTTTTAATATTTAATTTAAAACTGCCCAGTAAACAGGTCAAAAATTAGACTAATAGGATTTAATAATTAAGACCAACACGAATCTTGAAGCAGATCCAATTCCTCCTGGTCATCTTCTTCCTATATCAAAGGGTTGTGATTAGCCATACCTGAAGCGACTTCCAAGCGCTGCCGCTGGCCATCCAACCACCTCCCTGGCCGGCCACCGCCACCACCACCTCCGTCGAGGTGGTGGCCATCAGTTGGCGGCGACACGACCGCCGGAGGGGCTGTCTCCGGTGATCCCAAGAGGTAGAAATTTTGACGGAAAAAGATTGAAAATTCAAGCTTCGATCGGGCTCAATTGGGGCCAAACATTTTTCCTAATGAATCCCTAGATCTACCCATAGGAGAAGAGGAAGGGGAGGGCCTTGTTTGCGGGCTGGAGGCGTGCCGATCGACGGAAAGCCATTGGCGGGGGAGGTGTCGTCGGCGCTCTACAACAGCACAATGAGGCCTCTTGTCTCCTTCGGGCAAGGAGTGAAAACGAAGGCTTGGAGTCTAGTTAAGCTTTTAAATCAATAAAATGGAGGAGGGGAGGGGTCTTGCTGGTGGTGGCCATTAATTTCCCTTTATGGTGAATCTCGGCCATGGTGGTGGGGGATGAACATGGGCTCAATCCATCCAGGTAACGGCTGGAAACTCCTCCTCTTCCATAGAGGAGTTGTATCAAGCCATAAAAGAGGAGGGGGAATGAGGCCAAGGCAACAAGTGCCATTAATGGCCATGAAAGCCAATTCTCGGCCATGGTTGTGGGGGTTTTCTCTCTCCTCCATTAACACACAAATTTGGGTTTAATCTTGATAAAAGAACCGCTTAATACTGTTTTAAATAAGTTTTAATAAAAGAAACGACCAATTAACTCATCCGGGCGCAATTCCTGAAATGATCCGGTTCAGCCGAACCAGCAAACAGGCCAAAATTGCCAGGAATAATCTAAGTAAAATTGTGTTGAGTGCACTTGACGCTCTCGACGCCATTCAGCCTATGACATCGAGTGCACTCGACACCATTCAGCCTATGGCGTTGAGTGAGCTCAACTCACTCAACGCCATAATTCGGCAGAAATACTCTAAGTAAAATGGCATTGAGTGCACTCGACACACTAAATGGCATCCATCCTATATCGTTGAGTGCACTCGACGTACTCAATGTCATCCAGCCTATAGCATTTAGTGCACTCGACGCACTCAACGCCATCCAGCCTATGACTTTGAGTGCACTCGATGCACTCAATGCCAACCCTAAAATTCTCCCCAAGTATGATGGCGTTGAGTGCACTTGACGCACTCAACGCCATTCAGCCTATGGATTTGAGTGCACTCGACGAACTCAATGCCATTCAGCCAATGGAGTTGAGTTCACTCGACGCACTCAATGCCCGAGCCCCAAGTTCTTCATGAGTAAGATAGCGTTGAGTGCACTCGACGCACTCAACGCCATTCAGCCCATGGTGTTGAGTGCTCTAGACACACTCAACGCCCGAGCCAAAAAGCATGTTTAAGTAGATATATGATCTACTTGTCGGGTCTTGTCAACTCACTCGACATTCCCAGGACTTCAGTCAATTTAGCCTCTTCTTAGTGGACCGTAACGGGTCCTTAGCGACATTTTGGCCTCCCATGGGGTTAGAGGTGCCATGATGGGATCATGGGACTAGGTTAAAACCCTAAGGTCATGCCTAAGGTAGTAATTAGGATTCTACTACTTGCTGACAAAGATGATTTCCACCTTGAGCCTGGGTCACTTGGCCTCCTTAGGCTTTCTAGGGTTTTGTCATGACTTAGTCATGACAAAACCACTCCTAGGGGGTCTAGTCGAAAATGGGATGTTACACAGCAATCCAGGGAGAGTAAGTAAAAATTCAACTTATTGAATTTAATAAGTTTTTACTGCCTATGCGATGTGTATCTCCTTGACTAAGCTAGTTGATCAATGGTTTTGACATCTTCAAATACGGGGAGATTGTTGGGTCCATTGATTCTAATGACCCTGATTTGAATATATCAAACAGGTCAATGAGATAGACATGGTTGTATTTGATGTATGTTTAAGTTCATGCATACAGGTTGGTCTTCGTCACAATGATTGGACAGATAGTTCAAGAGACAATGATAGGTGGACTCAAAGTGATAGGCTGGAAATTCATAAAAATGCCTAAGTCCAGAAGCGTTGAGTGAGGAAAGCTCACTCAACGCCATATAGCTAATAGAGCTGAGAGAAGACTGGCAGTCAAAACTTATAGTATTGCAAGGGCAAAAATATGGCTGTCCACAGGTGTTGAGTGAGCTCAACTCACTGAACGCCATATGGCTAGAATCATTGAGTCACGGACATCTTGTCAAATACTAAGCAGTG
Source organism: Platanthera zijinensis (assembly GCA_039513925.1). Classification (NCBI taxonomy): domain Eukaryota; kingdom Viridiplantae; phylum Streptophyta; class Magnoliopsida; order Asparagales; family Orchidaceae; genus Platanthera; species Platanthera zijinensis. Next base: position 61,251,002 of record CM077097.1, on the reverse strand, counting down.
GAAGCCAGAAAATCGGCTAAGTCTAGAAGCATTGAGTGAAGCTTCATCACTCAACGCCATGCTAAGTCTGTCAACGCAAAAGTATAAGGAGATAGAAAACTCGACTAAGTACAGAAGCGTTGAGTAAATCTCACTCAGTCAACCCCAAGTCAAAAGGCTTTGAGTAGTCTTCCTGTGAAGAAATAAGAATTCGGATAAGTCCAAAATCGTTGAGTGAGGCGAGCTCACTCAATGCTCTCAATGCCACACTTCAGCATGAAGGCAAAATTGCGGAAAATCAGGCCAAGTATAAAAGCGTTGAGTGAAGCTTATACACTCAACGCTCTCAACGCTTTTTAGCAGAAAGGGCTGAAGAATGTGCTAAAGGCAAATAGCATTGAGTGAGGCCAGCTCACTCAACGCCATCAGGTAGAAAGCTGAAGAATATGTTGAAGGGAAATAGCATTGAGTGAGGTCAACACACTCAATGCCTAGCAAAGCTAAAGAACATTCTAAGTCCAGAATCGCTGAGTTTTGCTTATCCACCATTCGTCGAGCAGAGCTTTTCTTTCGTCGATCGGAATTCAGAATTCGTTGAATGAAGTTCAGAATTTGTCAAACTCAGCTTCCACCTTTCGTCGAACGTAGTGCAGAATTCATCGAATGAAGTTCAGAATTCGTCGAACTCATCTTTCACCTATAAGAAGAACTCAGCTTTCACCTTTCGCCGAACTCAGCTTTCACTATTTCGTCGAGCAGACCTAGGGGTTCATTGAACTGAGCTTGGAGTTCGTCAAACGCAGGATTTCTGGAACTTTGATTTATTTTGCTAAGTCCAAAATGATGCTGACATCATCAAAGTCAATAAGTCAACGAATTTCAAATTAAGGCTGTAAATCGACATTAACGTCGCCGTCAGTCCACAGTGAATCTCAATTTTATTAAGATGAGGTTTTAACCACCGTTAAAACTATGATACGTGTCAATCATCTCGCTTTTTTATGGGGTTATAAATAGTAGCTGAGATCGAGATCAAATTAGCTTTCTGATCAACATTAATTCATTCTGAAAAAGAGAGGTGGGAAGTTCGTCGTCTTCATCCGCCATTATTACAGAGCCAAGATCTTCAAATTGAAAATCTGAAGGGTTTTTTATTACGCTAGTGCAATCATCATCCACTCGAGCAAGTTCATAGTATTTCTCTGAGGAAGACGAATAAGTCTAGGTGAGCCCTAGCTGAAGTTGCTTCATGATCCAGGCTGAGCCAAATCTTAAGATTATTCTCTAGATCTTTGAAGAAAAAGAAGATAAGGCTTATATCTACTCAGTCTATATCTGGATAGATTCCTGAAGAAGAAGAAGCAGAGTTTTCTGCTAGTCGCTTCCAGAATAAGCTGGGCATTAATTCATGATCCCTTTCTCGTCTTGTTGCTATGAAGATGAAGATAGGGCTGACATCTGCTCAATCTAGGTAGACAAACAAAGAACTTTCTCTAGTGTCTGTATAATTCTTTTCATTGACATTCTGTGTTGGATTCATTATAAATCTAAGTGGTAAGGCTTAGTGCTTGATCATTAAGCCTGTATTATAAAGGTTGAGATAGGGAAGGGGTTGCCTTAGTTGTAGGAGTGTGGATTCACTCAAAGGTAGGGCAGGATTGCCTGAGGTGTAGGAGTGTGGATTTACTTTGAGGTAGAGTTCTTGAGAAGAACTTGAGGTGTAGGATCTTGGTGATCTGAGTGGTAAGACTTGTATAGTCTGAGTTTTAGGAGCCAGTTGGGCTCTGAGGTGTAAGATCTGAGGATTTGAGAAAGAAAGAAGAAGAAGTTTGGTCGAATCTAGTTTATTGCAAGATATGCGAAGGGGGAAAGTGTATGTACCCTTCAATTAGGGAACCATTATAAATCTGTGTGTATTGTGTTGTGATTGATGTGCTGTGATTGTGTTAACTTATAGAAAATCAGTTTTCAGTATCTATATGTAGCTTAGAATTAAATTGGACTTATTCACCTCCCCCTTTAGGTGTTTAGTTGATCTTGAAATCAAGATTTTCACTATTGTAGAATAAGCCAAGACTGTCAAGGACCTGGAAGCAAATCTTCTTCAGGAAAGACAGCTCCTGAAATAGTTCTCAAGACCAAAGTCTATGTTACCTATTATTTACACATTTACTACACCATTTCGAAGTGGTGTAGGATATGTTGAGAACAATTATTTCAATAAGAAACCTGAGCCTAAGGGTAAAGCCCCAATGGGACCAACTAAGCAACCAGCTAAGCATTTGACTTCTAATAGATGCAAGGGATCATGTGTTCTTGGACACATGAGTTCTGAGTGCAAAACCAGCAAGGTCAATAAAGAGCCTTACTGGAAAGGACAAAACTCTAATGGCTATAAGGCCCACAGACCATCACAAGGAGTGATCAATCCAAGGAGCCAAGGAATTCTTTGAGTTGGTCCCAATGCACAACACTTGAATCTGAAAGGTAAGGGTGTCAATGTTGCACCTCTATCATGGAATCTGAATATCAACTCTTAGGTACCCAGAAGTACAACTTCAAAGGTGCATCCTAAGAGAAGATATAACAGATTTGAATTTTGGTGTTGTTGGAATGTTGGGCATTGTGCCTTCGATTGTTGGTACAATCCAACATCACCCTCATTTAAGTCACAAACTCATCTATTCAAAAAACCTGTTGTGGTTCACACAGTAAAGTCTAATAGGAACCAAGGACCAAAAACTATTTGGATGCCTAAGGTGAACTAATTTTCTGTTTGCAGGTAGGTCCAAGTACCACAAAAAATCCAATCTTGTACTTGGACAGTGGTTGTTCCAAGCACATGACTGGAATAAGAAGTCTGCTAAGGGACTATACTTTAGTAAATGATAGACCAAAAGTAATCTTTGAAGGTTCAAAAAAAGGACTCACTAAGGGATATAGTAACATTTCTAATGGTCTAATGACAATCACTAAAATGGCTTATGTGGAAGGATTGAACCACAATCTGATAAGCATAAGTCAGCTTTGTGATATAGGTTTTGAAATCATTTTACACAATGATAAGTGTCTGATAAGGAATGCAAGTGATCAAGAGATCATCTTGCCAGGCACTAGGAGTGGAAACATTATTATCTAAATTTCTTAAGCTTAAATGAGAATTCTTTTGTATGCCTCGTAGCTAGTGAGAAAGACTCTTTTTGTGTGCAATGGCACAAGAGGCTAGCTCACTTAAATTATAAAGATATGAGTAAGCTGTTTTCTATGAACTTGGTTAGAAATTGTCCCCAGCTAAAATGCTCCAAAGAAGGCATGTGTTCTGCATGTCAAAAATGCAAACAGTCAAAAGTCTCCTTTAAGAGTATACAATCCAAAGACATTGAGAGGTGTCTGTACTTAATTCATATGGACTTATTTGATCCTATTCAAGTTCTTAGTTAAGGTACGAATTCTTACACCTATGTGATTGTAGATGATCACTCTAAATTTGTTTGGGTATTCTTCCTAAGGAGAAAGGCTAAAACTCTAGATATTCTTGTTGATTTTGTCAGACAAATTCAAAATGAAAAGGGTTGTTTTGTGGTCAAGTTCAGAAGTAACCATGGCACAGAATTTAAATTTGAAAGAATGACAAATTTCTGTAAAGAAATAGGCATCCTTCAAGAATTCTCCTCACGAAGAACACCCTAGCAAAATTGGGTTGCTGAGAGGAAATAAAGAACTCTCATTGAGGTTGCTAGAACCATACTAAGTGACCCATATCTCCCAGAATATTTCTGGGCTGAGGCTGTAAACACTGCATGTTATGTTCAGAATTGGGCCTTGATCAACAAAATTCACAACAAGACTCCCTATGAACTAATGAAGGGCAGAAAACTAAGTCATTCCTATTTCAAAATCTTTGGAAGTAAGTGCTTTGTCTTAGATAATGGAAAAAATTACTTAACAAAGTTTTCAGAGAATTCTATACAGGAATCTTTGTAGGATATAGTATTCATAGCAAGGCATATAGGATCTATTACTTGAAATATCAAGTGGTAGAAAAATCTATTATTGTAGTTTTTGATGAAACCACTATCATTCTTAATAAACTATCTAACAATTCTAGTCTAAGTGATGTATATTCTAAAATAAAAAAAATTAAATATAAGAGATTCATCTGATGTAGAGTTATAAACTAGAAACAATGTTGTTATTTCTATAGAAGACCCAGTCACTTCCCAGGGGGAGGAAGAGATTCATTCTCCTCCACCTGAAGAACTAGGTGATGATAGGAATTTGTCTGTAGCTGTTAGATACCTTAGAGATCATCCTAATGATCAAATAATAGGTGATGTCAAGCTAGGAGTGACTACTAGGAGTAGATATCATAATGAGGTTCTATTCTTAAGCTTTCTCTCTCAGATGGAACCTAAGAAGTTTGAAAAATCCAATTCAGACCCCAACTAGATTATGGCTTTGAAAGAAGATCTTAATCAATTTGAAAGATGTAAGGTCTGGTGTTTAGTTCATAAACCTAAAAATTACAATGTTATTGGTACAAAGTGGATTTATAGGAATAAATTAGATAAGAATGGAGTCATAGTTAAAAATAAATCTAGACTTGTGGATAAGGGGTATAGACAGGAGGAAGGAATAAATTTTGACCAAACCTTTGCACATGTTGCTAGGAAAGAATCCATTAGATTGTTTTTAGCACATGCAGCTTACAAAGAGTATAAGGTGTACCAGATGGATGTAAAATTAGCATTGCTGAATGGAACATTGAAGGAAGAAGTCTATGTAGAACAACCACCAAGTTTTGTAAATCCTAAACTTAGCTCTCATGACTTCAGATTACAAAAAGCATTGTATGGGTTAAAACAAATACCTAGAGCCTGGTATGAGACTCTGTCTACCCTTCTTATAGAGAACAAGTTCTCAAGGAGAAAGATATATAAGACATTATTCCTAATGGACATCAAAGGTTCGTGTATCCTAGTCCATATTTATGTATATGACATCATCTTTGGGTCTACTAATGAGTTGTTGTGTAGAAAGTTTGTCAGGCTTATGTATGGATAGTTTAAAATGAGAAGCATGGGTGAGATGAAGTTCTTCTTGGGATTTCAAGTTAAATAATCTGAATATGGTATATCCATCTCTCAGTCTAAGTTCACAAAGGATTTGATTAAGAAATTTGGTATGGAAAATTCTTCTACCATGAGAACCCCAATGGGTTCCTCTGTGTCACTACACAAGGATGAATCTGGGAAACCACTGGATGAATCCTTGTATAGTGGCATAATTGGATCACTCTTTTACTTGACAGCTAGTAGACTAGATATCATGTCTCAACATGTATTTATGCTAGGTACCATGCTTACCCCAAAGAGTCTCATTATATAGCTGTTAAAAAAGTACTGAGATTTCTAAAAGGGACACCCAATCTTGGGCTTTAGTATCCTAGGAATGGTGATTTTGATCTAACTGGATACACAGATACAAATTTTATAGGTTGTAAAGAAGATAGAAAGAGTACTTCAGGAACTTGACAATTTTTGGGGAGAAGACTCATCAGTTGGAGTAGCAAGAAACAAATTAGTGTAGCAATTTCTATAGTTGAGTCTGAGTATATATAAGCTAGGAGCTGTTGTGCACAGTTACCGTAGATTCAACATCAACTTCTAGACTACAGTGTATAGCTAAGTAAATCCATTATGTACTATGATTTTACTAGTGTTATTTTAATTGCTAATAATCCTGTTTCACACAGTAGAACCAAACATAAATAAATCAAATATCAATTTCTTAGAGAAAATGTTGAAAAAGGCAATATTAGTTTACATTATACACCAACAGAAAGTTAAATTGTTTATATCTTCACAAAACCCTTAGATGAAAACAAGTTCAATTTCTTCAAGTTTGAACTAGGAATGTTAAACCTAGATTGACCTCAAATCATATTGAAAATTTAATAGAAATACATGATATTACCCTGACTTATCTAGAAGAACAAACTACAACTTTAGAAGTAAAGATATATACAACTTCTACTGCTGCTGAATCCAAGATCTCAACACAGTCAGATTCTATGTTTCAAGGTGTCAAAAATTCTACCAAAATCATCACAGATAACTTGACCAAAGTAAAGACTCATCTTACCTCAGGAATACATTATACAGTTGATCAAGTAAGATTTCAGAAGAAGTATCTAAGAGATCATGTTGAAAGAGAAGTCATAAAGGGGGAGAGAGTAATGATAAAAGCAAGCTCTAATCATGTTATGTGGATCTCCAATAGCATCAGAGCCCCTCTAGGCTATCACCCCCTATGTGATGATGATCAGACAGGTGTGTCTTGCTTCCAACCACCTCATTTGAAATGTATTCACCCAGCTATAGTACAGACCATATACCCTCCTCCACAATTTGAGGATATTAAGAATGCAGTTCAAGCCATGTACAGTCCTCCACCAAGTGTTCAATTTCTTCTAGATTGACCTCAAATACATGATATACACAAATTTGTATTTGATGTATGTTGAAGTTCACTTGTGCAAAAAAAATAAACTAAGTACAAAAGTGTCGAGACACTAAACAAGTGATACAGGTCCATTGTTTCGACGGATGGAACAATGCCCTCTCAGGTTCAAAAATTAAAATAATTATGTAGCGAGCAATATCTCTCTAAATTAATACTAACGTTGATCTTCCAATATATCAATGCACAACTCAAAGGGTCTCTGCCCCTTATAAAGATTGAACAAATGACTATATGTCATTGTTCTCTCAAGCGAATAGGACCTACCCGATCCGGACAATTAGCAATTCCAAATGAAATTATTCGCTAGCAAATCACAAACCAATACGAGAGGATCCGGACTAAAATAACGATTCATAATAAAGTCCAAACCAATCCAAAAAATTAATTAATATGAGGGTATTCCAAATCACTTGAACTCAAGGGGAAATCAATGGTGACAAACCCGATTTCTTCTAGTCTTCACGAGATCTACCCGCTCTAATTTATACGAAAAACATATTCGGACAATTAACGCTTAAAATTTAGATTTTAATTAACACAATTTCAATATAAATCAGGACAATTAACTAGCCTTCCAATTCCACCAAATCTCACAAAATTATTTAGAATAAGCACATAAGAGATGAATTAGAAAATCGTTACCCAAATCCCAAGGAAAATCCATCCACAAGATGAGTGGAGGAGGCGCACACGAAGGTGGTTGAATCTATCTCCTTGCGACTCCACGGATCCACACCGAACAATGAAGATGCGAGCTTTTTCCATTTTCAATAACCCTAGAAGAGGGAGAACCTTGAAAGCACTATATATGGAAAGATAAGAGAGGAAAGGTAGTGAGAATAATTTTCTCAAGATAATGGGGGGTGGAGGCTAGGGGGAGATGTGGGTTGCCGGCGATTTTGTGGGAGGGTGCTTCTCGGTTTCTTTGGAAGGATATAGGGCTCGGGTTGGTGGGGATGGTGGCCTACTTATGAAAAGGAGGGAGAGGAGGTTGAGGTTTTGGATGGAGGCTGAAATAGAGAGAGGGGGGGGGAAAGAGATGCCAGAATAGGGAGAGAGAGGAAAGTGGTTGAATATAATAGAGTGGGAGAAGTGGGGAGGAGGAGAAGATGGACGGAATGCCAAAGGCGAGAGGGGGAGAGGATGTGGTCGGCGTCCAAGAGATGACAAGAGGAGGAGGGCGGAAATTTGCCCAAGGTGGAAAGAGAGAAAGATGGGGAAATTTAATCTTTGAATTCAAGCTTCAATTTTTCATTTATCATCTGCATTACTCTTCATAACATGGCTATATATAGCCTACACCACTGAATCTCCACCCTTGAAAATTAAACAACTCATGATGGTTATATGCACTTATCATAAGAGAAATAAAATAGTACATGCATGAAATAAAATATTAGATGGTTATAAGCACACATCATACATGAATTAAACTACATTAATTAAATGCATGAAATAAAATTGCTAAAAATAAAAATTGATAAAATATATAATTATAATTATTTAATTTATACTTATATATTTTATTTAATGGCGGCGGCAGTTGTCGAGCAAAACATGTAGTGGCGGCAGCGTTGGCAAAGAAACGTCGTGGTAGAAATTTATCTTCGAGCTTGCGGCATCGATCGTCCCAATCCACGAACTCTCTATGATGGGGAATAATGGCCGCATCAGCATCATCGCCATCAATCCTCCACCACTCAAAATTACTCATCACTGATGAGTGGCCCGTGAGGGGAGAAAAGTCAAAAACAGTAGTAACATGGGGCAAATCTGGCCCCGAAATCCGTGTCGTAGTAGCATGAACATCCCATAGCACTAAGAACATATCAAGTGTAGAAACATCAAAAATCAAAATGGTGTCAGAAAAAATAAAATTAACTTGAATCTTACCATCTGGTTCAACAACCAAGGAGTCCACGTGGAAATTAGATACGGTAACAATAACAATCCTCAACCCAAGAGAATATTTAGTGGTAGGAAGAAACGACGGAGAAAGCCACTCAGGTGGAACAGATACGTTCAGTAAAAAGTCTGAAAACTTGAAATAAAGTGAAACACACTGTAATATATAAAAATCTGAAATAAAAGCATGCAATCTGACATTCTTCATAATCATGGATGGGTTGGCGTTCCTACGTATTAATTTATTAACGGAGTCAGAAGGCATCCGCTTGAGGACTGAGCTGACTATACCCAAATCACTAAATCTAGTGTTGGAAGGTCTCAGAAAGGAGTGTAAGTGTGTGTTATATAACTTAAAATTAAACTCTAATGTCCTAGATACATAAGGAGAGAATCCATGTGCTACATGACTTGACCCAAATGCGTTGGATAAGTGGGTTAAGTCAGTTGGTACGGGAGCCTTATAATCAGAGATGTTTTGATGAGCTCCAAAACCGCAGTCTTAATTTTAATTTGTAATATTTCCACGCTTGGCATGAAGATATGCCAAGAAGAACCACTCATCATGAATATTAGAGTTGGACGCTCCCGGATATGAAAAGATGTGCAAGCGATAAAACTCAAGGGACCCAACTATAGTCACTAATGTATGGACATGAGGGTCATCAAAAGGCAGTGGGTAAATGCGTACAACCGTGTGTGGTATATAAGTATTTCTAGGGAGCACCACATCCAGAGGCACAATAGCCAAAGAGTCAGAAATAGTCGAGTACAGAAACGTAGATGGACATGCAGAAAAATGAGTTGTCAAAAGTGACACGTAGTCATATCTATGAGGTGTGGTGAAAAGTCCAAATACTAGTGTGCTCAATATAGTAATATCTATACACTGAGACAATGCCAATATAGGAACTAAAAGAGTGGGCGTGTCACAAAAACTCAGACTAGGTCTAATAGTTCCACATCCTAAAAAGTCAACTAATATGGGCAAATAAGTAGGAGGATGGGTGGTAAAATCAAACTCGGGATAAAATCAAAATTAGTATTGATTTCACCCAACAGTGACAACATCAAAGAACTCTCATCCGGGTGTACAACAATAGAATTGTCCAAAATTAACCTTCCCTCAGATGGTAACTCATCCACAATAATAATAGGGACATCCTCACTTTAAGACTCCTTGGATAACTCGGATAAAATCTCAGTGGGTGCAATCGTAGTCTCTATCATGATGGGGTCGTATCCTGGAGAGGGCACTCACTACTAGGGTGATCAGACACAATGCTAGCAGTGCAAGTAATAGTTAATGGAATACTCTCACAGATCGAAATATAATCATCCCGTACATCACCTTCTAAGTCACTAGGGATTCCCTCACTGTTAGAATCATCAGACTCATCGGGCACTATTGTACATAAAGGAATACTCTCACCTAGATGGTCAACTTCAGAATCCAGAGATATTATATCCACATCAGAATCCTCTGAGGTATCAGTCACTATCTTAGAAGGCTTATACGTCGTTACTAAAGGAGGCATAACCCAAGTATTAACATTTTTCGATTCCAAAACATAGGGTCTACACTGCGTATTTTCCTTATGAGTGGAATTAGGCACACTAAGTGTAGTCCTATCGTTGTGGGGAAGAGATCTAACGTGAGGCATAAGGTAACTCCTATGAGTAGCTACGAGTCTAGTTCCATAACGATACTCACTCATAGGCCTTGTGTTAGTAGTGCGTATATAGGCATGATCAAATTGATCCACGAGTAGGCATCGCATGTGCGTCCAAGCATATGGATAGTTACCAGCACGGCACTTTTCTTTCAGCCAAAACACCAGGGCTTGACCTACTAATCTCTCTCGGGCTATGATAACCTTGTAGTAGTCGCCCCATACATGATAATCAAAAAAAGCTTCTATCCCCTTAAGGCAGTCTCTAAAATTTTGGGAACTCCCATAACCGTCATAAGTGGGTGCCTGTCTTCTAGTGGGAGGATAAGCATGTGGACGGTTGGAATTCCAATGGTACGAAGGCAAGGCTGGGGTGTGATAAGCTATAACCTTAGAATACAAATAGTCTATTCTAGACGCATAAATGTCATTGGCCATGTTCAATGAGAACCAGAGAGAAAACTCAATCCGGATCTTGTGCACATACAATGAACTAAGGGTTCTTACCCATATAATCTAAGATGGACGGATTTGTTTTCTCTTAGCAATAAGGGTAATAAAAAAAAATTCTTGCTGGAAATAACATGAAGATTATTAAATAATTTTGTTTTGATTTTTTTGTAGAAAAAATAAAAATATAGGCCGTTTTTTGCAAAACAAAATAAAAATATTATTTTTATTATGTAGGCAATAAAACGTGCAAATGTGTGACGACGTACTAATAAAAGGGGGAGGTGCCAATTAGGAAATTGACGTGAACCTCCCTCTGATACCAAATTGATGCATGCCCACGGTTTCGATGGATGGAACTACGCTCTCTCAGGTTCAAAAATTAAAATAACTACGCAGCGAGCAATATCTCTCTAAATTAAGAGTAACGTTGATATTCCAATTTAGCAATGCACAATGCAAAGGGTTGCTACGCCTTATAAAGATTGAACAAATGACTATATGCCACTATTCGTTCAAGCGAATAGTACCTACTTGATCCAGACAATTAGCAATTCCAAATGAAATTATTCGCTAGCAAATCACAAACCAATACGAGAGGATCCGGACTAAAATAACGATTCAAAATAAAGTCCAAACCAAACCCAAAAATTAATTAGTATGAGGGTATACCAAATCACTTGAACTCAAGGGAAAATCAAGGGTGACGAACCCAATTTATTATAGTGTTCACGAGATCTACTCGCTCTAATTTATACGAAAAAAATATTCGGACAATTAATGCTTAAGATTTAGATTTTAATTAGCACGATTTCAATATAAATCAGGACAATTAACAAGCCTTCTAATTCAACCAAATCTCACAAAATTATTTAGAAGAAGCTCACAAGAGATGGATTTGAAAATCGTTACCCAAATCCCAAGGAAAATGTCCACAAGTTGAGTGGAGGAGGCGCACACGAAGGTGGTTGAATCTATCTCTACGTGATTCTACGGATCCACACTGGACGATGAAGATGCGAGCCGTTTCCCTTTACAATAACCCTAGAAGAGGGAGAACCTTAAAATAACTATATATGGTAAGAGGAGAGAGGAAAGGTGGTGAGAATAATTTTCTCAAGATAATTGGGGGTGGCGGGTAGGGGGGAGATGTGGGTGGCCGACGATTTTGTGGGAGGGGGTTGCTTGGTTTATTTGGAGGGAGCGAGGGCTCTGGTTGGTGGGGATGGTGGCCGACTTATGAAAAGGAGGGAGAGGAGGTGGCGGTTTTGGAGGGAGGCTGAAATAGAGAGGGGGGAAGAGGGGCCGGAATAGGGAGAGAGAGGAAAGTGGCCGAATACAATAAAGAGGGAGAAGGGGGAGGAGGAGAAGGAGGTTGGAATGCCAAAGGGGAGAGGATATGGCCGCGTCAAAGAGAGGGCAAGAGGAGGAGGGCCAAAATTTTCCTTAGGGGGAAAAAGAAAAAGAGGGGGAAATTCAATCTTTGAATTCAAGTTTTAATTTTTTCATTTATCATCTACATTACTCTTCATAACATGGTTATATATATCCTACACCACTCAATCTCCACCCATGAAAATTAAACAACTCATGATGGTTATATGCACCCATCATAAGAGAAATAAAATAGTACTTGCATGAAATAAATATTAGATGGTAATAAGCACCCATCATACATGAATTAAATTATATTAATTAAATGCATGAAATAAAATTGCTAAAAATAAAAATTGATAAAATATATAATTATAATTATTCAATTTATAATTATATATTTTATTTAATGGTGGCGGCGGTCTTCGAGCAAAATATGTAGTTGCGTTGGCGAAGAAGCGTCGTTGTAGAAATTTATCTTCTAGCTTATGACATCAATCGTCCCAATCCACGAACTTTCTATGACGGGGATCAAAGGCCGCATCAGCATCGTCTCCATCAATAAGTGTCGACACCTTTGTTAAAGTTGTGCTAAGACAAATGAACAAGCAGTATCGACACTCAGGACTCGTGTCGACACCCTTATTCAAGTAGTGTTGAGACAGGAATAAAGTTTTGTCGACACTCAGGACTAGTGTCAACACACCTATATTATGTCAAGACTGAAAACAGCTGTGTAGATACTCAGGACTAGTGTCGACACACTCTAGTTTTGTCGTGACTAGATGCAAGCTGTGTCGACACCCAGGACTTGGGTCAACACTATTGGTCAAGAAATAAGCTATGTCGACACTCAGGACTAGTGTCGACACACTTATGTTATAAAAAGATTATATGCAAGCTCTGACGACACCCAGAACTTGGGTCGACACCATTAGACAAGAAATCAGCTGAGTCGACACTCAGGACTAGTCTCGACACATTTCACACAAGTTGTATCGAGTTAGGAAGTTAGCAGTGTCGACACATACAGATTGTTGTTAACATCCCTATAAGAGAAGTGTCGACACCCGGGACTGGTGTTGACACAATCAAAGTACAGATGTGTTAACACCTTCATGCAGAATGTCTCAAGACAAAATTTCTACTAAGTACAGAATTCAAGTCCTGAAGTTCTGACAGATGTCTGAATTGTCAGATGTTAGTGGATTAACCGGGGTAGCCGGTCACCAATGCCAAAGCCTATAAAAGGAGTTCAACTTGATAAAAATAGAGGGTAACAATTCTCATTCTTCTCATCCCAGTCTGTTAGGGAAAAATTCACATAATTGAGAAGGTAGAAGGCAGATCGTAGATCAACTTTAAACTTCTCCAGCCAAGATCAACCCTAACTTCTCCTTAAATAATATTTGAAAAAGCTAAGAAGGGTTGGATCATTTTCTACACAACAAGGACAAATAAAGAAGATTTCACATCAAGATCTGATCAACAAGTAGTCACCAATCACCTTCTTGTTGGGTGATATTTCAAAACACAAATAACTTTTTGATATTATAACTTTGTAAGATCTATTTGTAGATCTAAGGGTAGGGGTTAATTTCCCTGAGTTGTATTCCTATATTATAAATGCTGAGGTAGGGTTATGATCCTGAGGTAAAATAAGAACAAATTTCTTTGAGCTGTAGGAATTTGAAGGTTCTGAGGTTATAGGGCAAGTGTTTTCCTAAGAAGTAGGAGTGAAGTTGCACTCTGAGGTTGGGTTCTTTGAGAGGAACCTGAGTTGTAGGATCTTATAGATCTGAGGTAGGACATTGCATTGCCTGGGTTGTAGGAGTCATCTGGGCTCTGAGGTGTAAGATCTAAGGATCTAAGAAAAAGAAAGAAGAAGTTTGGTTGAATCTAGTTCATTGCTAGATAGGCAAAGGGGGAAAGTGGATGTACCCTTAAATTGGGAAACCATTATAAAACAAATGTGTACTGTAATGTGACTGATTTATTTTATTCTTCTCTTGAATGTTGTGATTGGAGTTATTCACATCCTAAGTAATCTTTTGTGACTTAAAAGTAGTCAAGATTTAAATTGGACCTATTCACCCCCTCTAGGTCACTCTCTATCCTAAAACAAACACTTTACAACCTTCATCTTCTTCCTCCTTCTCGGTATTGTAATTTGAATGAGAATTTCAGTTTGCATTTTCGATTCTGTCTCCTTCTTTGGTGTTGACAGCCACTCTATTTATAGCCTTCGTGGATGGCTGGTTTCTGGATTATGACATCAGCACCTGACATCATTCCTCAAATTCTCCCCTAAACTGTTTCTGTTGAAGTATAACATTACAGTAGCTGATATGACTGTTCTTACTTGTCTTGACACTTATGTGTAGACTATACACATCTTCTGAAACATAAGTGTCGAGATGTCTAAAGTGTCTTAACACTTGTGTCGAGACATCTTAGTAGTCTCGACACAATTCTACTTGGAAAAATTTCCATCTGAACTTGAAAGTGTCGAGACCGTTGACTTATCTCGACACAACCGTCTTCTATGTCAACCTCTTTAGTCCTACTTAGTGTCGAGACCGTTGGATTGTTTCGACATAACTATCTGCCTGATGTCAACACTTCTATGCTTCAATCCTTCATTGTGTCGAGATAGTTGATTTGTCTCGACACCATTTTACTTAGTACAATTTCCTCTCTTCTTTATGTCGAGACAGTTGTATTGTCTCGACACAACTATCTTATGCTTTATTATGTTAAGTAAGCTGCCTTGTCTCGACTCTGCTGACATAGTCTTCAAGGTGTCGAGATAACAGACTTATCTTGACACAGCTGTCTTGAATCTTCTATATGTCGAGTTAGGTGACATGTTTCGACTCAACTGACTTTATCTTTAAGGTGTCGAGACAACTGACTTATCTCGACACAGCTGTCTTTATCTTCTATGGGTCGAGTTACCGGACTTGTTTCGTTTAGCTGACTTAGTCTTCAAGGTGTCGAGACAACTGTCTTGTCTCGACATAGCTATCTTGAATCTTCTATGTGTCGATTAAACTATCCTGTCTCGACACTGTCTCGACACTATCTCGACACTGCTTCTACAAAGGTGTCAACACAGTTGAAGTGTGTCGACACTTTTGTACTTAGCCATTTTTCTACACTGCAGGTTGCTGAATGTAGACTGTGCTGACTTCACTCAGCACTTTGCTGACTCCACTCGACACTTTTGTACTTAGACAATTTTCTTCAAAATCTAGTCAGCTTCTTGTGTCCACCTGTCCAATCAATATGAAATAGACAAGCTGCATACATAAACTAAGATATACATCAAATGCATGTCTGTGTATATCATTGAATTGAAAGGATTTCTTCAAATCAAGTACATTATGTCAAATGTACCCAACAATCTCCCCCTATTTGGAGAATTCATAACCCCAAATTAATGATATGCACTACAATACCAAAATATTATAATTAACAAGTATGATAAAAATGATGAGCAAAATATAAAGATACACAATAATAATAACACAGACATCACTAAGTGCAACCAAATCTTTCATTTAAATTTGTTCAAGGATTACATTTATTTAATTAGTTACAATGTTCTAAAAGTAAAGTTACATAATCCTTAGAAAACATATTCTAAGACTCCTTTGGCTCTTTGATGACAATGCATTTTCTAGATTGTATCTTTTCTTTAACTTCAGGCACTTTGTCATCTACTATCTTTTTCCTTTGAGCATTTGTCTTTCAAAATAGTGATATGCCTTGGGAAACTACTTGCAGGGTTCAATTGAATTAGCTGGATTCACCCATGCCTTCAGATCTCTTTTGAATTTGTACAAGACCTCCTACTGCTTAGTATGCTTTTCCCTTTTCAACTCATAATACTATTTCCCATGTCATATCTATTGTTGTTAACAGACTGCCATGCAGTGAGTATAATGTTTCTAGAATTGGGACTCCACTGCTCAAAGTCTGTCTTAGCTTCAGCCTACTCTCTGAATCTCATCTTTAATAATTGTGCTTCCCTTTCCTTGAGCAGAGCAGCATCAGTCATCTCCACCTCTTCATATCTCACATTTTGAACATTAGGTTGAGGACTGTACCTGACTAGAACTGTATTATGAATATCCTAAAACTGTGGAGGATATATGATTTGTTCTGTAGTAGGGTGAAAACCTTCCAACTGAGCTGGTTGGCAGCCAGACTCAACTGTTTGATCATCATCACAAAGGGGGTGATAGCCTAGAGTGGCTCTGATGCTATTGGAGGTCCACTTAGCATGATCAGAGCTTACTTTTATCATTACACTCTCCCCAATTATGACTTCTCTTTCAATATGATCTCGCAAATCAATCTTCTGAAACCTCACTTGATCTACAGTGTGATGTAGTCCTGAGGTAAGATGAGTCTTCACTTTGGCCAAGTTATCAGTGAGGGTTTTGGCAGAATCCTTGATAGCTTGTACCATAGTATCTGACTGTGTTGAGATCTTGGATTCAACAGCAGTAGAAGTTGTATATATCTTTGCTTCCAGAGCTATAGTTTGTTCTTTTAGCTTAGTCAGAGATATATCATGCATAACCATAAGATTTTCATTTATTCTATTTTCATTTTCGATGACATAACCTTGTTTGACAGCTATTTCATCTATAGTCTTCTTGGACTCTTCTTGTTGTTTTGCCATGTATATTACAGCATGTGCTCCTCTCTCGAAGTAATCATTCATATCCTTTTTCATAGATTGACCTCAAATCGTATTGATTTACTGTCTTGGGCCAACTAAAACTACAACCCCTTATTGCTTTCATCCACATATTACTCTAGTTGTGTTTTTGTTGATCAAGCATTATCTGTAGTTGAACTTGAAATGAACTGAAATCTATATCAAGAGCAAGAGTTATTCCATACTGAATAGTTCTCTTGTAGCTTTTGCTCCTCTTCTTTAGTTCAATTAGTTTCCTCTTCTTTAGCTAAGAGGCTTCTTCTTCTTATGATTCAGATACACTAACTACTTCAGCAGATTTTTATTGTTTAGCAACTTCAGTATTTGGGGCCATGGCTGCAAACTCCCCCTAAACCCCTGCACCTTCATTATCAACATTGATGTTGTCCTAGTTATCCTCATTCTGCTGAACTTCAACATCTGGGATAGGGTCCTCTAGAGTTACAGTTTTCCCCCTTGGATATCTATATTTGTATTTAGGAAATCTTCCTCCTCAGTCACCTTGGAGATTGTATCCACAATGTCCGGCATTTCTTGGTTAGGATCTTTTACTTGTCTCTGAGCTATATCTGGCTCTTGTACCACTTCCATTATAGTTGTATTTACTGTATCCAGATCAATATCTTGCAGTTCATTGAGGTTCTCCCCTTCAATTGGATCCCTCTCTTGGATTGTCTCCCCCTGCACCTAATCACCTATTCCAGGTGAGGGCCTTGGAGACTTCTAAGCCATTGTATTGTCCTCTTTTTCAGAGGTAGAACTTGCTTGTTCTTCTGATTTACTGGAATACTCTTATTCCATAACTACAACCTTCTTATTTTTCTCTTTCTCCTATACCACTACAGATGCCTCTTTGGATAGTACTCAATCCCACCTAGTCAATATTCTCATATCCATTCTCCTTATGTGATTTATCTTGGAGCCAAGCTTGAGATTGAGGCTGTTTGGAATGGCATGAACTATGTATAAGCTCAAAATTCTTCCCATGTTAGGTTTCTGGATACTCTTTGCTATCTTATTAAAGACCACTCTACTCCAATTAGATTTGATTTAAAAATTATTCTTGTCATAAGCTCAAACATTTGAGCAGATATTTTATCATGTGCTCCTGTTTTACACAACAACACCTTCCCAATAATTTCTGACAGAAATTTTCCTTGAGAATTCATACCCTTCCTGTTCAAGGTACTTCCAACCTTAGTGACTGAAGACAATCCACACCACACTAGTCCTTCAGCATTCTTGGTGGTGTCTACTTCATCTTCCTGATCAATTCGTGGTATTTGTAAAACCATTGCCAATCTTCTCCTGATGATTTTAACTTTGGCTCCATTCACTATAGACTTTATCTTTATGGAACTTGAATCTAGTGTTGCATTAGAGAAATATTTGGATACTTCTCATTTCTAGATGTTGGTGTGATCAAAAAACATATAATCCAGACTTGCTTCATTAATTAGGTCAATGTCATTCCTAATTTCTTATTGCGCAGAGATGAATACTTGGCGCACTAGTTCGTAGCCTTCGAAGATGTTGTCATCGTTCTTGGGAGCCATTGAAGTGGAGAGAAAGGAATGATTTGTGTCGACTAATCGAAATTCTAGGTCTCAAAACTCATGGATAAAAGGTTCAAGAGATCAAGAAAGTGTAGTCCACTTATACTCACACATCCCTTTTATAGTCAAATCTTCTTTGAAGTCGAAAGGGCGCACTGCTTTTAGTCTATTCTAATTTTCTTTGGTAAATACCTAGTGTCGACACAAGGATAAGTTGCTTGTCAAGATATGTCGACACAAGTCAAGACAAGGATTATGACTCTTGACGCATATACCTTAGGGTCTCGACACCCGTATGTATCGACACCTACTTTAGTGTCTCGACACTTAAAGTTATCTTTTGTCGTCACACTTTCCTGTGTCTTGACACATTACTATATTTAGTGCCAACACACTTTCTGGTGTATCGACACTAGCTTAGACAAAATTTTGTTTTTCCAAAGTGTAGATTCTTAACATTTATGAAGTCTATCCTTGATATCTAAATGAGTAGACTTAATTACTATCTAATTAGTTTTATACTTATGTAATTACAGTTTTACTCAAGATTCAACATTCCAAGTTCAAATTTAAAGAAATTAAACTTCTCTTCTTCCAGGGGCTTAATTAAAATATCAGCAATTTGTTTATTTGTTTGAACAAATTCTAAGCTAATATCTTCATTTTCTATATGATCCATAATAAAATGATATCTAATTTCAATTTGCTTTGTTCTACTATGTGACACAGGATTGTTTGTAATATAAATAGTACTAGTAGAATCACAGTATAGAGGAATTTTACTTAGATGTCAGTTACAATCTTATAACTGATGTTGAATCCAAAGCAATTATGCACAGCAACCTCCAGCTGAAATGTATTCAGATTTTGCTGTGGATATTGCTACACTTGTTTGCTTTTTGCTACTCCATGACACCAACCTCTTTCCAAGAAATTGACATGAGTCTGATGTGCTTTTCCTGTCTTCTTTACATCCTGTATATTCTGCATTTGAATAGCCTATTAGTTCAAAATCATTATTCCTTGGATACCGTAGACCAAGATTAGGTGTGCCCTTTAGATATCTCAAGATTCTTTTAACTACTGTATAGTGAGATTCTTTAGGGCGTGCTTGATACCTGGCACAGACACAAGTGGAATACACTATGTCTAGTCTACTGGCTATTAGATAGAGCAGTTATCCAACTATGCCCCTATACAAGATGATATCAACTGGGTTGTCACACCATCCTTGTCTAAAGATATATTGGATCCCATAGGAGTTCTCATTGAAGTGGTTGTTCCCATGCCATACTTCTTGATTAACTCCTTGGTGAACTTAAATTAACTAATGAAAAGTCCATCTAAAGACTGCTTAACTTCGAGATCCAAGAAAAACTTGAGTTCTCCCATGCTACTAATCGCAAACTTACCTCGCATTAGTTTGAAAAACTTAGTACAAAGTGACTCATCAATAGAACCAAATATATTATCATCAATATATACTTGTACTAAAATGGTCTTGCCTTTAACATCCCTTAGGAATAGTGTTTTGTCTATTTCCCTCTTGAGAATTTATTCTCTAGAAGGAACTTAGACAGAGTCTCATACCAAGCCCTTGAGGCTTGTTTTAAACCATAGAGAGCTCTTAATAGTAAATAAACATGAGTAGGTTTAATATAATCAACAAAACCTGAGGGTTGCTCAGCATAGACTCTTTCTTTATGGTTACCATTTAGGAAGGCTGACTTTACATCCATTTGGTAAACTTTGAATCCTTTGTAGGCTGCATATATAAGGAAAAGTCTGATAGCCTCCAATTGAGCCACTAGTACAAAGGTTTGATCAAATTCTATACCCTCTACTTGTCTATATCCCTTTACTACCAGTCTAGCTTTGTTACTGAATATAACGCCATTATCATCCCGTTTGTTTCTATATATCTAATTAGTTCCTATGATATTACAGTCATCTAGTCTGGGAACCAGCTTCCAGACATTGCATCTCTTGAACTGATTCAATTCTTCCTACATTGCACCTATCCAAAATGGATCTACATTTGCTTCTTCAAATTTCTTTGGTTCTGTTTGAGATAGAAAACATGAGTACATCACAGTGTTGTGATGTTTACTTCTTGTGGTCACACCCTGAGCCGCATCTCCAATGATATATTCCCTTGGATGATCCCTTAGATATCTGACAACTATAGGTAATGTTACTTCTATACCTAGACCACCTGCATCATGTTGCTGAGTTTCTTCTCCTGGTTATTCTTGTGCAAGCACTTCCTCAACAATGTTGACTCCATCTTTCATAGTCTAGCTTGCTGGAACTGAATCTTCTACAGACAGCTCCTTTAGCTTCAAGTCTAAACCTGTTGTGCTTGATGAACCTGGCTTTTCATTGTAAAACATAGAACATTCATCAAATACAACATGAACAGACTCCTCCATAACTTGAACCCTCAAGTTGTAGACCCTGTAGACCTTATTGTGGTCACTATAACCAACAAATATTCCATCATAGGACTTTTCATAAAACTTAGTTATGTATGTTTTCCCATTATTTAGGACATAACATCTACATCCAAAGATTCTGAAATAGGCCAAGTTTGGTTTTTTGCCCTTCATTAGTTCATAAGGAGTTTTATTCAACCTTTTGTTGATTGAAGCTCTATTATGAACATGACATGATGTGTTAATAGCTTCAACCAAGAAATATTCTGGGAGTGAAGAATCACTCAGCATGGTTCTTCCAACTTCAATGAGAGTCTTGTTCTTCCTCTCAGTAATTTCATTTTCCTGGGGTGTTCTTGGTGAGGAAAACTCTTGCTAAATCCACAATTCTTCACAAAAATTTTTCATACAATCAGATTGAAACTCAGTTCCGTGATCAATTGTAATTCTGACCACAGAACTGTTCAATACATTCTATATTTGTTTGACAAAAGTCTTGAAGACATTAGGAATTTCAAACTTTTCCTTAAGAAGAAAACCCAAGTGAATCTGGAATTATCATCAATAATTATAAAGGTATAGACTCTCCTTCCTAAACTATGAACTGACATAGGACCAAAAAAGTCCATATGCAGGAGGTACAAACACCTCACTGAGTCTTTTGATTCAATACTTTTGAATGAAGCTTTGATATGCTTGACCTTTTGGCATGCAGAGCAAATGCTCTCCTTAGAGCATTTAATGTTAGGATCATTCCTAACAAGCTCTTTACTATAAAGTTTTTCTATGGCCTTGTAGTTTAAATGAGCTAGTCTCTTATGCAATTTGACATAGTGTGAGGCTTTCTCATTTGCAACTAGACATAAGTGTGAGTCTAACTTTAAACAAAGAAAATTTAAACAATACACATTCCCACATCTAGTGCCTGTTTAGATGACCTCTTGGTCACTTGACTTCTTTATGAGGCACTTATCCTTGTGGAATGAAATGTCATAGCCAAGATCACAAAGTTTGCGTATGTTTATAATGTTTGTTTGCAACCCTTCCACATAAGCTACTTTGGTGAGAGTGACTAAGCTATTTATGATCTTACCATAACCTTTGGTAATTCCTTTGTCAGCTCTACAAAAGATCACCTTCGATCCATCCTTCATAGGGATATATTCCCTTAGATTGCCTCTTGTTCTAATTATATGTCTGGAATACCCACTATCCAAGTATCAGATTGGTGTATCTCTGATGCTTGGACATTCCTGCAAAATTAAAGTTTATTTTTCCTTAGGTACCCAGATAGGTCTTTATTAGTTGTGGCTCTATTGAGACCACCTATGAACTTCTTAACTGGATAACTTTTCTGAACATGAGACACATTGTCATTAAAATAATAGTCCAAGGCAAAGTGTCTTACCTTTCCACAATACCACATTCATACCTATTATACCTCCTCTTTGGAGGAACAGAATGAACTTTATGTTGACATTCCTTAGGACAGGAATCAGCAAACTTGACATTTGTATTTTGACTGGGAGAAAACAAGTTGTTTTGTCTCTCAGTTACAATAATCCTCCTTAAAGCATTCACATTAGGAATAGCTTTCCTATTCACATATGAACTTGGTCCAACTAGTCCAGACTTCTGGGATTCTTTTTCCTTAGTTTGAAATACAAGTTGTGGAATGACTGGACCCTTTTGTCCTGTCAGCCTTTTGCCTCTTTTTTCTCTTTGGTTTAACATACCCAAGACCACTTCACGCTTTCCTGAGAAGGTATATATAATGGGCAATACAGTTTTAGGTTTGGAAAATTATTGTACTAGTCTTTTCTCATTCAGGAGTTTGAGTTCCAGCTCTTGCATGGTTGCATCCTTCTGTTTCAGCAAAATGATTTGATCATCAATGATCTTAGTAAGCT
Organism: Platanthera zijinensis; assembly: GCA_039513925.1. Lineage (NCBI taxonomy): Eukaryota > Viridiplantae > Streptophyta > Magnoliopsida > Asparagales > Orchidaceae > Platanthera > Platanthera zijinensis. The sequence goes on along the minus strand of CM077097.1, from coordinate 61,228,463 downwards.
CTGCTAAATTTGAACTTTGAAGACCAATCTTCTGTGTGTCCATCTTATGATGATACTCAAAACCTTTTAGTGATGTTATCTCTATAGCTTGTTCTTTGACAAGCTTTTTACTATTTACTAGGGCTTCAAACAGTTTTCTAAATCTATCTATGAGCTGCTGCAGTTCAGTCACAGAATCAGTCTTATGTGAATCAAACTTTGAGTCACATGAGTCTAGATCATCCCCAATCTCATATAAAGAAGTTTTAGAACATGATGAATTGTCATAGATTACCTAAGTATCATGACTGTAAAGAGATTCTGTTTCTGGATCATCAGATAGTGCCATAAAATTGATCTCTATATCTTCTTCAGAATCACTATAGTGTGATGAAGTTGTGGAGATTTTACCCTTGTATATGGCCTTTCTGATGAACTCTTCTTTATAGGAGAACTATCCATCAAGTTCTTCTTCTGATTCAGTTGAATCAGTATCACTGTTAGATAATGTCTTTAATTTCTTTGCCACCAGACCCTTCTCTGATTTCTTGTCTTTATAGAACTGCTTTTCTTTTAACTTTTTGTTTTCCTTTATTTTTACTAGACGGTCAGCAATGACATGCCGAGGCATGTTACAGCAGAAGCAGATAATGTCAGTCTTAAATTGTTTATTCTGATGAGAATCATACCTGACAACAGATTTGCCTCTATGATTGTCTTTGCTTTTTCTAGAGCTTGATCCAGAAGGTTTCCTTTTATTCCACTGCTTCCTTCTTCTCATCATTTTCTTGAATTTCCTGGTTACTAGTGCTAATTCATCATCTTATAATTCTTCTGATGAAGAACAGGCTCCAGTGCTATCTGTATATTCATCCCTTCTGGGTGAAGATGGGATTTCACTTCTAGCTTTCTTAAATGTATCTGCTTTGATGGCCACAGATTTAGTCTAAGTAGAACTTCTGGTAGATTCTGCTTCAGCTTTTCTAGAGTTTAGTTGAAGCTCATGTGACATTAGCTTCCCATACAAGTCTTGGGGTAACATGATTCTTATATTTCCCATTTCTCTTACAGCACAAATATTGACGTTGAAAGTTAGGGTTAGATCTGATATACTCTAGAGGGGGTGAATAGAGTATGTAGGTATAATTTAACTTCTTCTCTGAACTATAAGAAGTACTCCTAACCTTGGATACTATATCACAAAAACCAAAGAGAAATAAGTGTAAACACAGAAAGACCTAAATATCACAGCCACAACAAGAATAAAAAGAAAAAGGGGCAACAAGATGACACAAGAATTTATAGTGGTTCCCCAACTGGGTACGTCCACTCTTCTACCACCCTGGTAGGAATCCACTCAGAGTTTTGATCAGGTGTCTGACACTAATGGGCTTTTGATTAGGTGCTCAACTTCCAAACCTCAAGTCTTTTGATTAGGAGACTTGCAACCAAGAATCACTTTTGAAGGGAGATGACAACCCTTTTTATAGTGGGGTGTGAGAAAATGATTGTGTCTTCTCTTTCTCAATTTAAACAACTGAGAAGACTTATGGATTTGATGGTAGGAAAAGCTCCCCCTGAGATGTTGCTTGTTCAGGATGATGGAAGCTTTGTTGTAGGGTGATGGGCCTTCAAGCTTTCAATTTTGACAAGAAGAACTTCAGGAACTATTTTGACAGATGTAGTATTGTTGTACTTCAGAGAGTTCCTGAGAAGAAGACACTTGATTTGGATGGTTGTTCTTCTTCTTCAGAATTATTCTTCTTCTTGTCTAGCTGCTGTTGATTCTTGACTGATCGATTTTCAATCTCAAGAATTTTGTATGTCTCACAGAATGTTGTTGTCTGTATCTCATTCCATACACAGGAATAATAATCTCTGTTTATATATTTCCAACGTGAATGTCCATTTGAATTTTGAAATTCCTTCTGCAATTAATGCTGACGGCCTTGGAATATTTTTGGCATTGATTTGTTTCCCCAACTGTCCCTTATAAAAACGGCAGGCAACAATTCAGATGAAGACCATAATTAATGCTCTTGTCTAACGATAATATTCAGAGAATATTAGAGCACTAATTACTCAGGAATTATTGCCACGTAATAAAGACAAAAGAGGGAAATTTCCAAGACTGGATTCGTCGACCTGAGTCAACAGTTCGTCGAGCTGAGAATAGCTGTTCGTCGAGCTAAGATCCAAGATCGTCGACCTCTGAATGTTGCTTGATAACTTTCTTCTCTTGTGCATCAAGTTTGTTGAGTTTAATCTAAGATCGTCGAGCTGAGCCCTGGGAACAGAATTAGTCCAGTTGGGGTCCAAGATCGTCGAGCTAAGTCTGCAGTCTGGACTTAGAATATTTTCTGATGTTGAGTGTTGAATCACCTTATCCAGAATTAGTCGACCATAGAGCAGAGTTCTTCTTGCTTATGTTCTTAGTTCGTCGACTGAGGTTTGTACTTAGAGGAGTTATTACTTTGTCCAGAGTTCGTCATGATGAGCTCAAAGAATTGTTCCTGAGTTCGTCTAGCTGAGCTCGACTTTCGTCGACCGGAGATCGACGAACATAGAACTCCTTTTTCTAAGTCTTGAATTCTCTAAGTCTTGAGTCTTTGGCAGTGTTAGAGGCTGGTCCTTTGTACTGTTGACTAAAAGGACTTGACCTGGACTCTAGGACACAACCATTACCCTGATCTATACATATTGGGTCATATCCTAACTTAGTGAACCTAGACCAAATCAAACTAGGGATCCAACAATCTCCCCTATTTGGGTGAGGTCACTAAAAACAGACTCAATACAAGAAAATGTACAAAGAAAGAACACAATATATATCTGGCAGAAAATTTAACAGTAAATGCAGCAGATATATTTACATAGTCAGCTTTATAACAAGAAAACACAGTTTATCAAAAATATACCAAATAACAGTTCAGGTTCTAGTTTTTCTGTTTCTTCTCCTTTGGCTGAGCTTCTTTGTTCTTATCCCCTGGCTGAGTAAAAATGATTTTCCTATTGGGATTGACAGCTTCTTTCTTTGATATATATAGATCTGCTTCTCCAATCATAGTCTAGGCAGAAGCTCTGGGTATAGTAGCCTCTGGATGTAATGTCATGTATTCTGCTGGATTAAACACTTTCTTGCTGACTTAAAGCTTATCTAGTTCTATTTCTCTATATGATGACATAGTTGTATACTTTGATGGATCTTCACCTACCTATATAGCCTTCTTTATCTGAGATAGACCAATCAATTCTTGAAGCTTAGCCATCCTGAAATTAGGATCATCATCCTGACTGGCAGATGATTGATCATCTTGAGAGGGTAGCAGAGATGCAGGCCTGAATTGAGTTGACTATGCTTGAAAGTTTGTTACTTTATGGCTTTCATCACTCTGAATGTATAGTGACTTTGGAGGTGCAGTTTCACTATATTTTCCTTTAGGTTTGGGTGATACTAAATGCCTTCTTTGTTCAGCTTGTTGTTGGGGAGGAGAGAACTCTTGCTTCTGATGGATTACTTCTTTTATCTGCTCTGTATAACCAGTACTTCTTTGTTGACTGCTTCTATGTGATTGATGTCTAGATGGCCTTCCTTGCCTTTGATAAGTGTTTGTGAAAGATTTTGACTTGGAGGGAGCATCTGAACTTTTAGGAGTTGTTCCTGAAGCACCAACAGCTGGAGGAGGAGGAGGAGGAGGGGGGTCCTTTCTGTATCTATGAGCTGGGGGAGGAGAGTATCTTCTGCTTTTCTTTCTGGCTTTTTGTTCATTCTTTGAAAGCCACATCTAGGTTGGCATCCCTTTGTATGGGGTTATGTTTTGTAAAATATAGTAGGGAGTGTCATTTGTATTTCGAGGCTTGGGACCGGGAGGAGGATGAGCCTTCCTTTTCTTAGAGATTTTCTTCCTCTTTGAGTCCTCATCATCATCATCATCATCAGACTGAGGATTGTCATACATAGCATCAATTTGGCTTATTATATCCTTGGAGATTTCTTTATTTACTGGAGTGGGGACAACTTCAGTATGAGCTACTTCAGTTTCCATGGCAATGTCTTGAGCTATTATGTCATCCAGATTTGGGAGAGGGCTATCATCCATGATATAAGATTGCCTAGGAGGGATAGATCTCTGATCATCAGACTTATTTTCTTGAGTAGCTGTCAAACTTTTCTTTATAGTGTCTAACACCTCTGAGCTAGCAGGAGAGGTATAGCACACTATTGATTTAGATGATGGAATGGGGGGAAAGGCAGAAATAAATGTATGACCCAAATACTCTTAGTAAAGCTGCTAGATTCACTTTGGATTTAATGAAGTAAACCCTTCCTGGCAGAATCTCTAGCAGAGTGACCTCTTGAGTATTTGACATTGTAATATCTGTTCCTACTTCTGACACTTCTATTGTTGTTACTGCTGCTTCTTCCTCAAATACTGCTGCTTCTTCATCATCAAGTATCTCCCCCTGCCTGGGTTCAGTAACAATTGAAGCCAGGCCCCCAAATGAAGAGGGAGCAGTGGTGAGAGCAGAGATCTGGGCAGCAAGAGAGGATATATAGGAAGCTAGAGGAGAAATGGCCTCTGCTATAAGAGATTTGAGTAGGGGTGTGAGGAGAGTAATGAGTGGGGTGACAAGAGATGGATCCAGGTTTGGAGAAGTGGATTGTGGGGCAGTAGTTGGTTGAGTGGAGATTTCAGTTGCTGAGGGGGTGATAGGTGGAGGTGAGATGGGAGTGCCTAGGGGGAGTCATGTTGAGGAGAGGGAGTGTGCAGTGGATATGATAATAGGTTGAAGGATGGGAATGAGGAGAGGTTGATGTGGGGATATCAGCAAGATGAGATGGAAGAGGGGATTGAGGTGGTGTTGGCATTGGTGTTTCTTGTTGGGGGGAAGGTGTATAGGAGGAAATATGGGTGGGAGATTGAAGAATTGAAAATGATGAAGGTAGGGGAGTAGATACTATAACATGAGTTAAAGTTGGGGTGTGTTGAGTTGCTGGCAGAGATAAAGGTTAGAGAGCTGGAGATTGAGGAGTGGCTGGAGTAATGTTGGATGGAATAATGTTAGATGGGGTCTCTTCAGAAGGGTGGGAAGTGGCTGGAACAGCCCTTGTACTTTCAGAAGCTTGGGTGGCAGAGGATGAAGCCTTAGAGGGCTTTGTGATTGTCCTCTCCCTCCTGCCAAACAAGGCACATGTGAGCCTTTTGCTGGCATTGATTAATGTGGTCTGGGAGACCAGTGATTCAGCAGTCTTTATGTTAAGAAGATCCCTAGGATCCTTCCAATGTTTACTTCCTTTTTACTGTTCCTTTTCTTGATAAGATCAAAGATGATCTGTGCCCAGTTCACCTGCCTTTTGTTTACCACTACACACATAACTAGAAATTGATGCCTGGTTATATAATCGTGTGCAGTGTGCTTGCCTAGCAAGACATTCCCAACAATATCTACGATAAACTTGAACTCGGCAGATAGGTGTTTCTTCATTAGTTTATTTGGGTTACTCCAGAGTAACCCATCAGACTCAACATCATATCATATTCCTCATTATCAATTTCTAATTCTGCTTCTCCATTAGCTAATCCAAAGATTTCAGTTAGTAAAGCGGGAGTGAGAGAGATGGCAGTACCCGTTATTGATCCGTTCATTGTGTTGTCCTCGGTTGTAGACGCAGTATATACCCATTCTCTGATTTTTGTGCTGGGTAATTTGATTCTGATGGTCAGCAGATTTTTCAATTGCTGGTCTTCCAGCAGTTGCAGAATGTGGAGGAACATTGGATCAGAGTGCTGGAAGGAGTCGAAATCCACGTCGAATCTGGTATCAAACCTCATTGCCGCAAGAATGCCTGCTGGAATCGCCATGAGTGCACATGCAAGAGATAAAATGAAGATCAAGTGCAAAGGGAACTGAAAGCGCGGGACGGAGGTCGAAGAAAACCTAAATATAAGGTTTTTCGGAATATGAAACGACAGACTCCAGTCCACGAGAAATAAAAATATCTTCGTTCTGAGGTCGACGAAGTAATTTAGAGTTAAACAGTTCGTCGATCTCAGTCTGAAGGGTTGAAGATATTTCATCGATCTCTAGTCGACAAAAGTTTTATGAAGTAAGTTCGTCGGTCGCAGGTCGACAAAGATCACTTACCACAGAGAGTTTGTCGATCTCAGGTCGACGAAAATCTCAAGAACCTTTCGTTGTTCGTCGACCTCCGATCAACAAAATTTGAAGAGTTCTTCGAGTGCAGACAGAAACTAAACTAGGTCTTCTCCATTGATCATTCCAAGCTGATTAACAAAGAACAAGTTATTTCTTTCATCAAGGGGTTTGGTGAAAATATCAGCTTTTTGTAAATCAGTGTAGATATACACAATTTTGATTTTGTTTTTGTCTACACACTCTCTAATGAAATGATGCCTAATGTCTATATGTTTAGTCCTACTGTGATGGACTGGATTATGTGATATGGCTATAGCACTTGTGTTATCACATAGTAGAGTTGAATTTTTTAATTTGAACCCATAATCTAGGAGTTGGTTCTGAATCCACAGCATCGGGGAACAACTGCCAGCTGTAATTTATTCTGCTTCAGCAATTGATGTGGACACATATGATTGTTTCTTGCATAACCAGGACACTAAGCTCATACCAATGAACTGGCAAGTTCTTGAGGTACTTTTTATGTCCACTCTGCATCCAACAAAGTCAGCATCTAAGTATCCAGTTAACTCAAAATCTGACTCAGTGGGATACCAAAGACCTAGACTAGGATAACCCTTTATATATCTCAAAATTCTTTTTAGAAAAACTAGATGAGATTCTTTAAGGGCACCTGGAACCTAGCACAAAGGCATGTGGCAAGCATGATATCAAGTCTTCTTGCTGTAAGGTATAGTAAGGACCCAACAATGCCCCTATACAGTTTCTGATCAACAGGTGTCCCTTGTGCATCAGAGTCTATTACAGCATTTGTAGCCATGGGTGTTTTCTTTGTTGAGGCATCAGCCATCCCAAACTTCTTGATAAGCTCTTTAGCATATTTAGCTTGGGAAATGAAGATGCCATCAGGAAGTTGCTTCACTTGGAGACCAAGGAAGTAGGAGAGCTCACCCATGCAACTCATCTCAAATTTAGAATGCATTAGATCAGAAAATCTTTTGCACAATTTGGGAAAAGTAGACCCAAATATTATGTCATCTACATAGATTTGTACTAACAAAATTTTATCATGATGCATTTTAGTGAATAAAGTCCTATCTACTATGCCTCTTGAGAAACCATGCTCTAAGAGAAAGCTGGTTAAGGTCTCATACCAAGCTCTTTTAGCTTGCTTTAAACCATAGAGAGCTTTATGCAATTTAAATACATGAGAGGGATGAGTTGGAGAAACAAAACCTGGAGGTTGTTCAACATAAACTTCTTCTTTAAGTTCCTCATTTAAGAAAGCACTCTTCACATCCATTTGATAAACTTTGAACTTTTTGAATTCAGCATAAGCCAAAAATATCCTTATAGCTTCTAGCCTGGCAACTGGAGCAAAAGTTTGATCATAGTCAATTCCTTCCTCCTTCCTATATACTTGAGCAACAAGCCTAGCCTTGTTCCTCACAATCACACCTTGGGCATCAAGCTTATTTTTGAATACCCATTTGGTTCCAATGACTGGGTAGTCTTTTGGTCTTGGAAACAAAACCCAAACTCTGCATCTCTCAAACTGATTGAGCTCTTCTTGCATTGCATTGATCCAGTGGGGATCTTGCTCTGCATCTGTTATGGATTGAGGCTCAATTTGAGAGAGGAAATAGGCATGCATCAAGTCTTGGTTGAGTTGATGCCTTGTCTGTACACCTGCTATTATGTCTCCAATCACATAGGATCTGGGGTGATCCCTTAGTGTGACAAGATTATTAGGTGGAGTTGGTTCAGCCACAACATTTTGAAGGAATTCCTCTTGTGGAATAGCCTCTGTTGTTGTAGGAAGTTCAGTTATTTCCATAGTTTCTTCATCACTTTCTTCACTGACTTATTGAGAAGGATTAGATACAACTTTGGGGGTAAAGTGTAAGCCATCAAATTCCTCACACAAGTTTTGTACCTGCAATGAGTCTTTGGTAGAAATCTCTTTCTCCTTATAAAACATGTTAGCCTCATCAAATGTAACATGCATAGATTCCTCTATTTTCAATGTGGATTTATTAAATACCCTATAATCTTTGCTGACTTGGGAATATCCTAGAAAAATTCCCACTGCAGCCTTTGCTTCAAACTTTCTAATGTGCTTTTTGTCATTATTATGAATATAACATACACAACCAAAAACTTTAAAATAATTGATTATTGGTTTCTTCCCTTTGTGTAATTCATAGGGAGTCTTATACTTTAGTTTGTGTATCAAACTTCTGTTCAGGACATAGTTTGCTGTGCTCACTGCCTCTGCCCAATAGGATAGGGACATGTAAGCATCTGTAAGTAATATGCTTGCAGCTTCAATGAGTGTTCTATTTTTCCTTTCAGCTTCCCCATTTTGTTGAGGAGTTTTAGGAGCTGAGAAATAGTGCCTGATACCTTCCTTCTAACAGAACTCATGCATAAGAAGAGACTCAAACTCTGTACCATGATCACTTCTGATCAATGCAACATGAGTAGAGTACTCAATCTGTATGGTCCTGAGAAAATCTGTAAGAACCTTGAAGGTATCTGACTTAAATCTCAGAAAGAATACCCAAGTGAACCTGTAAAAGTCATCTACAACCAATAAGGTATAAGATTTCCCTCCTAGGCTTTGTACAACCACAGGGCAAAAAAGTTCCATATGTAGCAAGTACAATATCCTAGGTGAATCACTCTTATTAATGAATTTGAAGCTAGATTTAGTTTGCTTGCCTAGTTGACAAGCCCTGCAGAGGCCTTCCTTCTTGTAGGGGCCAGAAGGTAAACCTCTAACAAGGTTGTCCTTAGATAGCCTAGCAATGTTTTTAAGATTTACATGTCCTAATCTTTTATATCATAAGTCATTTTTACTACTAAATAAATTGAGCAGGCATATGTTTGAAGTAACAGAATGAAAATTTACTAGGTATATGTTTCCTTGTCTAATTCCAATTAAAACAGGTTGGTTTTCTTTTGAAGTAATAATACAGGAACTTGAGTTTAATGATTCATGATAACCTTCATCACATAGTTGGCTTATAGAGATGAGGTTATGCTTCAGTCCACTTACATATGCAACTCTATTGAAAGTTACTGCTCCAATTCTGACCTTGCCATAGTCTTTTGTTTGGCCACAATTGGAGTCACTAAAGATGACCTTTGGTCCTAGCTTTGACTTGTAATCAATCAGATTGTCCTTGCTGCCTGTCATATTCTTGGAGTAACCACTAACCAGATACCAATGTTGATTGTATGCGGGACAAGTCTTCATCTGCAAACAAGACAGTTAGTTGTTTTTGACCCAGGTAACCTTGGGTCCTTGTTGATTTTCATAACTATAACTGGAGATGTAAGAGCATTCAGGTTGATCTTTATATCCTTTAGGATGGTATCTCCTAGGTGGAATTATCCATTGAGTGAAGGGGTTAAAGTTGTTATTAGAATTTAAGTTTCTATTATTAAGATCTGGGTTCGACGATCTCTGGTTGGATCGTCGACCTGAGCTCGACGATGTTGGATGAGATCGTCGATCTCTACTCGAAGAATGAGGGTATTCATTCTTGAAGTACCAAAGTCGTCGATCTCTGGTCGACGAACCATACTGGTATCGTCGATCATAGATCGAAGAATGATTATTACTGATGTTTGCGTTCAAAGATCGTCGTTCTGAGTTCGACGATCTGTTCATATATCATCGATCTGAGTTCGACGATAACTGCTGAACATTGTTATTTTTGTTATTCTTCTAGATATTGAGTTTGTTCTTGGTTTCAATTTGTTCAAGAATCTTATTAACTTTATTTACATGTTCAGTATTCTTCTTTCCCTTGTCAGATATGAAGTTTACTGGTCTTGAAAGATTATTTTTCTTAATCAAGGGTGGATCACTAGAGGAGGCACTGAGTCCTATTTTTTTATTGTTGGTCCTAGCATTTATAGTACTAGTGATATCTAATAGTGGTAGACTTCTTCCATTCAGTGATTCTTCTTGTACTTTTTCCTTAGTTAAGTTTTCAGAAAAGATATTTGTTTATTAGCAAACATTAGTTCATTGGTTAATTTTGCATTTTCTGTAGTGATGTTGTCTAGGCTGTTTAACTTTTCTCTGAGAAGTTTGATTTCCTTCTCAGAACTTATCAAGTCTAAGCATAAATTTTTAAATTCAAATTTAAATTCATCTGACTCAAAATCATAAGAAGTTATTACCTGATCTTCAGCTGATAGAGATTCTTCATTATCTGATTCATCTGTGTCAACTTTGCTACTGCCTGCCTCAATAGCCATGAGGCATACTTCCTTTGCTTTCTCCTCTTCTTCATCCTCACTAGATCTGGAGGATGTAGATTCTTCTTCAGTATCACTTCATGTCTCAGCAACAAAGCCCTTGTCTTTCCTCTTTTACTTTCTTGAGGAAGGCTTGTTGTAGTGACTCTTCCTTGAGTCCTTCTCCTTTCTTCTATCCTTCTTCTGAGCTTCTGGACACTCAGAAATAAAGTACCCAGGTTTCCTGCAGCCAAAACACACTACTTCTTTAGAGGGTGTTTTGTCATATCTTGGTTTATCTTCATATTTAGAAGGTTTCCTTTTGAAGCCCTTTCTAGCAATCTTGAAGAATCTCTTGGCAAAGAGACTCATCAACTTTTCATTTACTGGAGTGACTTCAGATTCTTCTGTATCTTTGAAAGCTATGTTGTGCTCCTTCTTAGTTGGTGTAGGAGTCATCACTTCAGTTGCTGCTTCCCTTGCTTTGATCAGCTGCTCATAGGACTTTAATTTTCCTTGAAGAGATTCTGTTGAAATCTCTATCATGCTTCTGGCTTCTTTGATGGGCCAGATTCTTGAGCCCCATGTGCTGGGAAAGCACATTAGGATCTTCTCCTTCACTTTAGTTAAAGTGACTTCTTTTTCTAGAGTCCTTAGCTCACTGATGATGGAGCTAAGTCTGTTGTACATTACTTCCACTGTCTCTGCTTCATCCTTCTTGAAGTTCTCATACTGAGTCATGAGATTTGACCTTCTGTCTTTCCTCTCATCTGCTGATCCAGCCACCATTTGGTTCAGGGAATCCCAAATCTCCTTGGCTGATTGACACTCAGTAACCTTTTGAAATATTTCATCAGATATAGTTTGAGCGAGTATATTCATGGCTTTGGCATCAGCTATCTTAGCCTTCTTCTGTCCATCTGTCCATCTAGGGGGTGGAACTGCACTCAGGTCAGTTGATGTAGTTGAGGTTGAAGCCACTTGAGCTGGTGGTCCTGTTAAGATAAAATTAAATATATCTTCATCAATAGAGTTCATGTAAAGCCTAATTCTTGCCTTCCAGATTATGAACTTGGACAAGTTACATACTGGAGGTCTGGTGCTTGCATATTCTTTGTTCTGTGTCATCCTGTATAGATAAGTCTAGTAAAGTTTAAGAACAGATCTAACTTAGGGTCTTTGGTTCAAGGTTTTAACTTGTACAACCAAAAGAACCTGCTCTGATACTAATTGAAAGTTAGGGTTAGATCTGATATACTCTAGAGGGGGGTGAATAGAGTATGTAGGTATAATTTAACTTCTTCTCTGAACTATAAGAAGTACTCCTAACCTTGGATACTATATCACAAAAACCAAAGAGAAATAAGTGTAAACACAGAAAGACCTAAATATCACAGCCACAACAAGAATAAAAAGAAAAAGGGGCAACAAGATGACACAAGAATTTATAGTGGTTCCCCAACTGGGTACGTCCACTCTTCTACCACCCTGGTAGGAATCCACTCAGAGTTTTGATCTGGTGTCTGACACTAATGGGCTTTTGATTAGGTGCTCAACTTCCAAACCTCAAGTCTTTTGATCAGGAGACTTGCAACCAAGAATCACTTTTGAAGGGAGATGACAACCCTTTTTATAGTGGGGGGTAAGAGAATGATTGTTTGTTCTCTTTCTCAATTCAAACAACTGAGAAGACTTGTGGATTTGATGGTGGCAAAAGCTCCCCCTGAGATGTTGCTTGTTCAGGATGATGGAAGCTTTGCTGCAGGGTGATAGGCCTTCAAGCTTTCAATTTTAACAAGAAGAACTTCAGGAACTATTTTGACAGATGCAGTATTGTTGTCCTCTAGAGAGTTCCTGAGAAGAAGACACTTGATTTGGATAGTTATTCTTCTTCTTCAAAATTGTTCTTCTTCTTTTCTAGCTGCTGTTGATTCTTGACTGATTGATTTTCAATCTCAAGAATTCTGTATGTCTCACAGAATGTTGTTGTCTGTATCTCATTCCATACACAGGAATAATAATCTCTATTTATATATTTCCAACGTGAATGTCCATTTAAATTTTTAAATTCCTTCTGCAATTAATGCTGATGGCCTTGGAATATTTTTGGCATTGATTTGTTTCCCCAACTGTCCCTTATAAAAAAGGCAGGCAACAATTCTGATGAAGACCATAATTAATGCTCTTGTCTAATGGTAATATTCAAAGAATATTAGAGCACTAATTACTCAGGAATTATTGCCACGTAATAAAGACAAAAGAGGGAAATTTCCAAGACTGGATTCGTCGACCTGAGTCTACAGTTCGTCGAGCTGAGAATGGCTGTTCGTCGAGCTGAGATCAAAGATCGTCAACCTCTGAATGTTGCTTGATAACTTTCTTCTTCTTTGCATCAAGTTTGTTGAGCTGAATCTAAGATCGTCGAGCTGAGCCCTGAGAACAGAGTTAGTCTAGTTGGGGTCCAAGATCGTCGAGTTGAGTCTGTAGTCTGGACTTAGAATATTTTTTGATATTGTGTGTTGAATCACCTTATCCAGAATTAGTCGACCAGAGAACAGAGTTCTTCTTGCTGATGTTCTTAGTTCATCGATTGAGGTTTGACTTAGAGGAGTTATTACTTTGTCCAGAGTTCATCATGCTGAGCTCAGAGAATTGTTTCTAAGTTCGTCTAGCTGAGCTCGACTTTCGTCGACCGGAGATTGACTAACGTAGAACTCCTTTTTCTAGGTCTTGAATTCTCTAATTCTTGAGTCTTTGGCAGTGTTAGAGGCTGGTCCTTTGTACTGTTGACTCAAAGGACTTGACCTAGACTCTAGGACACAACCATGACCCTGATCTATACATGTTGGGTCATATCCTAACTTAGTGAACCTTGCCCAAATCCAACTAGGGATCCAACAGACGTCCCATTCATTATTTAGGGATCTCATAAATTTGTCATTCAGCTCATAATTTGATAAATTTCTGCCATAGTTTCTTAAGTCATTTACTATTCTAAAGAACTTTTCATAGCATTGTTCTATTGAATCAGTCTTTCCTTATCTGAAAGCCTCATATTTTTTGTTGAGGAGAGATTTTCTGTCATCTCTTACTTCTTCTGTGCCTTCCATATATACTATGAGAGTATCCCACATCTACTTGGATGTTTTATAGTGCACAAGATTCTGAAAGGTTGAATTGTCTATTGCACTGACTATTATATTTTGTACTCTTTTGTCCATGGTGGCAAGTACCACCTCATACTTTGTCATTTCTGACAGTTTCTTGGGGGGTTTGAACATTTGCATCTAAGACTAATGTCTTCATTGGCACTTATAGTCCTTCTTGTACCGTGACAAAGTTTCTTGGATCTGAGTCTTCCATGAACAATCTCACTCTCTGTTTCCACATAGCAAAGTTATCCTTAGTGCATATGGGCAGTTTCATATACTGAGTTCTCTGTGAGATTTAAAAGCCATAGATTTGATATTTCTCTGATACCCTTTGGAACTTTTTCTTACTATTAGTTCTTTCTTGAATAACCTGCCTCTAATACCACTTGAAAGATAATCCTATGGGTAGATAATCACCTAGAGGGGGTGAATAGGTGTCTTTTTAAAATACATTCTAATTTCTTTGTCACTTAACAGTTTCAGCACTTGCACATCACAGATCACAACACAAATAAAAAGCAAATCACACCACACATCACACAAAGAATTTATAGTGGTTCCCCAATCTAGGGTACATCCACTTTCCCCATTCTTCCTCACTAGCAATGTGCTAGATAAGATTATAGCTCCTCTTTAACTCAGATCAAAAGATCCTACATGAGCCTTTTCTATGAAGAAACCTACACTCAGACCCACAGGTCCTATCTCAGCGATTCTCCCAATCTCCTACCTAGGTCTCTCTAGAACCCTACCTAAGCCTTTACGAATTAGGCTTACAACTCAGTGATTCACTCAAACCACCTACCTCAGGTCCCTCAAAAAACCTACATAATCCTTTATAAATTAGGCTTACAACTCAGAGATTAGATCTCCTACCCACTCAGATCTCAAGGAGATCTTACAAAATAAAGAGGTAAAAATTAAAATTGTATTTCTCAGAAAACAGAAAATCTATAATCTGATACATCTGTTAACATAGAATCTTCTGTTCAGTAGCAATGGATTTCTTCTTAATAAACTGACTAGCTGAAAAGATGATTCTCTGGATCTTCAATCTTCTTGATGTTGATCGACTTGATTTCCTTGAAGAAATTGTAGATCAGATCCACCTTAATCTTTAGATCAACTTTGTGAAAAGGATTTGGATATTTTCTGGAAGACCTTTGACTTCTTCCTCCTTCTCAGGATTGTAATTAGAATGAGAATTTAAGTTTGATTTTTCGATTCTGTCTCCTACTTTGGTGTTGGCAACCCCTCTATTTATTGCCTTCGTGTATGGCTAGTTTTTGGATGATGACATCAGTATCTAACATAATTCCTCAAATTCTCCCCTAAACTATTTCTGTTGAAGTATCACATTACTGTAGTTGATGTGATTATTTTGACTTGTCTTGACAGTTCTGTGTAGACTCTGCACATCTTCTGAAACATAAGTGTCGAGATGTACAAAGTGTCTCAACACTTGTGTCAAGACATCTTAGTAGTCTCGACACAATTCTACTTGGAAGAATTTCTGTCAGAAATTGAAAGTGTCGAGACAGTTGACTTGTTTTGACACAACCGTCTTCTGTGTCAACCTCTTTCAATTCTGCTTTGTGTCGAGACATTTGGATTATCTTGACACAACTATCTTCCTGATGTCGACACTTCTATGCTTCAATGCTTCATTGTGTCGAGATAATTGATTTGTTTCGACACCATTTTACCTAGTATAATTTTCTGTCTTCTTTGTGTCGAGACAGTTGTATTATATCGATACAATTATCTTATGCTTTATTGTGTCAAGTAAGCTGACTTGTCTCGACTCTGCTGACATAGCCTTCAAGGCGTCGAGACAACTGACTTATCTTGACACGGCTATCTTGAATCTTCTATGTGTCGAGTTAGCTGTCTTGTTTCGACTCAACTTACTTAGTCTTCAAGGTGTCGAGACAACTAACTTATCTCGATACAGTTGTCTTAAATCTTCTATGTGTCGAGTTAGCTGACTTGTTTTGACTCAGCTGACTTAGTCTTTAAGGTGTCGAGACAACTATCTTGTCTCGGTATAATTGTCTTGAATCTTCTATGTGTCGAGTAAGCTATCCTGACTCGACACTATCTCGACACTGCTTCTGCAAAGGTATCGAAACGGTTGAAGTGTGTCGACACTTTTGTACTTAGCCATTTTTCTGCAATGCAGGTTGCTGAATGTAGACTATGTTGACTTCACTCAGAACTTTGCTGACTCCACTCGACGCTTTTGTACTTAGACAATTTTCTTCAAAATCTATTCAGCTTCTTGTGTCCACTTGTCCAATCAATATGAAAGAGACAAACTGCATACATAAACTAAGATATACATCAAATACATGTTTGTGTATATCATTGAGTTGAAAGGGAGTCATCAAATCAAGTACATTATGTCCAATGTACCCAACACCAAATACACAAAACAATATGGCCTTAAGGCCTTACAACTATTTTCTCAATTATAAATATTTTACAGACATCGACACGTAGGCCAACCACACAAAAAATAGTAAAAATACATTTTGTTTGCCCTACGAGGGCCGGCATAGAAAATAGGGCTTCATCCCGCTACTTTGCACTTGGATCAACTACACCTGCACAAAAGCATTCCACCCCAACGGTGGCAAACAAATCAATGGTCAACATTAGATAATCAAATTATAACAACCTCACCCCTTATTCGGGGCGTCGGTGCTCCTTCCCTGCAGGAATTAGTAAGATCACAATATACACGGAAGTGCAACTTAAGCACCAACCAACACAGACGATGCCACGATCATCCAACATCCTGTGCACTCAGAGCCCATTATCGGTTTACCGGATCACCCAAAGTCCCACCTTTGCCATCACGGCAATCACTGGTGTCAAATCACCCACACAGGCATCTCCACGATTCCTAGCACCGCCCTCAGTCCCAGACTAGACGGACTCACCTGAGAATTCCTAGCCTGTCCTAAAACCACGACTATCTCATATGCCAACGACAACTGCCACATACTTTAGCTCTGTTTAGCCGAACGACATAGTGCGGGTATAGTTTGGCTCTTTCCCGTTACTCAGATCATCGTGTCAATTAACAACATTGACGTAGGTCAGCTTCCCCTTTCCGGTAACACCAAACTTACATAACCATGATATGTTCTTAGGCTGGCACTCAGGGCCACCAAAGATGGGCCCCTCAGGCTCTCACTCAATATAATGGCCCCTAAGTATCCAAGAGACAGACATTACAATCATTGCTCACTGGGAGCTACTGTCGGCGGTAGCACTACTACCGCAAAATAGGGGACCTACTATCGTTTCTTACCCAAAATGGGTGTTTTCCTGGAGACTTACTCCAGTACTCTCACCGCAGTAACCTGCACACCCCGTGATTCTATAAATTACACGTTTACCACAGAGTATTCTCCGGCATAAAAAATAATCATCACCAATCCATACCAACCTATCCGGATAGGCTTCACACAGCATGCATATTCCGTACTTCAATTTCGTATTCTAAATTCAAAGTGATCGAGGATACAACCTATCAACCCGTCGGTAGACACGCCTCCACGTGCTTGTGGAGCGTCTACCCTCATATGCAAAAATAGATTAATTCGCATGTCTAAGAAGGAAGATCGTTACCCTTGACGTTAATTTTGATGCCAAGGAGGAGGAACTAGCTGGATGAAAATTACCGCAATGGAATGTACTCCACGGATCTAAACTCAGCTCGTGACTCGGAGCTCCGAAGCTCCAATAATGGTGGGATCTCCTTCCACTTCCTCTTTCTTCAGGATCCTATCTCTCTGCCGCTTAAAAGGAGAAAGCTAAGACAAAATGAAGTTGAAAACCTTCTTTCCCGACCTTAAACCGAGCTACCATCACGCGGTAACTAGCTACCGCCACACAAGAACTAGCTATCGTAGTGCGGTACCTCACACGTTGGCTTGTTTTGCAAGCCCACTGCCCAAAACCTCCAATCATATGCCAACATATTGCTATGTTGTAACTGTTGGGCTACTATCGTGTGTTACCTCTCTACCGTAGCGGGGTAGGAGATGCGTCGTATCATCACGAAGCTTACGACGAACCAGTACAACTTCCCTGCGGTATCGCTACCGCCACGTGATATTTCACAGAGATCCATGCCAATTAAATCAGACACGCTACCACCGGTATTAACATTGCTGTCGGGCGATAGCTCACCGAGAACTCTGCCGATTAAATCGACTATGCTAATGCAGTGCGGTAACACACTACCGCCGCAGGATAGTATTCAACATTGTGAGCATCGAGAGAATTGAGTACTACTGTCGCGCGGTATCAAACTACTGATGATGCTATATTTTGACTAAAATATGCATATCAAAAAATATTTAATTATAATATAAATTTTATATATTTTCTTTAAGAAAATATTAAATAACTTGTTATTATTATTTTTATATTCTGTGCACTAATGTTATTTTTATTTTATTTTATGACATGCCTTGGGGGATTTCGGCACGACTCGATGTTAAAGCATGTTATCAACCTTGTACTTAAAAATAATTGCATTCCACTCATACATGACCACCTTTCTCATGCATGAAAAATTTCATCATTTCAATACTTATTGTTTGCTCACCATGCTTCCAAATATTATTCGCATGCATGAAATATTGCATATTTAAATCTATGGTTCCTAATTTATTTCATGCATGCATTTTCATGTGGTCAGCCCTCTCTTTGTCTCTCTACTTTATTTCTTCAAATTAAATCATGGTGGTCGACCTTCCCTCTTCCCTTCTTCATTTTCTTTCCCTCCATTTTAATTCATAGCATTTAGCTACTATCTCCTCCTCCACCTCCTCATATCCCCCAATTAATTCCTTCCCATGCATGAAATATTTCATCATTTAATTTATGTGGTCGACCCTTCTATTCATTGAACTTGGCCACCCTTAATCTCCTCTCCACTCTCTTCCACTTCCATTCTTTAATTCCCTCTTTATGTGCCCCCTGGTCTCTTCATTTTCTCTTCTCTTCTTGATTCTTCCATGATGGCTATAAAAGGTTCAAGGATTCAAGGCTTTGTAAATGTTGAGAAAAGAAGGCATTTAGTTCAACTTTAAGAGAGAGTTAGAGAGTTTAAATTCTTGTATGAGTGCAACTTGTTGAGGGGTTTATTTTTAGAAGTTATTTTATGTATGTTTCTCTTTTTTCTCAAAAGATTTAGTTCATCTTATTTTAATTTTGTACTCTCTTTTATATAAATGAAAATGAATCTTCTTTATTCTCTTATTTTATTTTTTTTATTATTATGTGTAACTAATTCCTATCTTAGTACTTGGTTAGTTAGTATTGGGATGAAGATTAAATCGTAATCTATCGTCTCTAATTTTTAGAAGTTTTCATTTCGGTTTATTTTCGATTTATTTTTGGTTGTCAGTTTATATTGCCAGTATATAAATTTTATTATTCGATTGGTGTCTAGTGGTCGAGAGGCTCATGGATACATTAGATCGCTCAGAAATAAAGAGATTTGAATATTTTCTTTTAGAATTGGAAATATCAAGTCTTTTGGTTTGCGGATTAATTGTTATGCGATTTTAATTTATTTCAAATTTTAAGAGATTCTACATGAAGTATTATTAAAATTAGGCAGAAGTCAACTCTAGTGAGCTTCTATCGTATTTTCAATCCTTCAATCAAAATGTAATTTTTAATTATTTGATCGCATCTTTTATAATCAGATCCACAAGAACACCCAATCAAGTGCTCAGACTTTTTATTCTTGAATTTTTCTCTTACTGCTTTTCAATCCGCAACCTTTAGGTTTTCCAAAAACAAAACTAATTTTTTGCGCGATAAATTAATAGAAATTTAGCGTGAGTAAGATTACTCGACAGGCCTCAGAGTAATATGACATATTTCCTATACAATATTTTTATATATATACTTGCCTACATCGGAATATTAGTTTGGATTATTTTTAAAACTATAAAATCTCTATCAACTACCTCCAGGCGGTAACTCGCAGAGAGATACTGCAAGAATCCCATAACCTATAGCCACGGGCTGAGGGCCCGCACGACATCGCGGGCGTCGGGCCCGTACGGTGCCAAGGGCGCCTCCCTCCCCCCTAAGTTCTAAGGCTTGCGGATCTCGAGACAATTTTCTTGATACAAAACACGCGCATGGGGTCTAGCGCAAATCGGGACGTTATAATTGCGACATATTGGTGTGAAACTGTTCTCACTTTATATCACATTCTTAATAAAGTTCCTCATGCAAAGTTGAAACTAACAATCTATGAGCTTTGGTTTAACAAACCTCTTAGATTTAATAATCATAAGACTTGGGGCTGTATAGCTTATGCTAGGATACCTGAGTCTAGGAGAGCTAAGATTAGACCTAGGACAAACACCTATGTCTATTTAAGATGTGTAGAGGATAGTGTTGCAGACAGATTTCTAGATCTCCCAACCAATACTGTATAAGAATATAGAGATGTTGTTTTCTTTAAGAATATGTTCCTTAAAGATAGAAACCTAATACTTCTAGGTTTGCTAGTCACTAAGACTAAGAATGTTGTTGAGCCATAATTAAGGATCTCTAACACTGAGCACATAGACACTAGTGGTTTAGCATCTAAAAGGTTATCTAAAAAAGAATGAGTGTTTAAAAGCTTCAGCATAAACTTTGTGGCTTACCGAGTTGAAGCTGACGCTTTTACCTATAAGGAAGTGGTGTGATCTAGGGATTCTCTATTATCGAAAGAGGCCATAGATGATGAGATGAATTCTCTCTTGCAAAACCACACTTGAATGTTAGTTTACTTGCCCAAAGTGGCTAGAACCAGTGGATGTAAGTGTGTTCTTAAAAAGAAGCTCAATCCTGATTGGAGTATCGCCAAATATAATTCACATCTAGTTTTTAAAAGGCTTCACTCAAGTGAGTTGTATAGACTACTTTGATATATACTAACTTTTTAACACATTGTAATAATTAGGATTCTTCTCGCGTTAGCATCTATTGAACATTTTACTGTTCATCAGGATATCAAGACTGCATTTTTGAATGTAGATATAACTGAGGATCGAGATCTTTATGTACCACCCTGAAGGCTTTGTCATAGAAGGTCTAGAATACAAGGTATGCAAGTTAATTAAGTCACTATATAAATTGAAGTAAGCACTGAAATTGTGAAATGAAAAAATTTACACTTGTATTAGAGACATGCATTTCAATTCCATCCTATTAGATAAATGTATGTATGTTAGAACAAGTTCAAATAAAGTGTCAATAATATGCTTTTACATTTATGGCATGCTAATTCTGGGTACAGATCATTCTGAGGTAGAAGACATGAAAGTTACCTTGTGATGAAGATTTTATATAGTTTTAAAAATAAATCTAAACTAATATCCAAAAACAGGCAAGTGTACCTATCGAAATATAGTATAGGAAATGTCATATTAGACTCGGGGCTTATTGAATACTCCTACTCATGCAAATTAATATTATTTTATCTAAATTAAAAGGAGAGATTAAATTAAATTAAATGAAGAAAATAAACTAAAATATAACACTTTATCTAGACTCACTTTGAATTAAAATAAACTCTTTTTGAAAGTCAAGCTCTAAATTAAATACCTTGACCGTGGTGGTTCCCGAGATACAAAAGTGCCTCTCTCGAGAATACCCTCTCGACTAACCTTAGGTTGATCGATTAAGACCTCTCGTCAAGTCAAAACCCCTAAGCTTGCTTTAGGCGGTGAACCCCACTATTGGATTTGACTCCAATACATAAGATTTTTGTCATCCTCTCTCGAGGAGTGCATACAAATCCTTCTACCTTTGAGTGGTCTACCCGTATCCACAACCTCTCGGTAAATCTAGGATACAGATCTTTGGTAGAAAATGTATTCATGAAATATAAATTCCAAGCAAATAAAATCAAAGATAGATCGAGGTGATAAAAATAGAATTAGACAAAAAGTGTTTTATTTTATTCAAAGATTATCATGATCAAGTGCTAAGTAAATTAGCTACTTGACATGAAATAGAGGTTACGTAAAAAGTAAAAGAAAACCATGATTAAACAGTAAAGTACTTGAATTGAAATTAGCAAAAAGTAAAGTTAAACTATGAAATTGAAATTACATAAAAGAAATGCTTAAAAACACAAAAATCTTAAGTTTTACGGGTCACACCCCTAGGTCACGCCCAAGACCAGGGGGCGTGACAGGACTGTAGATGGAAATTGCAGGAACTAGAAAACGGTAGGAATTTGCTCTGGAAGTTGCTAAAGGATCATGCCCTAGGTCATGCCCGTGGCCTATTGGTCAAGCCTATGACAGGGGGCGTGTTACTAGAAAATGACGCTGAAATGACTTCTGGACACCTGGGTTGGTCACGCCATAGTTCATGCCCGTGACCTGTTGGTCACGCCCGTGATAGGGGCGTGTCACTAGAAACTGGCACAGAAATTACTTATGAACACCTGTGTTTGTCACCCCTGCCTGTCATGCCTGTGACATGTTGGTCACGCCCATGATAGGGGCACATGTAACCTGATTTTTTCCAGAATTGCTCTGTTTGTTATCCTGATTAGCCATGTAAACTTCAAATTGTTATCTAGAGACCAGATAGACCTGAAATACAAAAAGAAACTAATTATTATTCATATTAATATAAAACTAAATAAACTATACTAATTATTTAATAAAAACAAGACTAAAATAACTATATAAATTGACTTATCAAATACCCTCATACTTAATCTTTTGTTATTCTAGAGAAAAACTATGAGAAGTACTTATAAGAAATTAATATAATTTTTTTTATAATTGAACTAAAAATTTATTAAATCAAAAGAAAGTTAAAATTAAAATTTAGGGATTTAAAATTAAGTCCTAAAATATGAAATTTAAAATGTGAAGAGTAAGATAATTAGTAAAATATTTTCTCAAATTAATCAATTAGAAATCAAAGTTGAGTAATTTAGTAAACAAAATCAGATTAAAAATTATTAACACCTTTATCTAAAAAGAGACTTAAAGGAAAAATTTTGCCTACTACTTATGATATCTTAGTATTTTAATTTACTTTTCTAAAACCATTATATTGGCTAATGGGTTTGGACAAATGAAGAGATTTTTGATTAGAGGTGATGGATTTTATCCTCTCACCCTATATTTTTTTTATCTTTTTTTAAACCATATTTGCATATGTTTACCAAGAAAATGATGGATTTTATCCTCTCATTTTCCATGACATATTAACAAATATTTTTTTTCTCTTCATAAACAAAAAATAAAATAGGAGTAATGAATTTTATTCTCTTACTCCATCTTTTATAATTGGGGTTGTGTATATTTACCAAGGAATACTTAATTCCCATGACATATGATCTAACCAAAAATAAATAAAAATTTCATATGTGTACTAGGGGATGATGAATTTTAACCTCTCATCCTCATGACATATGATCTAACAAGAAATTTAAAAATAAAGGGAAGGTTACACAATTTTTTTAGATTAAATTATAATAATTATAGAGCAACTATAGTAAATTAAATTTTCCTAAGAATCTTAAAGCATTAGTGATTATAATTAAAAATCCAAAGATTGTTAGGCTAAGTACTAATAAATTGAAACTAATTTGAATATTAATGAGAAAAAGAGCTAAATAATTTCTCTAACCAAATTTAACTCATAAAATATTTCTTAAAATGAAATCACCTAAAAATTAAATATAACTAACTATGATGAAATAAAAGCTAGCAATAAAAAAAATATAAAAATTATTTTAAATAAACTCAATTAATATGATGAAAAACACATAAAATTAAGTAGGGGCTTTTTTATAAATTTTTTTTAAAGATATAAATACCAAAACAAAAAAAATAACATAAATTATAATCCTAATTTTTTTGTTATTTCATGGACTTCCCAAGGACTACCTAGTGACGGGTTCGCAAGGTACTAGGAGGTACTGCGGGACTTAAACCCGACACGGCCCTTTCCAAGAAGTTAAATTTCGATTTTCTATTTTTTTTATTTTTGTTTAAAAAGAATAAGTAAACAATTTTTTTTGTATTTTTTTAAGATTTTTCAATTTTTTGATTTTTAGATAAAAAAAAGAAAGAAGATTCCACCCCCAAACTTAAAAAAAAACATTGTCCCCAATGTTTACAAGTCAAGTAGGAGGGGGAAAATATACAATTTTCTGAAAAATAAGAAAAAATTCATAAAAATTAAAAGATAAGCAAGGGGTGTCTCCCAAGAGCGCTTTTCTTTTTCCCATCTTTAAGCTAGACAGTTTGGATTAGGAGAATGAAAAATAAAAATTAAAGTGAATGGGCAACTCCCTTAATTCACATTTTGGCGTATGTACCGTAGTTGGTTGCTCGGGTACTCCTCCGCTTGATTCCTGATTTTTCTCCTTGCGATTGACTTGAAAATGTAAATTCAAATCACCTATGCATACCTGAGGTGATGTGAATTTTTGTAGATGAGCGGCAAATGGATCATTGACGGCATTTGATTGCAATGGCTCATCGTCTACATGAAAATCATTAGAACAACAAAAATCAACAATAAACGTGTTAAAAATAATTTCACACGGAGGAGGGTTGTGTGAAAGAAATTTATCAAGCACAGGTTATTTATTTTCTAAAATTAATTTTTCTTCCATAGATTGATTAAAAATGAAATCATCGGACGCATCATGTTCATTAATTTTTTCTCCAAAATATTTATAAATTGTGCTTGGAAATTCATAAATAGGAGAAAAATTGGGAGAGGAGGAGGAGAAACATGTTCTTCTTCTACTTTCCCAGCGCGTCCATATACTTAACAAATTCTTGAAATAAAAGTTTTTCTTCTTCTTCGGAATAAGCAACTATGGGGGTACATGAAAAGGCATGTTCCTCATGAGCGACATTATCGGAAGAAGGAGAAAAATCACTAAAAGTAATAAAAGTCTCATCCAAATTTTGGGGAGAAGAATCACATGGAAATTGAGAAAAATCCCCAAAATTAGGAGAGAAAGCTTGCGGTGCGGAAAAAGAAGAAAAAAAAGCCGGATCTTAATAAATAGCCTCATTACTCTGGAATCTTCCAAGTGATCAAGCAGAAAATCAACATCCGAGAAAGATGGAAATTTACTAAAAATAGAAAAATTATTCGTATTAATGCTCAAAAAATTATTTTCATGAAAATTAATAAAGGAAGTATCATAAAAGTGAGAATAATTATTGTCCTAAATATAATCAAAATTATGTTCATAAGAAAGATTTTGATAATAATTATAATGATAACAATACTCACTTTGATGAGTGAAAGGAGGGAGTTATTCAGATCTACTCTAGAGGGGGGTGAATAGAGTGTTTAAAACTTTTAGTTGTTTTATGTTATTCTATCAGAGTTTAAAATAGGTGATACCAATAATTAAATCAATAAAGAAAACTAAAGAGCTATTCTAAATATTATAGCAAATAGCAAGAATAGAATGATAAAGAGCAACCGGACGGCACAAGAAATTATAGTGGTTCCCCAAATCTGGGTACATCCACTATTCTACCACCCTAGTCGGAATACTTCTCAGGTTTTTGATCAGGTGACTGCCACCAAGAAATATCTATTTCCAGGGAGATATAGCAACCCTTCTGGCTTTTGATCAGGTGCCGGAAAACCACTTGAAGTCTTTTGATCAGGAGACCTCACAACCAGGAATTACTTTTGAAGGGAGTAAGAACCTTGTACACAGAGGGGGGAAAGAAAAGTTGAGTTGTCTTCTCTTTTCTAAAAAAAATGAGAGAAGACTTGAGAGTGATCCTGATGGAGTCAAGGCTTGTCCTTATGATCTTGATTGGTTTAGGAATCCAAAGCCTTGTACAGGGTGTAGGTCTTGAATTCCAGAAAGCTGAGACTGATTGAAGATGAATGTCTCTACAAGCTTCCTAGATGAACACTAGTATGAAGAACTGAAAGCTGTTCTTCTTTCTCTGACTTGTGTTCTCTAACAAAATCGGTCTATGTATGTCTGTATGTGTGTGTAGCTAAGAAATAATTCTCTATATCTTTTATTCTCTGAGTCTCTTTCTCTTTGAATAATTCCAAACTGAATTTAAAATGGCACACATTGATTGTCTGCAGGAATCACGGGAACTCGTGAAATGGCTATAAAAGAATTAACTCATTTTCCTAACTGTCTCGAGAATGGTTGTATAATAATTCTGTGAATACCAGTAAATTAATGCTTGCCAAGGAACGGCTATATTCAGAGAATATATGCATTAATCACTCAGAGTCATATAAGCAATATAATAATTAGTCAATAAGGAAAACAATAACTGCAGGGAATAAAATCTTGATCTGGCAGTATTCGTCGATCTTATCCTGAGGTGATCGAACTCAAACATCCTATATCGTCGAGCTAAGCCCTATGATCATTGTACTGAGGATCTGCCTTCCAAACTGGGCTTCAAGATCGTCGAACTGGGATGGTTGATTGTCGATCTATATCCTGAAAGTAGATCAGAGATCATCGAACTAAGTTCAGCAATCGTCGATCTCACCACTTAGAGATTTAACTCTTGAGATCGTCAGACGCAGAAAAAAGATAGCCGAACTCTCTTCAGAGATCGTCGAACAACTTTTCTGCCTAGTTCAGTCTCTGTTGTCTTCTAAGTCTCTGATGTCTTGGTCTTGTCTACCTGAGTTGTTGATCTAACTGACACCTAAGACACTAGACTAGACCCTGGCTATATAATGTGGGTCTGACTTAGCCTAGATTAGTGAACCTAGCCCAAATCCAAAATAGGGATCCAACAATCTCTCCTTATTTGGGTGAGGTCACTAAGCAAAAAAATTAAAAGAATACAACAGCAAATCTAAACAAACATATCTGTCATGAATGATAAGAAAAATTCAACAGATATTTACAATAAGAGATACAGACACAAAAAAAGAGTACTAAGACTTGCCAGATGCTGGCTTAGTAAATTCAATTCTTCTTTTTGGATCTACTGTTTGCTTTCTTGTCATTTTCATGTCAGCTTCACCAAGAACTTTTATGGATGCTGCTCAAGGAACAACTGCCTCAGGGTGAACCTGCATATAGGCATTAGTATCAAAAACATTCTTATCAATATCAAATAGTTCAAACTCTTTCTCCCTGTACTTGGACATTGTTGAAAATTGAGAAGGATCAGCTCCTTCTTGTCTAGCTTTGTTTATCTGGGAGAGACCAATCAACTCTTGAAACCTAGCCATCCTGAAGTTTGGATCTAGCTCAGGTTCATACTGTGAAGAATCTTTTTTTGAATCAAGGGAGATCTTTGGATGCTTCCTGTGCCTGATTGACTGTTCTTGGAATTTTGTTTCTGTTGTTGAATGCTGAGACTGACTAACATGGAGATTTGGAGGAGGTTTGACTTCACTGAAATTTTTAGGAATTCTGAATCTCCTGCTAGAATCTGAACCAGCTTCTTTGTCAGCCTGATCATGCTGTCTACCTCTCCTTCTTGAATAACCCTTAGAGTAAGACCTGGATTGTATACTATGAGAGTGAGGGGCATAAGAACTCTGTTGTTGGGAGGAGGTAGCAGCCCTAGAAGCAACATTCCCACTTGCACCTGCTGAAGGAGGAGGAGGAGGTGGATCCTTCTTGAAAACTTTGACAGGAGAGGAGTGATGTTAAAGATCACGGCAGTGAAATAACCGCACAAGTAATATAAAATGGGAGAGTTTTCCCAAGTATCGATCTCTCAAGGAACACAGTAAGGTGGAGTTAATTTCGAGGAGGACTTGAGATTGAAGTCTTTAGGTCGGAGTTAACGATGGGGGTTTTAGTATTGCGATAAAAGAAAGTAAAAATCTAACAACTACTCCTATGCAACGCCGCTATACGATGCTTTTCCATGTGGGATGGAAGACTAGTCGGGCCACTATGCACCAAATCACTAAGCGGATGGGCGAGTAGGCTTGCGGAATGAGGGTCGAGAGCACCTCTTCGCAACGTACGCCACTAGCAATTGCTAGTGTGGCAAGGGTGGATGGTGAATGGAATATGGCGCACCTCAAGCAAATATAACGAAAATACAAATCACATAGACATGATTTAATATAAGCATTTTACAACTAAGCGCACATCATCTATAAATGAAGTTTACAACAACACATAAACAACAATAAAGGAAGAACATGGCAAGAGATCAACCGAATCCGAAGTCTTGCTGAGGGTTCACGGTTGGAATCGCTGGGTTGTCAATCCGCATCCAAGCTTGGTCCTCAACTGTGTCCGGGGTAGTGAAGGGTTGTCACCACCTTCCAATGGCCCGTATTCTTCATGTCACGATAGCGGACGAAAGTTGCAAGCTTCCCTTTGCTTGATGGCTATGGTGTTGAAGCTTGAAATAATCCCAAGAGATGATGGAGGAGGCCGAGAGGAAGCTCTAGCTTGGATTTGGCGGTGAAAGCTTGCCCGGAGCACCTCCCTAGGGTGGAGATTGAAGGAGATCGGCGGATCCCTTCATCGGAGGAGAAAAACAGTGGAAAATTGTGAGCTCCCCGAAAGATGCGGAATTAGGGCGAGACCTACGATATTTATAGAAAGCAAAAGTTAACAATGTGCACGATCATGGGCGCACGACCAGTTGTCGTGCGCACTATGGCCAGTGATCGTGCATATTGGCATGGCAGAATTAAGAGAAGAACTAGGATAACACGCACGAGTGATGGTGCACGACTGGTGGTCGTGCGCACTATGTCCAGTGGTCGTGCGATTACCCTAAACAAAACTCCAGGAAAAGTGGAATCAATGCACACGATTAGTGGTGCATGACTGGTGGTCATGCACACTATGTCCAGTGGTCATGCGATTACCCCAGGAAAATTGTGGAAATCAGGGTACATTGCGCACAATCATCGGCGCACAACCAGTGGTCGTGCGCACTATATACAATGATCGTGCGTAGTATTCCTGCTTCCAAACGTCCCCGAAACACGCACACGACCCCTAAACCCATTACTGATGTGTGCAGACATTCCAAACAAGCATGAAAAGAAGAACAACAAATAAAAGTACAAAATAGACACAACCACGGGCCGAAATTTGCACTTCCTATGACAATAAGGATAAGATGAAATATAAACGATAATGAACTAAAAGTTAAGTACAAGCATAAGAAAATAAGCTCAGATGAGTCTGAAAATCACTATATAAATAGGACTCATCACACCCCTAGACTTAACTGTTTGCGCGTCCCGAGCAAACAAAATCTAAGCAGATAGGAAAAATTACTAGCTAACAAAGAAATTGAAAAACAGAGTACCATGCGAAGTTGCATGCTTGCGTGCATAAAAATACAATAGAGAAAATTTCTAAGTATGTAGAATAGTTTATATATATATTTTACAATGTGTATCAAAATTTTATTACTACTCAAAAATGGAATCACGGTGAATCATTCGGTCGCAAGTAGGAAGAAAGTAGGCAGGCCACTAAGGTGAGCTTTGCCAAAGATCGGAGCTTAGGATCACCTCCAAAGGAATCCACCAATGTCGGGGACCATACGCTTGCCCGTTCACACTCTCTCCACGGTACTAGTTTGACTCAAGCGCGAATCCGTAGGATTTTAGGATTAGAGATGGGGCTTGGGTTACGGTGAGGTAAATAATGATAAACATGAAGGCTATGCACCTAACCCAAATGAGCTCTCATATACAAAAATCCAACCGCTAATCCAAAATACAAATGAGTGCACCACACCCCCAGACTTAACTTTTAATATATGGGTGTGTGCACCACCTACTCCAAATATAATCACATCTCCAAAAATATTTTTAATTTAAACTTTTTCTTTTCACTTTTTTTTTACAAACATTTTTTTTCATCTTTTTTTTCTTCAATTTATTTTCACAATTCAGCGGATATAAACTTGGGTGCACTTCCACATTATCACAAATAATAACACAAGGTCACAACCCAACATGAAAATGTAAAACACTAAGCTCGACTTGGGTGCGCGACTAGGATCGGCTATGAGGCTTTGGTGAAATCATGGTGGAGCTGAATCAAAAGAAGGGTAGGCACAATGGGGCTTAGCGAGGATAAGACATTAGGAATGGGTACAAAGCTCAACCAAGCCAAAATGATGGCCTACATCACACTCACGCTAGACTAACAATGTACCGATGCTTTGAGAGTAGCTTGGGGAAAATTTTTTGCCACCGATAAAGATATTCCTTCCTCCCGACTCGATAAAAACGAGTCTAGTGATGGCTACACACATTCCTACGCTACCGTTTGATTCACACCGGATTCACCAACTTTGAGTAGAATAAAAAAAATTACCCAAATAGACAAATATAAAACTATAAGCATACAGAAAAATTAAATCTACTCGAATTTCTACACAAAACGAGAGCAGTTGACTAAGAGCACAACAAGGTCAACATTTTACTCTGTCTCACAATCCTAAGCCAGTACCATAATTTTCCCAAATCCAATAAAGACAAGAGTTTAACTCGCGGCACGCTAACAACTAAGCACGCGCTCATGTGGGTGCAGTGGTGTGCGATGAAATGAACTAAACAAAATAATAACTATAAAAGCTTCTAGTATGCACATGAAATATGCATGTTCAAAAGGTAACAAACATAAGCTCTCCCCCAGACTTAAACTAAACAACACATCATAAGATATGGAAATTAAAATAATAAAGGACTAAGGGAAGTGGTTACCCAATGCTCAGCTTGTGAGCATACCAGAAGACGCATGAAAAGTAGAAGCAGGCCCACCATACGAAGAATCACAACTCCGCCAACACGTAGTTGTCATGAATATCTACAGGGGTGAGCTCCGTAAAAATGAAAGAAAAATATACAAAAAGAAATTCTAAAACTAAAAATAGGCATGAAAAATAAAATGTAGAAAATGAAAGATAACTACTGGGGTTATTGTCATCCCAACACGACTTATTAAATTCTGTACAATTCTAGCTAATTGGCCTATGAAAAGAAAAATGCACAGGTAACTAGCCTAATATCCGTTGCGGTAACGAGTACCGATATGGAGATAGAGCAGTTAACCCTCTTCCCAAATAATCATACCTACTCCTCACAGGTAGAGGAAATAGGAAGTAAGATAAGGAGGAGGCCTGGTCCTCACTCATCTCACCACATAACAAATCCTTGCCTAGCAAGGTTTTGTCCACCACAAGTTTGCTGGGGTAAAAGGTGACGGTAGGGTCTTCCACTATGAAGGAGGTAGGAACCTCCTCACGCACAAGGATGCACTCGTCGACAGCCTGAGCACAAGGCTCAACGTCAACCCAGCTTACCCGTGGAGATTCAACCTACACAGGCTCAGATAAAGAAGGGGGGTTAAGAAATAAAAAAGATGAAGAACATAATGAACTAATCGGGGCAGTGATCCCGGTCTCACTCCTAGCAGGATCCAAGCAATGATCACTGTCGGAGTCATATGAGTCATGACGAGGGGAATTCGAGAGCTGGAGATCCTCGGTGGTGGTTTGGATCTCCTCATCTAACAAGGAAGCGGAAACATCCTTATTAGAAAGGATCTCCTCATCAATATACCTCGGTGAATCATTATGTTCCAAGATATAATACTCTCCATTAATGAGAATAATATCCTCATCACACCATGACGCAACCTCAGACTCAGAATCACAATCAGGCATAACATCATCAACCGACTCACAAGAAATAGGAGTAGATGATTCTTGCAAAGAAGACGGAGGAACAATAGCATAAGAGAAAATATGTGCGGGTTCCTCCGGGGGTGAATCAATAAGAGGGGAAGAGGGCATGGGGAGAGACGGTGCCACAATGTCGTCGTACCAATCAGTAAAAAGTCTGATGGGCATATCCGCAGCAATCCCCCATAGACAAGGTGGTGTTGCGAATATATCATCAGAAGCAGAAGGAGCATCCATTTGAGAGGGTGATAAAGTGAATTGGATACCTGGTTCATCATCCTCCTCCAACTGGCACTGAAATTCTGCGCAATCTTTCAACACGTGGTCGGTGTTACGACAACACAAACATTATTTTCCATTACTCCTCGGACCAGGTGGGACCGGAGAGGAATAAGAAATAGTTGAATGTGTAGAAGAGGAGTGACCATAAGACCTAAGTTGGGTGTATGAAGTACCATAGGAAGACGGTGCTCCAAAAACAGAACCACGAGAATTTTGCTCCAAATCTTCAATAGGGCACTCATCACTACTATGCCTATAACCCCCGCACCATCGGCAATGGATGTTCATAAAAGAATACATGGTGCAAGCACAAATAATTCACCAACATAATTTCTAAGCAAAGAATTAACTACACACTAGCAGATAAATAAAAAGGAATACCTGCTACTGAAATATCAAAATTAGAAAAGGAATCAAGAAAAATAAGCAATAATTTATAAAAACTAAAGAAAAAAAATAAAATACGGAATGAACAAATGGAAAAAGGGCTTATTTCTCTTATCTCCCTCTCCAAAAACTCACACGACTGTGTTCCCTGGCAACGGCGCCAAAAACTTGATGCTAAAGATCACGGCAGTGAACCGGTCGCACAAGTAATATAAAATGGGCGAGTTTTCCCAAGTATCGATCTCTTAAGGAACACAGTAAGGTGGAGTTAATTTTGAGGAGGACTTGAGATTAAAGTCCTTAGGTCGGAGTTAACGTGGGGGTTTTAGTATTGCGATAAAAGAAAGTTAAAATCTATCAACTACTCCTATGCAACGCCGCTATGCGATGTTTCGCTAGGCAGGATGGAAGACTAGTCGGGCCACTATGCACCGAATTACTATGAGGATGGGCGAGTAGGCTTGCAGAATGAGGGTCGAGAGCACCTCTTCGTAATGCATGCCACTAGCAATTGCTAGTGCGGCAAGGGTGGATGGTGAATGGAATATGGCTCACCTTAAGCAAATATAACGAAAATACAAATCACATAGACATGATTTAATATAAGCATTTTACAAAAAAGCGCACATCATCTATAAATAAAGTTTACAACAACACATTAACAATAATAAAGGAAGAATAAGGCAAGAGATCGACCGAATCTGAAGTCTTCCTGAGGGTTCACGGTTGGAATCGCCGGGTTGTCAATCCTCGTCCAAGCTCGGTTCTCAACTGCGTCCGGGGTAGAGAAGGGTTGTCACCACCTTCCAATGGCCCGTCTTCTTTGTGTCACGATAGCGGACGAAAGTTGCAAGCTTCCCTTTCCTTGATGGCTATGGCGTTGAATATTGAAATAAGCCCAAGAGATGATGGAGGAGGCCGAGAGGAAGCTCCGGCGTGGATTTGGCGGTGAAAGCTTGCCCGGAGCACCTCCATAGGGTGGAGATTGAAGGAGATCGGCGGATCCCTTCGTCCGAGGCGAAAAATAGCGGAAAACGGTGAGCTCCCCGAAAGATGCGGAATTAGGGTGAGACCTGCGATATTTATAGAAAGCAGAATTTAACAATGCGCACGATCACAGGTGTACGACCAGTGGTCGTGAACACTATGTCCAATGATCGTGCGTATTGGCATGGCGGAATTAAGAGAAGAACTAGGGTAACACGCACAAGCGATGGCGCATGACCTGTGGTCGTGCACACTATGTCCAGTGGTCGTGCGATTACCCCTGACTGAACTCCAGGAAAAGTGGAATCAATGCACACGATCAGTGGCGCACGACCGGTGGTCCTGCGCACTATATCCAGTGGTCGTGTGATTACCCTAGGCAGATTCTGGAAATCAGGGTACATTGCGCATGATCATCGGCGCACGACCAGTGGTCATGCGCACTATATTCGATGATCGTGTGCAGTATTTCTGCTTCCAAACATCCCTGAAACATGCACACGACCCCTAAACCAATCACCGATGTGTGCAGACATTCCAAACAAGCATGAAAAGGAGAACAACCAATAAAAGTACAAATAAAACACAACCACGAGCCGAAAGGTGCCCTTCCTATGACAATAAGGATTAGATGAAATATAAACGATAATGTGCTAACAGTGAAGTGCAAGAACAAGAAAACAAGCCTAGATGAGTCCGAAAATCACTATATAAATAGGACTCATCAGGGAGCCAGTCTTTCTCCTTTTCTTCTAAGCCTTCATCTCATTCTTGGAAAATCTCATCCAGTGAGGAGTAGTTGATGTGAGAGTAATATTGTGCTTGATGAAGTAAGGAATGTCATCTTGAGGATTAAACTTAGGCATTTCCTTCACTGGAGCTTTTCTTTTCTTGGTCACTTTCGTCTTCTTGCTGACATCTGAATCTTAGTCTGAATCTGAATCTGAATCATTATCAGATGAGTCTAGTAGATTAACATACAAATCATCAATCTCTTTGATAACTAAAATTTCTTCAGCTGCATCAGCAGCCATAATTTCATCCAAGTCTGGGATTGGAGAAGTAGAACAGACATAGGTTGGAGGAGAGAAAGTCTTGGCCTCTGAAATCTCAACCTCTGGCAAACTGATAAGCTCATCCCTGGAGCTGCAGAGAGCTCAGGCACTGGAGCTAAAAGACTCTAAAGAAACAGATGTAAAATATCAATGCACACTGGAGCAGTATAACATATAATATCTGTACAATATGGAGGAATTCCAAAAGTAAAAGAGAGATCAAAAAGATCTAAGATAGCAGACAATTCTCCTGAATGATGTACAGTATGTTCAACGGAAAGAGTTTCTACTTCCAAAGAATCCAAAGAATCATCTGTCAGAAAAGTTTCAGTCTTTGCATCTATTAACACTGTATCTACAATCTCTGTATCTATCAAACTTGTATCTACAATCTTTATATCTACAACTGCCAAAGTTGTAACTGCTGGAGGAGGAGGGACTTCTTCACTGGACATCTCCCCCTGCCTGGTTGTAGTATTTTCTGCTGTCAGGCCCCTAGATGAAGAAGGGCCAGATAAAGAGGCAACAAAAGAATTGAGAGAATCTAGAAGAGGTGCGATGGAATCCTCTACAATGGTTTTGATTGAAGGGGTGAGGAGAGCAATGATAGCAGATGGGTCTGATTATATGGATGGTAGGGAAGATGTAGAATATCCACAAGGTGTATAGATGGTGGAAATGGTAGGTTGAGTGATTGAGTCAGGGATAACCATTTGTTTTTGATGGGAGTTAGGTGGGGAAGGTAAATGAGTTGGGGAAGGGGAAGGTGAAGGTGTTGGTGATGAAAAGTTAAGATCAAAGGTTGGTGAGGTTTGGATAGAAATGGTAGTGGTAGGGATCTCTTTTAGATAATTTGGTAGAGGCGATAGGAGAGGAGGAGATGTTGGAGTAGGGCTTGGAGGTTGAGTTGATGGATATAAAACGTGAAAGGTTTGTCTGGCTAGGGGTGAAGGAGGAGGAGGAGGGATCTCTGGCTCATCTTCCCTAAGGTGAGGAGTGACTAAAATAGTCTTTGTGTCCTCAGAAACCCTATGGGTGGAGGGAGCCCTAGAGGGCTTTGAGATAGTCCTCTCCCACTTTCCAAAGAGAACCGGGGTCAGCCTCTTTGATGCATTGATGAAGGTTGTTGGGGATATCAACAGCTCAGGGCATTTTTCAGTGAGAAAAATCCCTAGAATCCTGCCAAGAGAGACCTCTCTCTTATTTGTCTTCTTCTTAATCAACTCAAACAAGGTTTCAGCCCAATTTATTGCCTTCTGATTAACCAAGGCACTCATCAAAATAAAATGGTGCATGGATATGTTATCATGGACAGTGTGCTTCCCAAGCAGCACTTTACCTATAATATCTACCAAGAACTTGTATTGAGGGGACAAGTTCTTTTTCAGAAGCTTGTTAGGGTTTGCATCAGCTTGACCCATTCTGGCAAGCATGGCAGAAAATTCTTCTTTATCCAAATCAATATCATCTTCTCCATTAACAAAACTGAAAATTTCAGTAAGAAAAACATGGGTTAGACTTATCGCCTGTCCAGAAATAGTTCCTACCAACGACTGTTCGTCTGATGATGAAGTATAAGCCCATTCTTGATTTCTGTCACTGGCAGCTTCATCCTTATCATCATAACCTTCTATAACTTCGGCGCATCAAACAGTTTCAACACATCCTGAAAAATCTGATCACTGTGCTTGAATGATGCCAGATCAATATCAAAACCAGAATCGAATTTCATGCTTGACAAAATCGCCACTGTAATTGCCATTTTAGAGTTCCTGCAGAGAAAAACAAAGATCAAGTGCGGAAGGGAAATAGAAAGCACTGGACTATTTTTGTCTAAACCCTAGTTTATAAGGTTTAAGAAAACGAAGAGACGGGATTAGTCAAGCGAATTAACTACTAAAACAACTTCAAAACCAAGATTGGCGAAATATTTTTTAAAAAAATGAGATCAGTAACCTCAGATCGAAGAGAAGGAATAAATTGTTGATCTCAGATCGATGATAAATTCTCTGAACCAAAAAATCGTCGATCTTTGTTCGGCAATAATTGTTTCGCAAGGAAGTGACCGTCGATCTTCGTTCAATGATCGACTTCACGAGACGCTAGCAAATTGTCGATCTCCATTCGACGATCTGTCAACAAATCATCGAGCTCAGATAGAAAGTTAAATAATTTCATCTCCATTAATCATACCTAGCTGACTCATGAAGAATAGATGTTTCTTTTCATCCAAGGGTTTGGTGAAAATATCTGCCCTTTGCAAAAAAGTAGGGATGAAGGTGAGATTAATTTTCTTTTTATCTACACACACCCTAATGAAATGATGCCTTACATCTATATTCTTAGTCCTAGAATGATGAACTGCATTCTGTGCTATAGAAATAGCACTAGTACTATCACAAAATATAGTTGAATTATTTAAGTTGTATCCATAGTCTAATAGCTGATTTTGTATCCATAACATCTGAGAACAATAACTGCCAGCTGCTATGTATTCAGCTTCTGCTGTTGACGTAGACACAGATGCCTGCTTTTAACAAAACCAAGAGACAAGCCTATCTCCCAGGAACTGACATATTCTAGAGGTGTTTTTCATGTCTACTCTACATCCAGCAAAGTCAGTATCTGAGTATCCAATCAACTCAAATTCTGACTCAGCAGGATACCAGAGTCCTAGATTTGGGCAACTCTTTATATATATCTAAAAATTCTTTTTTAAGTAAAATAAGGTGGGATTCTTTAGGGTTCACCTGAAACCTAACACAAAGACATGTGGCGAACATGATATCTGGCCTACTTGTTGTGAGATATAACAGGAACCCAACAATGGACCTATATAATTTCTGATCAACAGGTTTCCCATGCTCATCAGAGTCAATCACAACATTGGTAGCCATGGGTGTTTTCTTAGCCGAAGCACTTGCCATCCCAAACCTTTTGATTAGCTCATTAGCATACTTGGATTGGGATAGGAAAATGCCATCAGGTGCCTGCTTGACTTGGAGACCAAGGAAATATAAGAGCTCACTCATACTACTCATCTCAAACTTTGAATGCATAAGGTTGGAAAACCTCTTGAATAGTTTGGGATCTGTAGAGCCAAATATTATGTCATCTACATATATTTGTACTAACAATATTTTTTCATGATGATGCTTTATAAATAAAGTCCTATCTACTATGCCTCTAGAGAATCTATGTTCTAATTAGAAACTAGCTAGGGTCTCATACCAAGCTCTTGGAGCTTTCTTGAGGCCATAGAGAGCTTTATGCAACCTATAAATAGAATAAGGTTGAGTTGGAGAGATAAAACCTGGTGGTTGTTTAACATACACATCTTCTTTGAGTTCTCCATTTATAAAAGCACTCTTTACATCCATTTGATAGACTTTGAATTTTTGAGAAGCAGCATAGGCCAAGATAATTCTGATTGTCTATAACCTTGCAACTGGTGCAAAGGTTTGATCATAATCAATGCCTTCTTCCTACTTATATCCTTGAGCAACAAGCCTAGCCTTCTTCCTTATAATTGCTCCTTGTGCATCCATCTTGTTTTTGAACACCCATTTTGTTCCAATTACTGGGTAGTTCTTTGGTCTTGGGACTAATTCCCAAACTCTACATCTCTCAAATTGGTTAAGCTCCTCTTGCATTGCAAGGATCCAGTGGGGATATTGCTAAGCATCTTGAATGGAATGAAGTTCAACTTGAGAGATAAAGCAGGCATGCATCAAGTCTTGGTGGATTTGATGTCTAGTCTGCACACTTACTGATATGTCTCCAATCACTTGAAATACAGGATGATCTCTAAGTGTGACTAAATCAGAAGGAGGAGTAGGTTGTTCAACAGCTGGTGAGGGTAATTCCTCTTGTGGAATTATTTCAGCTGCTGGAACAATATCAGTGGGCTCACTAATTTCCTCATTACTGTCTTCAAATAATTGTGGAGAAGATGATGTAACAGCCTCATGGGTGAGGGTCACAGCTTCCAAATTCTCATACAAAGTAGGTACCTGCAAAGTCTGATTGGTAGAAGTATTCTTCTCGTTATAAAATATGTTTGTTTCATCAAAAGATACATGTACAGACTCTTCAATTTTCAAGGTAGATTTATTATAGACCCTATAAGCCTTGCTTACTTGGGAATATCCTAGAAAAATTCCCATTTTAGACTTGGCTTCAAACTTTCTAGTGTATTTTTTGTTGTTAATATGTATGTAACAAACACAAACAAACACTCTAAAATAGTCTACTTTAGGTTTCTTCCCTTTGAGTAGCTCATAGGGGGTCTTAGCCTTTAACTTATGTATTAAACTTCTATTCAGGACATGGTTAGTTGTGCTCACTACCTCTACCCAAAAGGAAAGGGGCAAGTATGCATCAATAAGTAATGTACCTACATCTTCAATCAGGGTTCTATTTTTCCTTTCAGCTACCCCATTTTGTTGAGGAGTTCTAGGAGCAGAAAAACATTACATGATACCTTCCTTCTTACAGAACTCTTGCATAGGAAGAGACTCAAACTCAGTACCATGATCACTTCTAATCAATACAACTTGAGTAGAGAACTCACATTGTATGCACTTGAGAAAATCTATAAGAACCTTGAAGTTATCTGACTTATTTTTCAAGAAGAACACCAAAGTGAACCTGGTGAAGTCATCTACAAAAACCAAGGTGTAAGACTTCCCTCCTAGGCTTTGTACAGTAATGGGTCCAAAGAGATCCATGTGAAGCAAATACAAAATCCTAGGTGAGTCACTCTTATTAATGGATTTGAAACTATTTTTAGTTTGCTTGCCTAGTTGACAAGCCCTGCACAAGCTTTCCTTCTTATAGGGGTAAGAAGGCAATCCTCTTACAAGGTTGTCCTTAGATAGCCTAGCAATGTATTTTAAGTTTATATGTCCTAACCTCCTATGCAACAATTCATTTTGATTACAAGATTGGTTAAATAAACAAATTTCATTTATGGCTGAATTGAAGTTAACAATATAAATGTTATCTACTCTAGAACCTGTTAAGACAACTATATTGTCAGCTGAAGAAATAATGCAAGAGGACTGATTGAATGTTACCTGAAATCCTTCATCACAAAGTTGACTGATGGATATAAAGTTATGTTTCAATCC
Organism: Platanthera zijinensis; assembly: GCA_039513925.1. Taxonomy (NCBI): domain Eukaryota; kingdom Viridiplantae; phylum Streptophyta; class Magnoliopsida; order Asparagales; family Orchidaceae; genus Platanthera; species Platanthera zijinensis. The sequence continues at coordinate 61,189,362 of CM077097.1, read as the reverse complement.
ACTTATATATGCAACTTTCCTAAATGTGACAGCTCCTATCCTGATTTCTCCATAGCCTTCAGTTTGTCCATAGTTGGAGTCACCAAAGATAACTTTAGTTCCTAGCTTTGACTTATAGTTGAATAAGTTGTCCTTCCATCCAGTCATGTGCTTTGATCACCCACTATCCAGATACCATTGTTGGTTATATGATGGACAGTTCTTCACCTGCAACAATCAAAAGATTAATTGTTCTTGACCCAGGTTACCTTGGGTCCTTTGTTTTCTTGATAAGAAAAGCTTGAGATAAAAGAACTAGTTGGTTGAGATTTATAACCTAGTGGATGATATTTCCTAGGTGGTAATTCCCAAAGGGTGAAAGGATTAACTGTTTCTCTTTTCTGATTAGAGTTATTGTTAATATTAGAGTTTCTGTTAAGGTTAAAAGTTTTATTACTTTTTACTGGGTTTGACGATTGGAAGTGAGATCATCGATCTGGGCTCGACGACATGGGTTGAGATTGTCGATCTCTACTCAGAGAAGGATAATACTCATTCTCTGTGCCCCAAGTTTGTCGATCTCTGCTCGACGATCCATACAAAAATCATTGATCACAGTAAGACGATTTATTATAATAAAAATTTTCGTTCAAAGATCGTCGATCTGGGTTTGATGATTTGTTCACATTTCGTCGATCTGAGTTCGACGAAAATTGCTGAACATTGTTTTTGTTTTGATTTTAAGTGTTTCTATTTTTTTGTTAGGTTTGTTCTTATTTGCAGTTGAGGGTTTCTCATAGATTAATTCTTTACCCTTTTCAGAAATGAATTTTACAGGGGTCCTTAATATATTTTTCTGAACCAGTGGGGGTTGGCTTGATGAAGCACTCAAGCCCAGCTTGCCAGTGACTCTGGCATTAGCAATGCTTGTAATGTCCATCAGCTTGAGGCTTCTCCCATTAAGGGATTCTTCAAGTTACCTTGCCTCTGCTAGTTCATTTTTTAATTTAATTATTTGTTCATTTGCAAGTGTAATATCATCTTTTACTTGATTGTTTTCTGCAATTAAATTACTTTGATTATTTAATTGCTCTCTAAGTAGTTTAAATTATTTCTCTGAGCTAATTAAATCTATACACATAGTTTTGAATTCATGTACAAAATCTTCAGAATTGAAGTCAAAGGATGAGAGTACCTGATCCACTTCAGAGATTGGTTCTTCATCATCTGATCAGTCATTTTCTGAATGAGTGCTGGAAGCATCAATTGCCATTAGGCAAACTTCCTTTGCCTTTGCTTCCTCTTCATCTTCATCACTGGAGCTAGAGGAGGAGGAGTCCTCTTCTGTATCACTCTAGGTTTCTTCTACAAAGCCTTTCTCTTTCCTCTTATGCTTGCTTGAGGAAGGCTTGTTGTACTTCTTTTTTATGGAGTCCTTGTCCTTTCTTTTCTCCTTCTAATTTTCTGGACACTCAGAGATGTAGTGTCTAGGTTTCCGGCAACCAAAACAAACAACTTCTTTAGTTGGTGTTTTGTCATACCTGGGTTTATCTTCTTGTCTGGATGACTTCTTCCTGAAGTCACTTTTGCCTATCTTATAGAATATCTTTGCTAAAAGGCTCAAGAACTCTTCATTAATAGTAGGAGCTGTTGCTTCCTCTATAGACTTAAAAGCAATATTCTGCTCTTTCCTGACTGGAGTAGAAGTCTTCTGCTCTACCTCCCTAGTCTTTGTCAAGTGTTCAAAAGATTGTAGCTTTCCTAGAAGTGTTTCTGTGGAAATTTTTATGATACTTATGGCATCCTTGATTGGCAAGATCCTTGTGTCCCATGAGCTGGGAAGACACATCAATATCATGTCATTGATCTCAGTCAGTGATATTTCCTTGTACAATGTTCTTAGTTCACTGATGATAGCACTCAGTCTGTCATACATTTCTTTAACTGTCTCTTCATCTTACTTTCTGAATTTCTCATTACTTGGAAATGAGAACGGATCTTCTGCCCTTTCTTTCTTCCACTAAGCCAGCCACCATCTAGTTCAAATAGTCCCAGATGGCCTTTGCTGATGTGCAATTAGCAACCTTTTGGAATATGTCATCTAACATTGTCTGGGTAAGTATGTTCATGGCCTTTGCATCAGTAATCTTTGTTTTCTTCTGTGCATCAGTCCAATTTGGTGGTGGAACTACATTAGTGTCAATAGATGTAGAGGTGGCTGTAGTTGGTTGAGGTGGACTTGTCAAAATGGAGTTGAAGATGTCTTCATCAATTGAGTTCATGTAAAGTCTAATTCTTGCCTTCCAGATACTGAACTTATTTAAGTTACAGACTAGAGGTCTGGTGCTATCATAGTCCTCGTTCTGTTCCATATGATAAATGAATAACTAAGGAAAAGGAAATTTGAATAAGTAGGGATCTTGGTTCAAGTGTTATCTTGTACAACCAGGAAACACACCAACCATCTGATACTAATTAAAAGGAGGGAGTTATTTAAATCTACTCTAGAGGGGGTGACTAGAGTGTTTAAAACTTTTGGCTATTTTATTCTATTCTATCAGAGTTTAAAATAGGTGATACCAATAATTAAATCAATAAAGAAAACTAAAGAGCTATTCTAAATATCACAGCAAATAACAAGAACAAAAAGAGAAAGAGCAACCAGACGGCACAAGAAATTATAGTGGTTCCCCAAATCTGGGTACATCAACTCTTCTACCACCCTGGTAGGAATCACTCTCAGGTTTTTGATCAGGTGACTGCCACAAAGAAATATCTATTTCCAGGGAGATATAGCAACCCTTCTGGCTTTTGATCAAATGCCGGAAAACCACTTGAAGTCTTTTGATCAGGAGACAACACAACCAGGAATTACTTTTCAAGGGAGTAAAAACCCTGTACACAGAGGGGGGAAAGAAAAAGTTGAGTTGTCTTCTCTTTTCTCAAACAAAATGAGAGAAGACTTGAGAGTGATCCTGATAGAGTCAAGACTTGTCCTGATGATCTTGATTGGTTCAGGAATCCAAAGCCTTGTATAGGGTGTAGGTCTTGAATTCCAGAAAGCTGAGACTGATTGAAGATGAATGTATCTACAAGCTTCCTGGATGAACACTTGTATGAAGAACTGAAAGTTGTTCTTCTTTCTCTGACTTGTGTTCTCTAACAAAATCAGTCTGTGTCTGTCTGTATGTGTGTGTCACTGATAAATAATTCTCTATATCTTTTATTCTCTGAGTCTCTTTCTCTTTGAATAATTCCAAACTGAATTTGAAATGGCACACATTGATTGTCTGCAGGAATCACGGGAACTCGTACAACGTCTATAAGAGAATTAACTCATTTCCCTAACTGTCTCGAGAATGGATGTATAATAACTCTGTGAATACCAGTAAATTAATGCTTGCCAAGGAATGGCTATATTCAAAGAATATATGCATTAATCACTCAGAGTCATATAAGCAATATAATAATAAGTCAATAAGGAAAATAATAACTGCAGGGAATAAAATGTTGATCTGGCAGTATTCGTCAATCTGGTCCTGAGATCGTCGAACTCAAACATCCTCTATCGTCGAGCTGAGCCCTGTGATTGTTGTCCTGAGGATATGCCTTCCAAACTGGGCTTCAAGATCGTCAAATTGAGATGGTTGATCGTCGATCTCTATCCTGAAAGTAGATCAGAGATCGTCGAACTAAGTTCAGTAATCGTCGATCTCACCACTTAAAGATTTAACTCTTGAGATCGTCGGACGCAGAACGAAGATCGTCGAACTCTCTTCAGAGATCGTCGAATGACTTTTCTGCCTAGTTCAGTCTCTGTTGTCTTCTAAGTCTCGGATTTCTTAGTCTTGTCTCACTGAGTTGTTGATCTAACTGACACCTAAGACACAAAACTAGACCCTGGATATACAATATGGGTCTGACTTAGCTTAGATTAGTGAACCTAGGCCAAATCCAAAATAGGGATCCAACAATGAGAACCACCACAATAATAACATAAAATTTGGCGTTGTCTTGGGGCTTTCAAAAGATTAACTATATGCGTAAGCTCGGTAATTGTAGCGGCCAATTGTGATAACATTTTTTGTAAAAAATAAATAAAACAACCAGTACTTAATAGAGTGGAATGCAAAAAAAGAAAATGAAAAAGGTGAATAGGGCTAGAGAAAGAGAATGATAAAATTAATACAATTCACGCTTTCAAAATGTCAACAAAATGTCCCTGGCAATGGCGTCAAAAACTTGATGAAGATTTTATATAGTTTTAAAAATAAATCCAAACTAATATCCCAAAATAGGCAAGTGTACCTATCGAAATATAGTATAGGAAATGTCATATTAGACTCGGGGCTTGTTGAGTACTCCTACTCACGCAAATTAATATTATTTTATCTAAATTAAAAGAAGAGATTAAATTAAACTAAATGAAGAAAATAAACTAAAACCTACCACTTGATCTAGACTCACTTTTAATTAAAATAAACTCTTTATGAAAGCCAAGGTTTAAATTAACTACCTTGACCATGGAGGTTCCCAAGATACAAAAGCGCCTCTCTCGAGAATACGCTCTCGACTAACCTTAGGTTGATCGATTAAGACCTCTCGGCCAGTCGAAATCTCTAAGCTTGCTTTAGGCGGTGAACCCCACTATTAGATTTGACTCCATTCCGGAAGATTTATGGCATCCTCTCTCTAGGAGTGCATACAAATCCTTCTACCTTTGAGTGGTCTACCCATATCCACAACCTATCGGTAAATCTAGGATACAGATCTTGGGTAGAAAACATATTCATAAAATACAAATTCTAAGCAAATAAAATCAAAGACAGATCGAGGTGATGAAAATAGAATTTGACAAAAAGTGTTCTATTTTATTCAAAGATTATCATGATCAAGTTCTACGGAAATTAGCTACTTGACATGAAATAAAGGTATCATAAAAAGTAAAAAAAAGATGTGATTAAAAGGAAAAGTACTTGAATTGAAATTAGAAAAAAGTAAAGTTAAACTATGAAATTGAAATTACATAAAAGAAATGCATAAAAACAGTAAACTAAGCTACAAAATACTCCTAAAATTGGCTCCTAATCTTCCTCTGGAGCTCCTGCAGAATTATGGAATTTATAGATTTTTCTCTAGCAGGTCACGCCCATGATATTGGAGCATGTCAGGTACGAAACAATCATAATGAAGTCCCGGGAACATTGGGGAGAAAATGCCAAAATCTTCAGTTTTGCGGGTCACGCCCCTAGGTCACGCTCGTGACAGGGGGTGTGACAGGCCTGAAGATGGAAACGACGGGAACTAGAAAATGGAGGGAATTAACTCTTGTAGTTACTGAAGGGTCGCACCCTAGGTCATTCTCGTGACATTTTGGTCACGCCCGTGATAGGGGGCGTGTCACTAGAAACTGATGCTGAAATGACTTCTGGATACTGGGTTGGTCACGCCCGAGGTCATGCCCATGACCTGTTGGTCACGCCCGTGATAGGAAGCATGTCACTAGAAATTGATGCTGAAATTACTTTTGGACACCCGTGTTTGTCACCCCTACCTGTCATGCCCGTGACCTATTGGTCACGCCCGTGACAGGGGTGCGTGACACTTGATTTTTTTCTATAATTGCTCTGTTTGTTCTCCTATTTAGCCATATAAACTTTAAATTGTTATCTGGAGACCAGATAAACCTGAAATACGAAAAGAAACAAATTATTATTCATATTAATATAAAACTAAATAAAGTATACTATTAATTTAATAAAAAAATAAACTAAAAAAACTATATAAATTGACTTATCACCTTGACGAGACAATTTAGCATGACAGACTTAGGTGTAGTGAAAATCATTTTAGGAATGAAAACATACTTCACTAAAAAGGTATTACCCTAAGTCAGATTCGCTACATTAGAAATCTACTAAAAAGTGGGGTTACGATAATAACAAAAAGATTGAGCCTTCATACAACTTTAACAATAGACTGAAATTGAATGAAGCTTCATCTATTTGATAGTTGGATTACTCCAAACTCATAGGAAGTCTCATGTATACTACAACCTGCACTAGACCAAACATCACCTTTACGATCGGCTTGTTAAGTAGATTTACTAGTAATCCTGAGGAGGACTGCTGGGATGCCATAGAAAGGCTAAGGAGATACATAAAGTGCACTAAAAATATACTTTATGTTACGATGAACATCCTCTATTACTTTAAGTGTATTCTAATGCCTCCTGGTGCTCAAAAATTTATGATACTAGATCCACTAGTGGTTTTGTATTTAAACTAGAAGGAGCTGTAGTAGCTTGGAAGTCAAAGAGGTAGGCGTGCATTGCACTATCCTTTATGAAATCAGAACTATATGATTTAGCTTCAACATGATAAGAAGTAGAGTGGATAAGAAATCTGATAATGGACATTTCAATGTTGAGTCTGAAAATGCACTTTATCTCGCTCTTTTATGACAATCAAGCTATAAATACCATTGTAACAAATATCTTGTTCAATAAAGAGTGAAGGAAACTAAGGATGAAACAGACCTCGCTGACCTATCTCACAAGTCAGGGGATAATCTCTCTATTGGACGTGAGATCAAAAGATAATGTAGCAGATGTCCTCACCAAGGGCTTATATAAGGTTCTTACATCTAAAACATCAGGGGAGATGAAATTAAAGTCAATTTAGTGAGACTTAATACATATCTTATGTTTTAAATTTATGAACTGAAATCTGTTTACATTAAAAAAAATTAATACTTATCTTATTATATGTACATTAGAACAAGTTCAAAAAAAATGTCAATTATATGCTTGTACGTTGATGACATGCTAATTCTGGATACTGATCAGTCTGAGGTGTAAGACGTAAAATTTACCTTGGCGAGACAGTTTAGTATGACAGACTTAGTGATGGAGACGACAACCCCCGACATGTTGATGATGGTGCCGGTATTCCTACGGAAGATCCCTCGCCCTCTCTAATCAATGACTTGTGGTGTCATGGAAACATTGTTGATCTATGCTACAACCTCCGCCCTCGGCACAAGATGTTCTCTTGATAATTATCTTGTTTATGTTTAATTTATTTTTCTTATTTATTTGATTTAAAATCTGGACTGTGTTTATCCAGATTCATATTTTAAGTTTGGCATGTGTTTAGCCATTTGTTGTTTAAATTTGGGTTGCATATTGCCCGTGTTTTTGTTAGCCTTATATAAGGTTATATGTTGTTTAATAATGGAGTGATGAATGAGAAAGAAAACCTAATTCCAAATTTGAGAATTACCTCTTGCTCTCCTCCTTGGCCGCCGGCCGCCCTTCCTCTTCCTCTTTGTGGTTCGGCCACCCTCCTCTCCCCCTCTTCCCTCCTCTATTCTCCACCACAACACCCCTTCTCCTATCCAACTACTTACAACACGAAGGTTTCCCCCTCTTGAAGATTCGGCTACACCAAGGATCCCCTCCTAGGGTTTGGCCAACCTAGTTCTCCCCCTTCTTGGTGGATTTTGGCCAAGGACAACCTCTCTTGCAATGACGAACCTTCTCCGGTGTGAAGCGAGGAAGGCGGACGAGTTTATCTCCATTCGGCGTGACTCAGGCAAAACCGTAGAAGATAAAACATTTTTTCCCTCGGAATCATCTTCTGATTGGGGTAAAGAAAATCTCTACTTTTGTGTGTTTCCCTCTTAGATAAATCTCGTAGTGGTTAACTTTTGCGTTGTTTGCGAATCTTGATTTTATCGTGGTTTTTATCCAATCATTTATTGTTGTTTCTCTTGATCTATTTAAATTTATGAGGATTGGCGGACCTCATTTTTTTTTTATGAGAGATCAACCATTTTCCGAATCGTTATTTTTCGGTGGATCTCTTTTGGTACAACACACGCTCGAATAGATCGGGTCGTTCCTTTTCTCTTGAGAGAATATTGGCCCATAGCTTTTATTTGATCTCTAAGGGTGTGTCGAACCCGTAAGTTAGAATTGGATTAATAATATCGCAAATCGGGTGTGCTGCATTTTATTTATGCGAACGTAGAATTGGAACATGAGAGAGTAATTCGATATCGTTTGTCCGTTTTGGTTCGTCGATGATGTAGCTTGCATTACTTAGGTGTGGTGAAAACCATCTTAGGAATGGAAGTGCACTTCATTGAAAAATTATTACCCTAAGTCAGATTCACTACATTAGAAATCTACAAGAAAATTGGGGTTATGATAATAACATAAAGATTGAGGCTTCATACGACTATAACAATTGTTGGGAATATTGCCCTAATTGTTACCTATATTTGAAGAGGCATCACAGTCAGTACTAAGAGCATAGATGTATTTGATGTTGTTCAAGTTCATCATGTGCAGGATGTTCCATGAAACAAGTTTAGATAGATTATCTAAGTTGTTGTGACAGGTGGTCACAAGGTAGAGAGGTGGAGAGACAGAAATCTGTCTAAGTCCACAGACGTTGAGTGAGGACAGCTCACTCAATGCCAGATGAGCAGAAGCATCGAGTAAAGACCAGTCAGTCAAAGCCTTTGCATTGACAGTGAATAAAAGTGGCTAAGTCCACAGGTGTTGAGTGAAGTCGGATCACTCAACATCATACAACAAAAAGCGCTGAGGAAAGACTATGCAGTCAAAGCTTAAGAAGTTGGCAAGGCAGAAAAGTGGCCAAGTGCGCAGGCGTTGAGTGATGTCAACTCACTCAATGCCATAAAAATAAAAGCGTTGAATCAGGTTGTTTCAGTCAAAGCCACAGAGAATCTGTCAAAGAAATTTGGTTAAGTCCAAAAGCATTGAATGAAGCCAGTTCACTCAACGTCATGTTGATTCTGTCAAAGCCAATGAAGAAACAGACAGAAATACGGCTAAATCCACGGGTGTTGAGTGAAGGCAGTTCACTCAATGCCATATAACAAAAGGTGTCGAGTATAGCAGAGTGTCAAAGCCTCAGCATTGGCAAGCAATAAAATAGACTAAACATATAGGTGTTGAGTGATGAAGGTTCACTAAACGCTCTCAATGCCTTGTAGTGGAGCAAAAAAAATGGCCAAGTACAAAGGAATTGAGTAATGAAGGCTCACTCAACGCTCTTAACACCTAAGATGCAAAAAGGTTCAGAATGTTGGCTAAGGGCTTTGGCATTGAGTGAAGCTTGTTCACTCAATGCACTCAATGTCTGGAAGTGTAGTTTATTTGACTAAGTATTTTGACGTTGAGTGAAGCTTGTTTACTTAATGCACTCAACGTCTGGGATGAAATTGAGAATTTGGCTAAGTCGACAGATGCTGACATCAACAAAAGTAAACTTAAGTAAACGGAATTCAAATTCATTGCGAGAAAGCTGCAATACACCATTAATGGCGCCGGTTGTCACAACCCGCATTTTCTCCAAATTTAAGAAGCATCAGAGTATGAGAAAACATGCATCGTGATGCCACATCGAGCAGGGGATAACTGTCAACGCTCAGGCGAACACCATCTAACTAGATTAAGAAAATTCATAAGTTCAATGATTGGAAAATCAGTTATATTTTTAAGGTCGTATCCCTCGGCTCAGTGGATCATCTAGTCCACAATTTAAAAACTATACTTATACGCTGCGGAAAATACTTTATTCAGGTTTGACATCCTAAAAAAGTGCAAAAGTGCCCCTAGAGGACAACCTATATTATGCAGGACCCTACATTAAATTTATACTATATATAGGAAAACGTTTTTTTACGTTATTTGGAAGATAGTGGTTGAGTTTTATAAAACATGTTGATCATGAGATATACTTATAATAGTATTTTTAGGTTTAAAAGTAACTAGCAACCTAGCATAAATCATCCCAAGAGCAAGTAGACTATCTCCAGAAAAGGTAACAGCAAAAAGATAATATACCTAGTATCAAGGTAAAACTACCAGTGGGCGCCAACAAACTTACACGAACCCACTGGCAAGTATGTATGTCTGTAAGAAAGAAGCTCAAAACTACCTCACAATACCAAGGAACTGATCTCCACAGTATGAGAGACCACCAGCAACAGCACAGCACAACTAGCCGCCTAATCGGCTACTAACCAGAACCTGAGGCATTCAAATAAGAAAAGAATACATTAGCAAGCAAAAACAAATAAGCTGTATGGAAATGTTAAGCTAAAAGATAAGCAAGAAGAGTAAGTAAACCGTAACAAGCACCACTGTCATGGGCAAGACAAAAAGGAAAAGCACTATGTGCGAGGAGACAGCAACAACCCTGCCCAAAAATCCTGCAGAGTTTACAAGGCTACCATGAGCCCAAACGTTGCAAATTACAAAGGAAGAAACGTCTAACACCCTAAGCTGTGAGAGATGGTAGTAGCAAAAAAAACAACGCGGATCCGGGTTGGAGGCAAACTCAGTCCCCCAACCACCATTTCCAAGAAACAAGGCTCAAGGGTCTACATGTGAAAGCACTAGGGACCTTCCACCAACTTGCCTAGCCCGTACCTGGAATAAGATAAAAGTGTGTCCACGGCTAAGCCACACAACTTCACCCTTATTAAGAGCTTCAAACCACCACTACTAACCACAACCCATGATTCGGCCTTTGGGAAAACATAGCCGACAAGGAACCTCAGAATCAAGGAAATTCACTCGGGAGAGAAAATCAAAGTAAGGAAAAAGCATTGAGATAGATCAACACGGCATGGCGTTGAGTGAGCCCCACTCACTCAACGCCTAAACAGACGGTGGCGTTGAGTGAGATAACCTCACTCAACGCCAAAATAGTTATGGCATTGAGTGAGGTTCACTCACTCAACGCCTTCTACAACACTAGTTGTGGCATTGAGTGAGCTAACCTCACTCAACGCCAAAACAGCTACGGCATTGAGTGAGGTTCACTCAGTCAACGCCTTCAGCAATACTGGCTGTGGCGTTGAGTGAGATAACCTCACTCAACGCCAAAACAACTACGGCGTTGAGTGATGTCCACTCCCTCAATGCCTTCAGCAACACAGGCTGTGGCGTTGAGTGAGCTAACCTCACTCAACGCCAAAACAGCTACGGCGTTGAGTGAGGTTCACTCACTCAATGCCTTAGCACTTAGACGTAAAAGCTAACTGTGGCGTTGAGTGAGTCCACCTATCTCAATGCCAAAATAGCTTTGGCGTTGAGTGAGGTCGACTCACTCAACGCCAAAATACTTAACCGCAAGAAAGGGCTGCGGCGTTTAGTGATCCAGCCTCACTCAATGCCTAAACCGCCATGGCATTGAGTGATCCCCACTCACTCAACGCCATCTGACATAACTGCGTGGATTGGCTGCAGCGTTGAGTGAGTCCGCCTCACTCAATGCCTAGACAGCCATGGCATTTAGTGAGGTCGACTCACTCAACGCCACGATACTTAGCTGCAAAAGAACAGACCAAGAGGCTATGGCGTTGAGTGTGTGCACCACACTCAACGCCAAGCCCAAGCAGACCCGGCGTTGAGTGTGTGCACCACACTCAACGTCAAGCCCAAGCAGACTCGGCGTTGAGTGTGTGCACCACACTCAACGCCAAGCCCAAGAAGACCCGGCATTGAGTGTGTGCACATCACTTAACGCCAAGCCCAAGCAGACCCGGCGTTGAGTGTGTGCACCACACTCAACGCCAAGCCCTGAATCATTCCAATCATCAAGACTAAGGACATGGAGAGCTTCTGCTACAGCCACTACACAATCAAGCACGATTTCATCTAAACCCGAGCCTCAGCATGACAGATTTTTTTGCATAAAAATAAACTATAGCTTTTCTCCTCTACCCGGCTACAACTACTGCACAGGAAAATCGACCCAACCCTAAACCCTTACTCAGCCCGAGAACAAGGCTTCTCTACTAACAGTTGGAAATTTATACCCGATTTCAAGCAAAGAGTTAGGTTTCTAACCTAGGGCTAATAGGGCTTTATTATCATAGCAAAAATCTAGACAAGCTTTCCTACGACCGCAAGAACAAAGAGAGAAAGAAAACAATACTATGCAAGGGTAAGAACACCACTTGCCTCGATTTCCAGCGAAGCTTGGTCGGCCTCCCTTATCCTCACTCGGCACCAGCAACAACAACACCTAAAGTAGAAATCTGGAGCTTTAATGGCAAAAACGGACAACCCAAGAAATTCGAGACCCCTAGAAACACCACAAAAACTTAATTTCTTACCGTAGGAATGAAGGTCTAGGCGAGAGCAATCCAAATCCGCTTTCGGAATCGAATTCCGTCCACAAACGCTCCCAGAATCGGCGTCCGAAGGGGAGCAGGTTCGGCGGTTCCTCTGTTTTCCGCGAACAGGTGCTGCGGGCGGGGGAAGAAAGTGAATAGGAGCGGTTTCTCTCTTCTATAATCTAACCTATCCTATTTATAAAACCCTATTAACCTTAATTAGCTAATAAATTAATTAAGGTATAATAAGACAAGGCAAAACCTCCAAGCACCCGCACCCTTTCAAAATAATAATTAATATAATATTTATTAAATAGTTTTATTTTTCATAAAATACAAAACGATGCGAAAACTGAACATCCTCGGAATTCGACGAAATTCGCACCGTAGCTAAATATCAACGCTACGAACACAATGGCGAAGTCGAAGTTAACTTTTAACGAACAGAACTCGAGTTATACCCACCTGAAGCCAAAACACAAGCATCCCCCAAGAGGCCACACCGGGTCACCCAAAACGACTCGGCTTACTAGGGAGATCTTGCCAATAGGCTACAAAATAGGCCACTCAGTTCTAAGGAGTTAAGACCACACTCCACAGATGGCATAATCCAAGAAAATGCATCGACGTAGCGCCAAGCAAGACTTAAATAATCGCAGAAAAATCGGGGGCGTTACAGTCACTCCCCCTAAAAGAAAGTTTCGTCCTAAAACTTTACGCACAACACCTCTACTATAGAAGGAAAAGTAACAAGCCAAACATTACAAGAAGAAAACATACAAATCCAATCAGGGGAACAGTTGAGGGTGAGCCTCCCTCATACCTGACTCTAACTCCCAAGTCGCGCTTTCCAAATCCTGATTCTTCCATAGAACTTTGACCATCGGGATGGACTTCCTCCGCAGCACCCGATTTTGAGTATCCAAAATGCGGACCGGCACTTCAACAAAAGAGAGATTATGCTCCAATTGGGGCACAACATCCAAGACTGGGCCACTGTTACACACACACTTCCGCAATTGGCTTACATGAAATACGTTATGAACACTTGGGAAGTTTGCTGACAAATCCAACCTATATGCTGACACGCCAATCCATTCAACAATCTTAAACGGGCTCACATACCTCGGGTCCAATTTATGATTCTTACCGAACCTCTTAACACCAACCATTGGGGAAACCTTAAGAAACACAAGGTCCCCTACAGAAAACTCCAAGTCAGACCTGCGTTGGTTGGCGTTCTTCTCATATCTCCTGAGTTATATGAAGCTTTTCTCGAATTAGCTTCACTGCGACTTCCATCTCCTCGAGTGCATCCAGACCCAACAAGGGTCTCTCACCTACCTCAGCCCAAAACATCGGAGTCTTGCAGCGCCTCCCATACAAAGCTTCAAATGGAGCCATTTGCAAGCTCTCTTGATAACTGTTTTTTTATGCAAACTCCATAAGTCGTAACCACTTATCCCACGCTCCACCGTGGTCTAGAATGTAGCATCTGATCATATCCTCAAATATCTGGTTTACCCACTCTATCTGCCCATTGGTCTGTGGGTGGTAAGCAGTAGAATACCTCAGATCTGTACCCAAACCCTCCTGCAGACTCTGCCAAAAGCGAGAAGTAAACCGAGAGTCTCGATCACAAATGATGCTAACAGGCACACCGTGTAATCTGATGACCTCATTCAAGTACAGCTATGCTATCTTCTTCATCGGATAATCAATCTTATACGGCACGAAGTGAGCACACTTCGTCAGTCTATCCACTATAACCCAAACAGATTCAAATCCCCTTTTAGATCTCGGTAAGCCCGTAATGAAGTCCATAGAAATACTTTCCCACTTCCAAGTCGGGATCTCTTACGGAGTCAACTTGCCACCAGGACTTCCGTGATCGGCCTTCATACGCTTGCAAGTGTAGCACTCAGCAACAATTCGGGCTATATCACTCTTCATCCAATACCACCAGGCAATCTGCTTCAAATCACGATACATCTTTGTAGATCCTGGATGGTAGGCAACACTGGATCCATGAGCCTCTCTGCATATCATACCCATGATGTCTCCAACAGCGAGGATGCAAAATCTGTCGCGGTACTTCAAAGTACCCGCATAATTGATAGAAAAATCTGGCAACTCCCCTCTCTAAGTCCTGGAGTATAAGTGCAGAAGGTCCAGATCATCCTTCTGGTGCAACCTAGTAAGAGAAATCCAAGACGGCTCTGCCACTGCCAAACTTCTCTGCATGTCGCAGCATCTCACTGAGATATCCATAAGGAGGAACTCTTCCACTAAATGATCGGCAGATAGATTAAAGATCTTCCCCATCTTTCGGCTCAGGGCGTCGGCCACCACATTGGCCTTGCCTGGATGATACTAGATCTCCACATCATAATCGGCCATATACTCTAGCCACCGTCGCTGGCACAGATTCAACTCCTTCTGTGTGAACACGTACTTCAGGCTCTTATGATCAGTGAAGATCTTGCACTGAGCCCTATAAAGTAGATGCCTCTATAGCTTCAACGCATAAATCACCGCTGCAAACTCAAGGTCATGCGTAGGGTAATTCTTGTCATAAGTATTCAATTGTCTTGACCAATACGCAATCACTTTTCCAGACTGCATCAACACGCAACCCAGACCAACATGTGAAGCATCCACGTACACATCATACTCCACACCCTTAGTAGGTAGAGTTAGAACGGGAGTAGTGCACAATTGGTTCTTTAGCTCCAGGAAGGCTTATTCGCACTTTTCGCTCCAAACAAAGGTCGCGTTCTTCTGAGTCAGCCTGGTCAAAGGTGCAGCCAGGGTAGAGAAACCCTCCACAAACCTCCTGTAGTAGCTGGCTAACCCTAGGAAGCTCCTGATCTCCTTGGGCATGCCCGGCCTGCTCTGATCCATCACTGTTGCGATCTTTTCTGGGTCGACCGAGATCCCATCCTTGTTCACCATGTGGCCCAGAAATGAGACCTGAGGCAACTAAAATTCGTACTTGCTCAGCTTGGCGAATAACTTGTGATTCCTCAACTCCATTAGAACCAAGCACAAATGCTGCACATGCTCCTCAGCGCTGCGAGAATAAACCAACACACCATCGATGATAACCACAACGAACTTGTCTATGAAATCCTTGAACACCCGGTTCATCATATCTATGAAGGCTGATGGTGCGTTGGTCAAACCAAACGACATCACCAAGAACTCAAAATGTCCATACCTCGATCTAAACGCAGTCCGTGGAATATCTGCCTCACGGATCCTAAGCAGAAGATAGCCAGAACGAAGATCGATCTTGGAGAACACCATGCTACCACGCAACTGATCAAATAAGTCATCGATCCTCGGCAGAGGGTACCTGTTCTTAATAATGACTTTGTTCAACTCCCTGTAGTCTATGCAAAGCCGCATCGACCCATCCTTCTTCTTTACAAACAAAATAGGAGCACCCCAAGACGACAAACTCTGCCTGATAAATCCTTTTGCCAATAACTCATCCAATTGGACTCGCAACTCCTCTAACTCACGAGGGGCCATCCGGTACGGCGCCTTAGCAATAGGACGCGTACCCGGTTCCAAATCAATCACAAATTCAAAATACCGATCGGGAGGAAGACCAGGAAGGTCATCAGGAAAAACATCAGTGAAACCACGAACAATGGGAATCTCCTCCAAACACAGTACACTAACAGTAGTCCCAACCACCAAGACTAAACAAGCACAACAATAAGAAAGAAACAACTTCTAAGCACATACCACAAAAAAGACAGGAGAATCTTGGCACGGATCTGCATACACGCTTCCGGGCTGACCATTGTCCTTGATGAAGTACAAGCGCTTCCCTTTGCACTGAATAACCGCATCATACTTAGACAGCCAGTCCATGCCCAGAATAACATCGAAGTCCTCCAGATCAATCATCTTCAAGTCTACCTTCGCAAGAAAGTATCCCAACAAAACAAAGCAATCTAGAATTCCCAAATCTGTTAACACAGATTCACCAGAAGGGAACTTGACGCGGAAGGTATCACG
The DNA here is from genome assembly GCA_039513925.1 of Platanthera zijinensis. Lineage (NCBI taxonomy): Eukaryota > Viridiplantae > Streptophyta > Magnoliopsida > Asparagales > Orchidaceae > Platanthera > Platanthera zijinensis. The sequence goes on along the minus strand of CM077097.1, from coordinate 61,173,189 downwards.
AACTCGATCTAGAGTCAACCGATGTCGCTCCACAAAGGCTCTAGCCACAAATGAGTGGGTAGCGCCGGAGTCAAATAGAATACGTGCCCAGCGGTTCTTCACCTTAAATTTCCCTATAGGAGTATATACAACTAAAGAACTACCAAAACAAAACTATAACCATTCTAGTAAATAAAACTTTCAGGATGGAAAAACAACTAACCTGAGATGACCTGAGTCAAAGCTTGAGCCTCCTCGAAAGAGATGACGTTCAGCTTTCCTTTGCCCTTGTCCACACGGTGAGGCGGAGGTAATGCCTGAAGTGGAACTGCATGAAGAGCAGGCTGGACCTGAGGACACTTAGACTTGATATGACCCTTCTGCCCACACTGATAGCAGACTTTATCCTTAGATCAGCACTGGGCAGCATCATGCCTGGGTCTCTTGCAAACAAAATAGGAAACATCCCTCCTAGGAGCACCCTAAATAACATGAACTTGCTCCTTCTTCTGAGTTGCTGCCTTCTTGAAACACCTATCAAAAGGGTGGCATGACCGACAATAGAAGCTACACACCACCTTGCTCTTCTTTCCTGAAGCAGCACCAGGTACTTGGGGTTTCTTCTCCTCAACAGACTTCCTCTTGTCCTTCCTCATTTGCTGGCCCCTGCTCTTTGCGGTCTCAATTGCCTCTATCTTCAAAGTAGCCTCCACTACCCCTACATAAGTCTCTGATCCATATGCACTGGTCAACTGTTGAACCTCGCTCCTCAAGCCACCAAGAAACCGCTTGACTCGATAAGCCTCAACACTCACCAACCCAGGAGCAAACCGGCTCAACTTGCTGAATTCTATCTCATACTCACCGACCGTGAGTTGCCTTTGCTTCAAGTGGAGAAAGTCGTTCATAAGACGGTCACGCTCGACCGAAGGCAAGAACTTCCTCAGCAGCATTTCCTTGAATACTTCCCAAGAACAACCAGCTACCAAGCTCACCTTTTCTCTAAGCCACCAACTCTTATCCAAACCCTTGAGTTGATAGACGGCTATCATGACTCTCTGATCATCTGTAATACCGGAGTATTAGAACATCTCCTCCATGGAGATCAGCCAATCACTTATGACCATGAAATCTGCCTTTCCATCATAAGTAGGAGGGCTAAGTCTCTGAAACTGCGAGATAAATGACATCTCTGCTGGAACCACCACTGGAGGTCTCAGAGGTGCAGGAGGAGGAGGAACAGCTAACCCCCCTATAGGGCCTTGTACTCCCTGAGTCTGCCCTGCCACAACAGCCACCAAAGACTGGATATGGGCTCGCATCTCCACCATCTGCCTGCTCAAGGAATTGCTACTCTGTCGCATGCTCTCGATCATCGCATCATTCTGCGCTCCAGATGACTCGCCCTCAGACAGGGGGGTCGATCTAGTCGAAGGGCGTCTTGTCATCCTAAAATCATAACAACATTAGTCAGATCTTAGTACAACAACTACAACTAACTACAAGTACAGACAATAAATACATGAATATGAACTTAAAGCTGCTAAACTTACTCTGGGAGTTTATTTTTACAAGAATTGATGTTATGCCTAACCTAGGATGGTTTACCACCACCTTTCTAACTCTTGTGCCTAGATCGGGAATGCATGAACTTATATTATTTTTGAATCAAAACTTATGTGTGTACATATGTCATCCTACCAGTCTTTAACTTGGCACATTGTGCTTATGCAATGTTATGCTATGTATGTTTGTGTTATGCATTCTAAAAAGGACCTAAATGCATGTTATGAGCGGCGTACACATGAAAATGTTATGCATCCCATACTATATAACATCCTCATGCAACGAAAAAGAAAATGGGCTAGTCGCAGCCATGTGGTGAGGTTATGCATCCCATACAACATAACCCTCATATGTTTCCCCTATGGTGGATCCATATACGAACACATATTATGCATCCCATACTACATAATATGCCATGTATACTTCATGTTATGCTATGAGTGTAGTGTTCGTGCTTTTGCCAAGACGTGTTGATGACATATCGGTGTGTGAATGACATGATGCTAAACTACTGATGCAATCAAAAAGGAAGGTTGCCCGACTAACTTGTCAAGCAACCTCCCTCTGATACCAATTGTCACAACCCGCATTTTCTTCAAATTTAAGAAGCATCAGAGTATGAGAAAACACGCATCGTGATGCCATATCGATCAGGGGATAACTATCGACGCTCAGGCGAACACCATCTGTTGGGTACATTGGAAAATGTGTACCTGATTTGAAGAAGCCCAACTTAGCTCAATGATATACATCAAGGTGTATTTGATGTTGTTTTAAGTTGACATGTGCAGGTGGAGAATTGATAAAGTATGCAGAAAAATTCTAAGTCCAAGTGTCGACACAAAGGAAGCAGTGTCGACACACAGAAGAAAATAGTCGACATAACACTGGGAAGCAGTGTCGACACATAGCAGTTAGTCTACAACTACACTGGGAAAAAGTGTCGACACAGAAGAAGTAAGTCGACACAACACTGGGAATTTGTGTCGACACAGAAAAAGAGTCGACACAACACTGGGAAATTGTGTCGACACAGAAGAAAAGAGTCGACACAATACTGGGAAATTGTGTCGACACAGAAGAAAAGCGTCGACCTCAAACATTGGGAGAATGTGTCGACACAGAAGAATATAGTCGATCTCAAGATTGTCGACATCATCTGAATGTGTCGACACAGAAGAAAATAGTCGACCTCAAGTTAGTCGACACCAGCAGAATGTGTCGACACATTGTGATTAAGTCGACACATAATAGCAGAGTTAAAAAAATGAATGTGTCGACACCTAAAGGCTAAGTCGACACTTACTAAAGTTATGATTCTACAACAATTGTGTCGACACACAGGACTTGTGTCGACACACTGAAGAGTCAAGATCAAGTTATTTGCAGAAGAAGCTGTGTCGACTCAAAGGCAACTTAGTCGACATCACTGAAGACTGTGTCGACACCAAAGTCAATTATGTCGACACAAATAGACAGATTGTCTCGACACTTTCTGACAGACTGTTTCAACAACTTGTGATTCAAGACTAAGGCACAGGACTTGTTTGAAGACTTGACAGCTGTGGGTTATCACCGGTTAACTGAAGTTGTCAGACTTGTCAGAAAACGGTTAGAAACCGGATCAGCCGGTTACCATGAAGAATGTCTATAAATAGACAGATTCAGAAGGAGAAGATAATCAACAACATATAGAACTGACCTTTTGAAATACATTGGATCAGAAAGTGGAGAAGGATTACAATTCTACTCATTTCAAGAAAGTGCTAGGCACTTAAGAAGATCTTCTCCGGGAGATCTAAGAAGACTATCTAAGGATAGATCTAAGAAGAGTTCTAATCAGAATTCAGAAGAATCATTCAAAGTTCTGGATAGAGAGAGATCAAGTCAGAATTTGAAGAAGAAGAAAGAATCCACCAGTGGATTCTCAAGAAGCTGTTTGGAATCAACTCAGCTAAGTACATTTTCAAGAAGCTTTGAAGAAGGCTAAGAAGCACTTGATTGCATCAGCTGATCAAGAATTGTCATTGCCTTTTCTCTCTCAACTTTGGCAAGACAATTAAAACAATCTTTTCTATATTTCTGTAGGATCTGTTTATACAGATCTGAGTTGTAAGCCTATGTTATAAAGGCTGAGTGTAAGAGTGTTGAACTCTGAGTGGTAGGGCTGTTTGCCTGAGTGTAGGAGAAGGATATTCTCTGAGTTGTAGGCCTTGGGGCAAGGCTGAGGTAGGGCAGTTGTGCCTGAGTTGTAGGAACCAGTTGGGTTCTGAGTTGTAAGATCTATTGATCTGAGATAAGTGGAAGTTTGGCCGAATCTAGCATACTGCTAGATAGGTGAAGGGGGAAGGTGGATGTACCCAGACCTTGGGGAACCACTATAAAACATACTGCAATCTGTGATGTTTTGTTTTCTGTGATTGTTGTGTTTATTATATTAGTTATTAAATTGAATTCTGCCTAGAAGTTTTAGAAAGAGAAGCAGAACCTATTCACCCCCCCCCCCTCTAGGTGTTTAGGCTGCCTTGAAAGTTAAACTATCAAGTGGTATCAGAGGGAGGTTCCTCAAAAAGGACTTAACAGTCTGAGGTAGATCTGATAGGCAGATTCAAGAATCAAGAAGATGGGTTCTGGAGAGAATCATAAGGAGCTAGGGTCAATGAAATTACCCATATGCAAGAAGGAAATCTTTGGGATCTGGAAAGGAAGAGTCAGATTGTTTATGGAAGCATCTGACCCAAGGATTTACATCACAGTACAGGAAGGCCCCTTCATACCAATGAAGATATCTGTTCTTGATGCAAATATCCAAACACCAAAGACTTATTCTGAAATGACCAAGGATGAAATCATCTTGGCAACCATGGACAAAAGGGCACAGAACATCATTGTCAGTGCCATAGATGATTCAACATTTCAGAATCTGATTCACTGCAAGACCTCCAAGGAGATGTGGGACACATTGATTGTCTACATGGAGGGATCTGAAGAAGTAAGGCTGGACAGAAAATCTATGCTAAATCAGGAGTATGAAAGTTTTAGACAAGGAAAATCTGATAGCATAACTGAGTGCTATAAGAAATTCTATAGAATTGTGAATGAGCTAATATCCTATGGAAGAGTCTTCAGTACCTATGAACTGAATGACAAATTCTTAAGATCCTTATCAAAGGATTGGGATACAAAGATCTGTGCCATAAGAGAAGTGGCAAAATTGGCAGAGATATCTCCTCCAACTCTGTTTGGAAAGTTGCTATCCTATGAAATGCAACTTATGGTAAGGAAGGAGGAGGAAAGAAACTCAAGAGGAGAGCATAGAGAAAAGACTGTGGCATTTAATGCTGAAGCCACTAGAAAGAATAGGAGGAAATCACCATCTCCTCCTAAGGAAGTTGAAGAAGGTAGTTCTGAAAATTCAGATAAGGGTTCAGTCAGCTGTGATTCAGATGCAGACTTTGCTGCATTCACTAGGCAATTTCAAAGGTTCTTGAAAAAGAAGCAATGGAAGTCTAGGCCTTCCTCATCACAGCAAGTAGATGACTATTATCAGAAGAGAAGGTCATCAAGGAAAGAGAAAAGCAGGTCAAAGCCCAGCAAAGCCACTACTTCAAAGATTGTCTGCTATTGTTGCAATAGGCCTGGACATGTAGTGGCTGATTGTCCTGACAAAAGGAAGGAATCTTCAGAAAAGAAGAAGACTTATCAGAAAGGCAAGATGGAGAAATCCTTTGTAGCAAAGAAAGATAAAAGTCTGTCAGACCAGTCAACTTCAGAATCAGGATCTGAAGCTGAAGCATATATTGGATTATATGCTGCATCTGAGGAAGAGGAGTTTATGCAGTTGCTAGACTCCATCAATGAACATCAATGCATGGGTTTGATGACTAGATCAGAAGAGGACCTATGCCAGAATCAGTCTGGTTCTAATGAGGTAAACTGTCCTTCTTGTACATCTGTTTGTAATACAAGTGAAGAATCAGCTACATCTGCATCAAGTGATGAAGATGTATCTGGATCTAAAGGAGATGTCTATCAATTGATAGACAAGTATGGGGACCTGTTGCAGGCCCTTAAGAAAAGCAAGAACCTGGTTAAATCACAGGCTCAGGAAATTGCTGATCTAAGGGTTGCAACAACTGAGTTAGAAAAAGTCCTTGATCAAAAGTTAGCTGAAATTGCCAAGCTGAAGAATATAACTATTATTCAGATGGGCACAATTAATTATACTAATGATCAAGTAAAGTGTCTGGAGGACAGACTTAGAATTGAAAGGGATTTAGTGGCTAGTTACTCTAAGCCAAAATCTGTCTTACCCTTGATAGATGAATTTGTCACTCAGAAGGGTAAGGCTGGATTAGGATTTAAGGGTAACTCCAGGGCTGGCAGATTCAAGAGGAAAGGCAAAGCCCCTATTCAGCCACTAAACCTTTCAGTCCCCATAAGGTTTGGTAAGGAGAAAGTGCCTTCTAACATATATGATCATGAAGACATTCAGGATCATATTAAGACAAATGTTCTGAAGAACAAGGGTGTTAAGGCAAGCAGGCCTACCTATGGTCATAAACCCTATGGTTTTAAGAAATCAGTAGGTGAAGTTGCAACAGCACCAGCAATGAACAGAAATGCTTCTGACAAGGATGTATCTAGATCTAGATACAATAAGTTTGAATGTTGGTGCTGTGGCAAGAGGGGTCATTTTGCATTGGACTGCTGGTATAACACAAGTGTTATAAAGAATAAGAGTCTACCTGTTAGAAGAGGTTATGATAACTTTATTAAGGCTAACCTGAACCAAGGACCCAAGACTTACTTGGGTTCTAAGGGTAAGTAATTCTGTATTGCAGGTGAATCCAAGTTACCATGCCCCTATATGGTACTTGGATAGTGGTTGTTCCAGGCACATGACTGGAACAAAGGGGCTGCTGAAGGAGTATTCATCTGTCAAAGATGGACATAAAGTGATCTTTGGTGGATCTGAAAAAGGAGTCATCAAAGGATTTGGTAACATCTCTTCAAACCTAATTACTATCACCCAAGTGGCCTATGTAAAGGGTTTGAAACATAATCTAATAAGCATAAGCCAGCTGAGTGATCTAGGATATGACATTTCATTTGGTAAGGATGGATGTCATATCAAAAGGTCAAGTGATCAAGAGATCATATTGACTGGGTATAGGAAGAGAAATGTGTATTGCCTTAATTTTGAATGTGAGAATAAGGCATCCCCCATTTGTCTTGTAGCTGATGACAATGCTTCTCATTGTGTTAAGTGGCACAAGAGATTGGCTCATCTAAACTACAAGACAATTGGCCAACTCTTTAGTAAAGAACTAGTGAGGAATGGGCCTCAAGTTAAGTGTATAAAAGAAGGGGTATGCTCAGCTTGTCAAAAGGGCAAGCAGACAAAAACCTCATTTCAAAGCCTTGAAAACAAGGATTCTGTGAGGTGCTTATACCTCTTGCATATGGATCTTTTTGGTCCTATGCCAGTTCACAGTCTAGGTAGGAAGGTCTACACTCTAGTGGTTGTAGATGACTATTCTAGATTTACATGGGTGTTCTTTCTGAGACAAAAATCTGAAACCCCAAGTGTATTATTTAATTTTGTAAAGCAAATTCAGAATGAACTGAATAGTACAGTGGTCAAAATTAGAAGTGACCATGGTACTGAGTTTCAATCTGAAAGCATAACAAACTTGTGTATAGACTTTGGGATTTTCCAAGAGTTCTCCTCACCTAGAACACCTCAGCAAAATGGTATTGCTGAAAGAAAGAATAGAACATTAATTGAAGCTGGTAGAACTCTATTGAGTGACACCTCTCTCCCAGAATATTTTTGGGCTGAGGCAGTTAACACTGCCTGTCATGTCATCAATAGGGCTTCTATCACCAAAGGCCACAGAAAGACTCCCTATGAGATTGTGAAAGGCAGAAAACCAAACCTATCCTATTTTAGGATCTTTGGTTGCAAATGCTATATACTTAACAATGGCAAGTCATATTTGACTAAGTTTGCTGCCAAATCCCAGGATGGGATATTTGTTGGGTACAGCACAAATAGTAAGGCCTATAGAGTCTTCAACTTAACTACTCAAGTTGTTGAAGAATCTGTGCATGTTGTATTTGATGAAACAAGATTAATCAATTGTGAGTTGTCTTGTAGATCAAATAACTCAACAGGTATAAGCAAGAAGATGGACAAGCTCTCCATTGCTGAAGCTTCAAAGGAAGAGGGAGCATTGGAAAATGAAGGCTGCTGTCCAGGGGGAGTACAAGAGATAATGGAAGCTGATGAAAACCAAGAGGAACAGCAGAATGAAGAAGCTGGAGATGCACAACCTGAAGGGAATCTACCTCCAGCTATAAGATATCTAAGAGATCATCCTACTGATCAGATAATTGGTGATCCAAGACAAGGAGTGCAAACTAGAAGCAGAAATCAAAGCACAATTTTGCATTCTAGTTTCTTGTCCCAAATGGAACCTAAAAAGTTTGAAGAAGCTATCCAAGACCAGCACTGGATTGATGCTATGCAAGAGGAGCTGAATCAATTTAGAAGGTGCAAAGTCTGGGAGCTTGCTCCTAAACCAAGAGGCCACAACATAATTGGAACTAAGTGGATCTATAGGAACAAGCTAGATGAAAGTGGAATAATAGTAAAGAATAAAGCAAGATTGGTTGCAAAAGGATACAGGCAGGAAGAAGGGATTGACTTTGATCAAACCTTTGCTCCAGTAGCAAGGCTGGAGGCAATCAGAATGTTCCTTGCCTATGCAGCCTGCCAAGACTTCAAAGTATACCAGATGGATGTGAAGTCAGCATTTCTGAATGGTGATCTTAAAGAAGAAGTATATGTAGAGCAGCCATCAGGTTTTGTAGATCCTCTTAAACCTGATTCTGTGTATAAGCTTAGGAAAGCTTTGTATGGGTTAAAACAAGCTCCAAGGGCTTGGTATGAAACCCTGTCTACCTTCCTCATTGAGAATAAATTCTCAAGAGGAAAGATAGACAAAACTCTATTCCTTAGGGAATCCAAAGGAAAGATCATCTTAGTCCAGATCTATGTTGATGACATAATCTTTGGATCTACTGAAAACAACCTTTGTAAAAAGTTTGCCAAACTTATGCAAGGGAAGTTTGAGATGAGCAGTATGGGAGAACTTAAGTTCTTCTTGGGACTCCAAGTAAGACAGACTGATGATGGATTGTCCATATCCCAGTCTAAGTTCACCAAGGAATTAATTAAGAAATATGGTATGGAGTCATCCTCCTCCATGAGAACTCCTATGGGGACAAGTATGCCAATATGCAAAGATGAGGCAGGTAAACCTGTTGATGAATCATTGTATAGAGGAATAGTTGGGTCTCTACTATATCTCACTGCTAGTAGACCTGACATTATGTATGCAACATGTGTCTGTGCTAGGTACCAAGCCTGCCCTAAAGAATCTCATTATACTGCAGTCAAAAGGATTCTGAGATATCTAAAGGGCACTCCTACTCTAGGTCTTTGGTACCCTAGGAATAGAGATTTTCAACTAACAGGCTATTCAGATGCAGATTTTGCAGGATGTAGAGAGGATAAAAAGAGTACTACAGGTACTTGTCAATTCCTGGGAGGAAGACTAATATCTTGGAGTAGTAAAAAACAGACTAGTGTGGCAATTTCCACAGCTGAGTCAGAGTATATTGCTGCTGGAAGCTGCTGTGCACAGCTATTATGGATGCAGCATCAGCTTAAAGATTATGGTATTCAGGTAAGTAGAACACCCCTTTTATGTGATTCTAAGAGTGCTATTTCTATTGCTAATAATCCAGTTTCTCATAGTAGAACTAAGCATATAGAAATCAAATATCATTTTCTTAGAGAACATGTAGAAAAAGGTGACATCTCATTGGAATTTGTAAAAACAGATTATCAAATAGCAGATGTATTTACTAAGCCTTTAGATGAAACCAAATTCAATAAATTCAAAATTGAATTAGGTATGTTAACCATTGATTAATGTATTAAACAAAATCATTAACAATGCTATTGAAATGGTTTATAAGTAAGTAAAAGTAGTAACAACATAATCAAGTGTTAAAAAGGACACATTGAAGTTACAGAAATTGGCTAAGTAAGAATGTGTCGACACATTCAGTAATAATGTGTCGACTCAGAGAAATTATGTCGACAAGTCAGAAATATTGTGTCGACACAGAGAATATGTGTCGACACTTAAGAGTTTTATTGTCGACTTAACCAGAAATGTAATGTCGACTCAACCAGAATTATGGTGTCGACACTTACAGAATATGTGTCGACACTTGTCCTTAGTGTCGACACAGAATTTCTGTCTTTCTACTATGTATCCAAGGTGTCGACATAACCACAAATTGGTGTCGACACATAGTAGGCTGAAGAAATGTCGAGTTAATAGAAGCTTGTGTCGACACATTCCGTCTGTGTCGACACATTTAGACTGTTTTTGGCGCCTTTTGAACTTCTTTCAACAGAAGCTATAAATAGGTCAAAAGCTCTTTGTGTCGACACGCTTTCAAGGTTTTCGAGACTCAAACCCTGTGTCGACAGTCTTTCTTTCTCTCTTCTCTCAAGCTTTCTCGACACAACGATGGCGCCAAGGATTGAAGATAACATCAATGAAGGATATGAGTTAGTGCGCCAGGCCTTTGCAGAGGCGCCGCCTGATGTTCAAGGAGTTATCACCCTTCTCTCTGCATCAGGGTTAGAATTTCTCATTTCAGAACCAACTAAGATCTGGAAGAAGGAGGTGCACGAGTTCTTTATCTCTGCATCAGTCCATTCTACTGGCCTCAAGATTAAGTCCACTGTTCAAGGGACGAAGGTAAAGATTAATCAAAGAAGTTTAAGAAAGATCTTCCAACTGCAAGTGGTTGAGAATGAAGAGGAAGTTCCTATATCTAAGACAAGGGAAGCCCTTCAATGGTGTGGCCTGGATTCAGGATTGAAGATTGGAGCTGCATTCAACAGAAAGGGAATGAATCAGCAAGGGAAGTTCTTGTCTGAAGTAGTTGGAAAGGTAATCCTCTGCAAGACAGGTGGACATGATAGGATTTCTGCCTATATGTTCAGCCTGATGACCAGGATAGTTTTTACTATTCCTACTGATTGGTCAGGAGTGCTCTTTGACAAGATCAAAGAGGGAATCAAGAAGCCTAACATGGCTAGGATCATGAGCCTGTACTTCACTGGAGTGATTCCTGATGTGATGCAGCAGCTGCAAGGGAGTAAGATTAACCATATGAGAAGAATGGATATGAGACTATTCTCCAGGTGGGATAGGGTGCTGTCCAAGGATGTGCCTGAAGAGAGCAGGCCAGACACCCCTGTGCAATCCCCTGCACCAAATCAAGAATCTGAACAAGTACAAGAAGGGACACAGGTTGACTCAACTGTGGTCCAGGAAGTATCAACACCTGCACAGATGCAGGGGGAGCCAGTTTCCACTTCTGCTCCAAAGGTATCTACTCCTGCTTAGGTATAGGGGGAGCTAATGTATTTTACTATAAAAGACATTGCTCATATTCTTATTACTGCACAGGTTCAGGGGGAGCTAGTGTCCACACCTACTCCTGCCACTACAAATATTGAGGTGCAAGTCCAAGAGGAAGCACAGTTAAACATATCTCAAGATTTAACTGCTGCAGAAGTGACCACTCAACTGGAATTTACTATGGAGGAGTTATTCCCAGATGTTGATACTGCTGCTGATAAAGAAGGAGGTGGACCAGATATTGAGAAGTCCATAGGAATGGACATTGATCAGGAAGCTGTTGTGGAAACACAGGTTGAGGATGAGCCTGTGGATGTTGAAGCTGAGCAACAACTCCCTGGAACAGATACAATTCATCATCCACAAGAAAGAATTCATGTAGATACTTCCTCTGACACAGAAACTGAAGAAGCCAGGGTGGCAAAGAAAAGAAAACTTGTTGTCTTTAAGAGAAGAAGCAAGAACTATAAGCAGGCATTACAGACCACAACTCCACAAGTTTCTCCAGCCTTTAATTACAATAAATTTATGGTAGATCTTCAAGTAAAATTGGATGACCAAAGGATGGCTCTGGAGAAGTATGTTGCTGAAAATAGCAAGTCAGTTCAGTTTGACTTAGCTCAGGATATCAAGTCCATCCAATTTCAAGTCAACTTGCATAAAACTGAAATGACAGATTGCTTCCACAAGGGTGGCAATGCTGTAGTTTATCTGGCTAAACAACAGGAGGCTATCTCTACAAAGGTGGATGATATTGCTTTGAAGCAAAGTTATGTTCTGGAAAATCAAATCAGAATGAATGAAAATTTAACTGAATCTCATAATGAGATCATTAAAGAAGTGAAGAAGATTGTTCCAGGTATGCCTGCAGATAGAGCCAAAGAAATGGAAGAATTTGATAAAAATTTTCAGGCTGCTATTGCATCTGTTAAGACTGCCATCACAACCTCTCAAAAGGACATATCTGAAAAGCTTCAAAAGTTAAGACCATTTTTCAAAGAGGGAGTGAATTATTTGGATGGCCAAATTCGATTTCAAAAAGAAGATCTTAGAGATCATGTCTCAAGAGAAGCCATAAAGGGGGAGAGGATGCTAATTCATGCAGGCTCTGAGCACACCAAGTGGGTGACTAATAGCATACGAGCCACTTTGGGATATCCCCCATTGTGTGATGATGCTATGGTAGCTGAGTCAGGAATACAATCTAATCTACTTGAAGGCAATCAACCTGAGGTTGCCCAAGTCATTTACCCCCCTCCAGATTTTGACTTGATTGATCAGAAAGTTCAAGGAATGTATAGTCCTCCAAAGGAGGTTACTAATATTGTCTTTGGAAAAGTTGATAAGCCTGAGGCTACTCTGAAAGAACAGCAGGATGCTCTATTGGCAAAGAAGAAATTCAGAGAGCAGGCTGTACTGAAGCCAGATTATGAGTAGTGGAGTCCTACTTCAAGGAACATCATACTCACTGCATGGAAAGCTGTACAAGATAAAGTTCATGAGAGAGGAAAGTGGTACAATGAAATTGAATGGCAGAAGTATGAGGCAAGGCAAGAGGCAATTGTACAATTCAGAAGGAAAGCCAAGCTGGGAAGACTGCCATCAGATGCTAAGGAGCCAAGCAAATACTTCCCAAAGCCTTTTCATTATTTTGAAAGGCAAAGGATCAAGGAAGAAGCTCAGAAGAAAGCTGATCTTAAAGGAAAGAAGATAGCTGAAGAATCAGAAGCTCCTGTGACAGCTACAATTCAGTCTGGCAAAGGGATTATGATTAGAGAGCCTGATCAATCCTGATTTTGTTTTAAATATTTTGTAATGTTGTGATGTAATCATCAAATGTAAAACTTTGTAATCAAACATTACCCTGTTATAAACAAAATGTTGTTTGGCATATTATAATGTGCATTCTGTGATGATTGATTCTGAATTATTCTATGTTATGTTTTGTTTATATTTAAAGTATTCCTGCTATGTCATTAATCATCATTTAGTACTGTTTATAAATGGTGTATATCATTGGCTATAGGGGTTATGACTTCTCCAAATAGGGGGAGATTGTTGGGTACATTGGAAAATGTGTACCTGATTTGAAGAAGCCCAACTTAGCTCAATGATATACATCAAGGTGTATTTGATGTTGTTTTAAGTTGACATGTGCAGGTGGAGAATTGATAAAGTATGCAGAAAAATTCTAAGTCCAAGTGTCGACACAAAGGAAGCAGTGTCGACACACAGAAGAAAATAGTCGACACAACACTGGGAAGCAGTGTCGACACATAGCAGTTAGTCTACAACTACACTGGGAAAAAGTGTCGACACAGAAGAAGTAAGTCGACACAACACTGGGAATTTGTGTCGACACAGAAAAAGAGTCGACACAACACTGGGAAATTGTGTCGACACAGAAGAAAAGAGTCGACACAATACTGGGAAATTGTGTCGACACAGAAGAAAAGCGTCGACCTCAAACATTGGGAGAATGTGTCGACACAGAAGAATATAGTCGATCTCAAGATTGTCGACATCATCTGAATGTGTCGACACAAAAGAAAATAGTCGACCTCAAGTTAGTCGACACCAGCAGAATGTGTCGACACATTGTGATTAAGTCGACACATAATAGCAGAGTTAAAAAAATGAATGTGTCGACACCTGAAGGCTAAGTCGACACTTACTAAAGTTATGATTCTACAACAATTGTGTCGACACACAGGACTTGTGTCGACACACTGAAGAGTCAAGATCAAGTTATTTGCAGAAGAAGCTGTGTCGACTCAAAGGCAACTTAGTCGACATCACTGAAGACTGTGTCGACACCAAAGTCAATTATGTCGACACAAATAGACAGATTGTCTCGACACTTTCTGACAGACTGTTTCAACAACTTATGATTCAAGACTAAGGCACAGGACTTGTTTGAAGACTTGACAGCTGTGGGTTATCACCGGTTAACTGAAGTTGTCAGACTTGTCAGAAAACGGTTAGAAACCGGATCAGCCGGTTACCATGAAGAATGTCTATAAATAGACAGATTCAGAAGGAGAAGATAATCAACAACATATAGAACTGACCTTTTGAAATACATTGGATCAAAAAGTGGAGAAGGATTACAATTCTACTCATTTCAAGAAAGTGCTAGGCACTTAAGAAGATCTTCTCCGGGAGATCTAAGAAGACTATCTAAGGATAGATCTAAGAAGAGTTCTAATCAGAATTCAGAAGAATCATTCAAAGTTCTGGATAGAGAGAGATCAAGTCAGAATTTGAAGAAGAAGAAAGAATCCACCAGTGGATTCTCAAGAAGCTGTTTGGAATCAACTCAGCTAAGTACATTTTCAAGAAGCTTTGAAGAAGGCTAAGAAGCACTTGATTGCATCAGCTGATCAAGAATTGTCATTGCCTTTTCTCTCTCAACTTTGGCAAGACAATTAAAACAATCTTTTCTATATTTCTGTAGGATCTGTTTATACAGATCTGAGTTGTAAGCCTATGTTATAAAGGCTGAGTGTAAGAGTGTTGAACTCTGAGTGGTAGGGCTGTTTGCCTGAGTGTAGGAGAAGGATATTCTCTGAGTTGTAGGCCTTGGGGCAAGGCTGAGGTAGGGCAGTTGTGCCTGAGTTGTAGGAACCAGTTGGGTTCTGAGTTGTAAGATCTATTGATCTGAGATAAGTGGAAGTTTGGCCGAATCTAGCATACTGCTAGATAGATGAAGGGGGAAGGTGGATGTACCCAGACCTTGGGGAACCACTATAAAACATAGTGCAATCTGTGATGTTTTGTTTTCTGTGATTGCTGTGTTTATTATATTAGTTATTAAATTGAATTCTGCCTAGAAGTTTTAGAAAGAGAAGCAGAACCTATTCACCCCCCCCCCCCTCTAGGTGTTTAGGCTGCCTTGAAAGTTAAACTATCACCATCTAACTAGACTAAGAAAATTCATAAGTTCAATGATTGGAAAATCAGTTATATTTTAAAGGTTGTATCCCTCGGCTCAGTGGATCATCTAGCCCACAATTTAAAAACTATACTTATACGCTGCGGAAAATACTTTATTCAAGTTTGACATCCTAAAAGAGTGCATAAGTGCCCCTAGAGGACAACTTATACTATGCAAGACACTATATTTAATTTATAATATATATAGGAAAACGTTCTTTTTACGTTATTTGGAAGATAGTGGTTGAGTTTTATAAAACATGCTGATCATGAGATATAATTATAATAGTGTTTTTAGGTTTAAAAGTAACTAGCAACCTAGCATAAATCATCCTAAGAGCAAGTAGACTATCTCCAGAAAAGTTATCAGCAAAAAGATAACATATCTAGTATCAAGGTAAAACTACCAGTGGGAGCCAACAAACTGACACGAACCCACTGGCAAGTATGTATATCTGTAAGAAAGAAGCTCAAAACTACCTCACAAGACCAAGGACCTGATCTCCACAGTACGAGAGACCACCAGCAATAGCACAGCACAACTAGCCGCCTAATCGGCTACTAACCAGAACCTGAGGCATTCAAAGAAGAAAAGAATACCTCATCAAGCAAAAACTAATAAGTTGTACGGAAATGTTAAGCAAGAAGAGTAAGTAAACCGTAACAAGCACCACTGTCCAAGGCAAGACAAAAAGGAAAAGCACTATGTGCGAGGAGACAGCAACAACCCTGCCAAAAAATCCTGCAGAGTTTACAAGGCTACCATGAGCCCAAACATTGCAAATTACAAAGGAATAAACGTCTAACACCCTAAGCTGTGAGAGATGGTAGTAGCAAAAAAATAACATGGATCCGGGTTGGAGGCAAACTCAGTCCCCCAACCACCATTTCCAAGAAACAAGGCTCAAGGGTCTACATGTGAAAGCACTAGAGACCTTCCACCAACTTGCCCAGCCCGTACCTGGAACAAGATAAAAGTGTGTCCATTGCTAAGTCACACAACTTAACCCTTATTAAGAACTTCAAACCACCACTACAAACCACAACCCAGCGATTCGGCCTTTTAGAAAACATGGCCGACAAGGAACCTCAGAATCAAGGAAATTCACACAAGAGAGAAAATCAAAGTAAGGAAAAAGCGTTGAGATGGCTCAACACGGCATGGCGTTTAGTGAGCCCCACTCACTCAACGCCTAAACAGACGGTGGCATTGAGTAAGCTAACCTCACTCAACGCATAAAAAATCTATGGCATTGAGTTAGGTTCACTCACTCAACGCCTTCTACAACACTTGCTGTGGCGTTGAGTGAGCTAACCTCACTCAACGCCAAAACAGCTATGACGTTGAGTGATGTTCACTCAGTCAACGCCTTCAGCAACACTGGCTGTGGCGTTGAGTGAGCTAACCTCACTCAATGCCAAAACAGCTACGGCGTTGAGTGAGGTCCACTCCCTCAATGCCTTTAGCAACACAGGTTGTGGCGTTGAGTGAGCTAACCTCACTCAATGCCAAAATATCTATGGCGTTGAGTGAGGTTCACTCACTCAACGCCTTAGTACTTAGCCGCAAAAGCTAACTTTGGCGTTGAGTGAGTCCACCTCTCTCAACGCCAAAATAGCTTTGGCGTTGAGTGAGGTCGACTCACTCAACGCCAAAATACTTAACCGCAAGAAAGGGCTGCGGCGTTGAGTGATCCCGCCTCACTCAACGCCTAAACCGCCATGGCGTTGAGTGAGCCCCACTCACTCAACGCCATCCGACATAACCGCGCGGATTGGCTGCGGCGTTGAGTGAGTCCGCCTCACTCAATGCCTAAGCATCCATGGCATTGAGTGAGGTCGACTCACTCAACGCCACGATACTTAGCTGCAAAAGAACAGACCAAGAGGCTATGGCGTTGAGTGTGTGCACCACACTCAACGCCAAGCCCAAGCAGACCCGGCGTTGAGTGTGTGCACCACACTCATCGTCAAGCCCAAGCAGACTCGGCGTTGAGTGTGTGCACCACACTCAACGCCAAGCCCAAGAAGACCCGGCATTGAGTGTGTGCACCACACTTAACGCCAAGCCCAAGCAGACCCGGCGTTGAGTGTGTGCACCACACTCAACGCCAAGCCCTGAATCATTCCAATCATCAAGACTAAGGACATGGAGAGCTTCTGCTACAGCCACTACACAATCAAGCACGATTTCATCTAAACCCGAGCCTCAGCATGACAGATTTTTTTGCATAAAAATAAACTATAGCTTTTCTCCTCTACCCGGCTACAACTACTGCACAGGAAAATCGACCCAACCCTAAACCCTTACTCAGCCCGAGAACAAGGCTTCTCTACTAACAGTTGGAAATTTATACCCGATTTCAAGCAAAGAGTTAGGTTTCTAACCTAGGGCTAATAGAGCTTTATTATCATAGCAAAAATCAAGACAAGCTTTCCTACGGCCGCAAGAACAAAGAGAGAAAGAAAACAATACTATGCAAGGGTAAGAACACCACTTGCCTCGATTTCCAGCGAAGCTTGGTCGGCTCCCTTATCCTCACTCGGCACCAGCAGCAACAACACCTAAAGCAGAAATCTGGAGCTTTAATGGCGAAAACGGACAACCCAAGAAATTCGAGACCCCTAGAAACACCACGAAAACTGAATTTCTTACCGTAGGAATGAAGGTCTAGGCGAGAGCAATCCAAATACGCTTTCGGAATCGAATTCCGTCCACAAACGCTCCCGGAATCGGCGTCCGAAGGGGAGCAGGTTCGGCAGTTCCTCTGTTTTCCGCGAACAGGCGCTGCGGGCGGGGGAAGAAAGTGAACAGGAGCGGTTTCTCTCTTCTCTAATCTAACCTATCCTATTTATAGAACCCTATTAACCTTAATTAGCTAATAAATTAATTAAGCTATAATAAGACAAGGCAAAACCGCCAAGAGCCCGCACCCTTTAAAATAATAATTAATATAATATTTATTAAATAGTTTTATTTTTAATAAAATACAAAACGACGCGAAAACCGAACATCCTCGAAATTTGACGAAATTCGCACCGTAGCTAAATATCCACGCTACGAACACAACGGGGAAGTCGAAATTAACTTTTGACAAACAGAACTTGAGTTATACCCACCCGAAGCCAAAACACAAGCATCCCCCGAGAGGACACACCAGGTCACCCAAAACGACTCGGCTTGCTAGGGAGATCTTGCAAATAGGCTACAAAATAGGCCAATCAGTTCTAAGGAGTTTAGACCACACTCCACAGATTCCACAAGCCAAGAAAATACGTCGACGTAACGCCAAGCAAGACTTAAATAATCGCAGAAAAATCGGGGGCGTTACACCGGTAGCTAGTTGTATGACTTATTCTGTAAAAGGAAGGTTGTAAATCAACAATTAAAGCTGGGCTCATGGGTCAAGAGAGTCGTCTAATGGCGAATGATAAAAGGAATGAGATCGGCAAAGAAGAAGACAACTTTTTGGGTCTTGTCTTTTCGCAAAGAAGCGGAACTTCATCTTCTTCGTCGCCATTATTGTAGAGCTCGAAGCAGAAGTTCAAATCGATAGATCTAAATGTTCTGAAAGTTCGTTGGTGTCATTTTCACCTGCACCAGCAAGGTCAGAGGAAATCTCTTAAGAAGAAGCAGCAACAAGGTCTTGCCCTAGTTGCAGCATCTAGAAGCTCAATAAAGATAGTTGTTGTCATCTTTAACACCAATAGCAAGATCAGAGTAATTTCTGAGAGAGAAAGAGGTAGTAGCAAAGGCCTAACCCTAACTGCAGTAAAGCATGTCTGATAACTTCATACAAGCCAGATCAATGAGCATTTACTCACTGAGGTAAGAAGAAGAAGCAGAGAAAGCCTAAGTGGCAGTGACTTCACAGTTCAAGCAAGCCTAATCCTGAAGATACAATCTTTGGGCTGTGAAGTAGATAGGACTGAGCTTCTAGTTTAGTTCAGGAAGGAAAGAAGAAGCAGAGTAGAGTTCTACAGGTTACTTCTAGCACAAGCAGCTGTTTATTGAAGATATATTCTTATTGATGTGAAGAATATATGTCTTGGGTAAACTCTGCTAAGGAGGCAGGCACAGATAAATTTCTCTGGTGTAAAATCACCTACACCAACCAACCTTTCTCCCTGTAGGATCCATTCTTAGATCTGAGTGTAGTATCCTTTTGGATCTGAGTTGTTGGCCTGAATATATAAAGGTTGAGTGTAGGATCTGGTTGCAGATCTAAGGTAGGGCTTTGGCCTGAGAGTAGGATCCAGTTTGGATCAAAAGTAGGGCTTTTAATATTGAGGTAAGAGATTCAATCTCTCTGAGTTGTAGGGCACTTGTGCCTGAGTTGTAGGATCCTTTTGATCTGAGGTAGGGATGTCCTCCCAGCCTGAGTTGTAGGGTCTTTGTGACTGAGGTAGGTGATCTTTGGATCACTGAGTTATAGGGATGTTTGCATGAGCTATAGGTCTTGGAGGAGACTGAGTGGTCCTGAGGGATCGTGTTGTAAGCTCTTTGGAGCCGAGATTGGATAACTGTCTTGTCTAACAAGCTGTTAAAAAGGTGGGAGGTAAAGTGGACGAACCCATAATATGGGGAACCACTATAAACCTTGTATGTCTTTTATGATTGTCTTGAAATTAAGCTCACAAAGCTAACTGAACACACTCAAGTAAGAAGATAAATCAAAATAGATCAAAAACCTATTCACCCCCCCCTAGGTGTTTAGCTGATCTTGAAATTAAAGACTTTCAAGTGGTATCAGAGGGAGGTTGCTCAAGAAGGACTTAACAGTCTGAGTAGATCTCCAAGGTTAGCTAGAAGATTGTCCTTATGGGTTGATGAGTGAACTATAAGAATATGGGTGCTATGAAGATTCCAATAAGCAGGAAGGAAGGCTTTGGGATCTAGAAGGAGAGGGTCAAATTGTTTATGGAGGCCACTGACCCTAGAATCTATGTAATAGTACAAAAGGAACCTTTCATTCCTATGAAAGTCATAGTTCTGGATGCAATAGTCCAGACACCAAAGACATATTGAGATGACCAAGGATGAGGTCATTCTTGCCACGTTGGACAAGAAAGCTCAGAACATCATAGTCAGTGTTATTGATGATTCTACCCTTCGAAATTTGATCCACTACAAGACTACCAAAGAAATGCGGGACACATTGATTGTCTGCATGGAAGGAATAGAGTAGGTCAGAGATGACAGGAACTCCATGCTCAACCAAGAGTATGAGGCTTTCAAGCAGGCCAAGGAAGAGTGCATAGCTGGATGCTATGAAAGATTCTTCAGAATTGTGAATTAGTTGAGGACCTATGGGAGGGTCTTCAGCCATTATGAGCACAATGACAAGCTCCTTAGGTCTCTAACTAGAGATTGGGATACAAAGATATGTATCATCAGGGAAATGGCAAAGTTGGTTAATAATCCTCCTCACACATTGTTTGGGAAGTTGTTGTCCTATGTGATACAACTTAACTCCAAGAAGGCTGAAGATGATGCTTCCAGTTCTCAGGTAAAGGAGAAGGTTGTGGACTTCATGGCAGAGTGCTTTAAGAAGAGAAAGGAGAGGATTCCCTCTCCCCCAAGGAGGCATGCTGAATCAGACAACTCAAAGACAAGTTCCTCAGATAGCCACATGTATGATGAAGAGTTTTTTGCCTATTCTAGGCAGTTTCTGAAGCTGATGAAGAGGAAGGGGTGGATGAGCAGACCTTCCTCCTCCTATCATCACAAGGAGGAATACCACAGTGCAGAGAAGAATAACTCCAAGGGAGGCAGGTATGAATCAAAGCCCAGTAACCATATTTTAACTAAAGTTGTATGTTCTTGCTGCAGCAAACCAGGGCATGTTATATCTACTTCTCATTTAAGAGGAAAGAGGCTGATAAAAATAAGCACCACCAACACAAGGGCAAAAATGAAAAGACCTTCATTGCAAAGAAGGAGAAGAGATGGAGTGACTCATCTTCCTTAGAGTCTGAAGAAGAAGAGGAAGCCTATATTGGGCTAGTTGCTACTATAACTGATAAGGAAGAAGAATATCCTGATGCTAGGATAGAAATCAGGGCCCCTCTATCACATTAAGACAGTGATTCAGAGGAGGATGTTGATGAGGAAGATAACTACAGAAGTTATGGGCTAATGGCCATGACAGAAGAAGAATCCTTCCAGGATCAGCCTGGACCAAATCAGGTATATTCCCTATCTAGCTCATCTTCAGAATTTGGTTATGAGACAAGTCCAAACAATGATGCTTCCACATCAAGAGATGATGATGGATCAAAATCAGAGGGTGATGTCAATCAATTGATTGACCAATATGGTGAACTTCTTGAGGCTTTCAAGAGAAGTAAGAAGTTGGATAAGAAGCAGGTTGGGGAGATTATCTCCCTACAGCTAGCTTCTTCCTAGCATTCTGAGTCAGCATCCTTACTGGAGCAGAAGATAAGGGAAGTGGGCCAACTGAAGAACATTACAATCATTCAGATGGATACCATAAGCCAAAAGAACAAGATCATCTTGGATCTTGAAGAGAAGCTCCTTAAGGAGAAAAAGCTTGTGGCAGAATTCTCAAAGCCCAAGTAAGTGTTGCCCATGATAGACTCCTTCTCCTCTCAAAAGGGTAAGAAGGGGTTGGAATTCAAGGGAAGCATAAGTGTTTCCCCTCCTAAAGGAAAATTCAAGGCTCCAGTTCAGCCACTAGCATCACTGCATCCCATCCATTTTAGAAGGTGATGTTATTATCAAGCAGGTATGACCAAGAGAGTATCTAGAGTCATTGCATGAATGGAAGATCCACAAGCATGAACAAAAATGTTCACTGCATTGGTGGTGTTAAAATTTGATATAGCGAAAAATGGGAAATCAGGCGCAGGAACACTCAACCTATCCGAACCCAAATAAATCAGATGCAAACCAGAAGAGCAAGAATCTTTTACTTTAATAATCTTTATAATGCGATACATACATGGCGAGAAATGATTCGCCAATGTAATCAACGTAAGCAGAAACAATACAAGGCAAAACCTAATCGTGTGGACTCGAGAGTTAACCATTGGTTCTACTGCTAAACTACGGAGTCCGCTCAAACTGGCTAGTTGCCAGACTGCAACCAAGCTACGCGGACTGCCCATTATTCCAAAGCAAGCTCTACTCACTAATCAGCAAGCCGCCTAACTGCTAGGTCGCCTAGCTGCCTAACTACATGATCTGCTGATGCGGAACTAAATAGACCACCAGAAGCAGACAGCTTATTGAACAGGGAAACTAATTGTCAAAGAGAAGACTGTCTGGTCGCTGTCCACGACCTACTGCTTACCGCTTGTTGTTAACCGCAGAGTCCTCCTGGTCCAAAGTCTTTCACCACCAGTGCTATCAGCACAACTGCTCATTCGCTCTTGCTAATTATTGTGACGGGGGGTCCTATTTATAGGCACGATGAGAAGTGTGTTCACCGCCCTAGCTGATAGGATAACTGCCCCAGCCCGCGGCGATCACCAAGTGTATCCGCAAGCCGCTGATACACATCCATTCCGCTGTGACCTGTGCTGTATAGCTAACCCTCCTAGTAGCAACACCAAGTCTGGATAGAGACCTCTATCTGCCTTATCGCCAAAGGCCAAGCCAGGACCGCCACCAGCAGACCTTTACATCAACACCGCCTATCCTCCTATCAACGGACACTGCTCCAGTCTACGCGCCCTATGAACACAACACTAGTCTGCATTTCCCAAGCTCGCAACCAAGGCACAACTGCTGTCGAGCTTGGCGGACTGAGAAGTAGTCCGCACTAACTACGCGATCTCCCCGAACTGAGCAAGCCATGGACTTGGTTCAGAACCAACCAAGTCCACACCAACTAGCCACAAAAGCCAGTCCACTCTTACTGGAGGACACTGGAGCTAGCCCGCCAACCCCGGCGATCTCCAGCACCTGTCCGCGCTAATTAGGGATCCCTACGACTATTACTAGCCGCACCACAAGAGCTAGACCAAGTCATCTGCCATGCCGGTCTGTCGAGGTCCTGTCCAGTCCGCTTCTTATAAGACTCAGTGGATAGAGAAGCTATCCGCCCGGTTACCTTCTGGGAACCGACTGTATGTTGAGCATATACCGGCCTGGTTGGCCGCCACCTCTGTCTGCATAGACCGCGCGAACAGATCACCAAGGCTGCCAAAGAATAAGTTATCTATAACAACTCTGCCGACTGGCTAACCGCCAGTCCTGTCTGCATAGGCCATACGGACAGTCCGCCCAGGTTGACCAATTCCCCACTTTCACTTCACCATTTTCAACACTACCCCTTTAAGTGAGAAGTGACAAGAATTTCTGGCAGTTCCCGTAACCTTGCACCTGGTCCCTCTGATAGTGCCTTCGATAAGATGTCTGAGACATAGTCCTCACCCCGCATATCCTGAACCTCAAGGGATCCTTCCAGCATCTCCCAAAAGGATCCATGCTTCCCTTAGCCTTCTTCTTCATCTTCGACCCCCACTTGTACGTCACAAGAGTATCACCAACGACCTTAGACAAAGGGTCCCAAGCCTCGTCTCCTCTGAGGGTAGTCACCTCCTCATCCTTGGTTTCATCCACCTCCTTGACTATAGTGATATCATCACACCTAGAAGGAACTTGCTCGATCTGAGGGCCTGCAAGGAAACATGAGACCAAGCTCACCGCGTTTCCTCTGCTATATCAAGTTGGTGGGTGGGTGATCCTCTTCGATCTCCGATGACCCTGATCACGGCTAACCACCTCCGCTGCAACTCCTGAACTAGCTCCAATCCCAGGCAAACATGGAGCACTGTTCCCCTTGCTTTTTGAACAAGAAGCCACCGCCCTAGAACTAGAAGCACCTGGAGCATTGCTCCCCTGCTTCCTAAACCAAAATCACCTGGAGAATCACTCCCCTTCTTCTTGAACCAGAAGCAACTATATTTGAGTCAGAATCACCTGGAGCATCGCTCCCCCTGCTTCCTGACCCAGACACATCTGCCCAGGAGCTATAATAACCTGGAGCCCCTAGTGACACAGGCAACTCCACCTGGACCTTAGCAGTAGCCTCCTCCTTCTACCCACCATCTAACCTGCTCACTTCTAGCTCCATAGATGACCTATACCAGTTCGATATCAGTTCATCTAAGACAACGTCTCTCGAAATGATGAACTTCTTGGTCGTAGGATCCATACACCTACATATCCTCTTCTGCTCATCATACCCAATGAAGACTAACTTTGTCTTGAGAGTGCCTGGAGAGTGTACATAACAGGTAGATCCAAACACCCAAAGGTGCTTCACGCTAGGCTTTAACTTGAACATCTGCTCATATGGATTCTTCAAGTTGATCGGACTCAAAGGCATCCAATTGATGACATGTGTCATGCAGGCCATCCCATCTGCCCAAAAAACCTTAGGAATACCTTTGTACTGAAGCCAACACTTGCAGGTCTCTGTCAAAATATGGATCTTCCAATTTGCTACTCAACTTTGTTTTGGAGTATGTCCATAAGAGAGCTCCCTTTGGATTCCATAATACCTGCAAAAGTTGGAGAACACGGTTGAGCCGAACTCACCTTCGTGGCCCATTCTCAACTTCATAATCTGCAGGCCAAGCTACCCCTCAACAAGCTTATTGAACTCCACAAACTAGCGGAACGCGTTCGAGTTCCCCTTCATGAAATAAACCCAAGTATACCTCGAGTAGTCATCAACCAATATCAGCATGTACCTGCTGCCTCCAAAACTGACCGTGACGGTCGGCCCCACCAAATCACCATGGATAACCTCCAATGGATCCTTACACCTGTACCGCGCCTCATCAAATGTAAAGTGATAAGATTCACCATATTGACATCCCGCGCAAGCTTAACTGTCGTCGTAGGATGATAATCTAGGTAAACCTTTCACAAGGCTTCTCACCGTCATTTCTTTTAGCTTGTCCATCCCCACATGCCCAGTCTTTCATGCCAGATAGTTGTACTATCATTGGCCTTCAACCGATCAGCATCAGAACTTGTTGACGTCCCAACCAAGTTCTTCTCCTTACTCCCAACATGAGCAATGTTCACTGAGTGCAGAATAACCTTACACTCCTTCCTGAGGTGACCAGACTGCTTGCATCTATAGCATCTTAGTCCTTCCTTCCTTTTATCATCACCCCTAATAGAAGCACTCCTCTCTTGTTGATCAGAAGTAGAGGGACCAACCTCAGTAGCCAACTTCACCTCCTTGTTGAACAACCCAATAAGGGAAGTCCACATCTCCGCAGCTGGCCGACATCCACCGATGTGGTCTAAGAGCTCTGATGAGATAACCTGATTGAGAAGAGCCTCTGCTTTCGCGTTAGTCTTCTTCCAAGCTGTAACTGCTTCCACATTTCCAGTAATAACAGTAACCTCTTGCCTTTCTGCTCCGCAAACCACCTCCCAAAGTTCCTCGCAAAGAAGATAGAATTTCATACATTACTTCCACTTATCAAAGTTAATTATATAAGAATCTCAATTCCAAGATTTCTTGCCAAATCACCTTCCATTACACTTAACCCTAGTTCACTTAGACTCACAGAAGCACTGAAGCAAACTCCCAGTTGATCCACTGCTCAAGCCTCTATTCCCTCTGATACTATGTTAAAATTTGATATAGCGGAAAATGGGAAAACAGGAGCAGGAACACTCAACCTATCTGAGCCCAAATAAACCAGATGAAAACTTGAAGAGCAAGAATCTTGTATTATAATAATCTTTATAATGCGAGACATACATGGCGATACGTGATTCGCTGATGTAATCAAAGAAAGCAGAAATAATACGAGGTAAAACCTAACAGCGCGGACTCAAGAGTTAACTGTCGGTTCTACTGCTAAACTATGGAGTCCGCTCAAACTGCCTAGTCGCCAGATAGCAACCAAGCCACGCGGACTTCCCGTTATTCCAATGTAAGCTCTACTCGCCGATCAGCAAGCCGCCTAACATCTAGGTCTCCTAGCCGCCTGACCGCACGATCTGGTACTACTAAACTAAACAGACCGCCAGAAGCGGACAGCTTATTGAACTGGGAAACTAATTATCAAAGAAAAGACTGCCTGGTCGCTATCTGCGACATGCTGCATACCGCCTACTTCAAACCACCATATCTGCTTGGTCCAAAGTCCTTCTCCACCAGCGCTATCCGTACAACTATTCATTCGTTCTCGCTAATTGTTGTGATGGGGGGTCCTATTTATAGGCACGATGAGGAGTGTGGTCACCGCCCTAGCTGATAAGATAACCTCCCCAGCATGTGGCGATCACCAAGTGTATCTGCAAGTCGTGGATACATATCCAGTCTGTCATGACCTGTGTAGGATAGCCAACCCTCCTATTAGCATCACCAAGGCTGGATAGGGACCTCTATCCACCTTGTCTCCAAAGGCCAAGCCAGGACCGCCACCAGCAGACCTCTGCATCAACACCGATAGTCCGCCTATCAGCTGACACCTCTCCAGTCCGCGCGCCCTGCGTACACAACACCAGTCTGCATTCCCCCAGATCACAACAGAGGCACAACTGCTGACGAGCTTGGCGGACTAAAAAGCAGTCTGCTCTAACTGCGCGATCTCCCCAAACTCAGCCAACCATGGACTTGGTTCAGAACCAACCAAATCCACACCAACCAAGCACAAGGGCAAGTCCACTCTTACTGGCGGACACTGGAGCCAGTCCGCCAACCCCGGTGACCTCCATCACCCGTTCTCTCTAACTGGCATGCCGATATACCGAGCTCCTATCCAGTCCACTTCTTACCGGACTCAGCGGATAGAGAAGCTATCCTCCCGATTACCTTCTGGGAACCAACTGCTTGTTGAGCATATGCCGGCCTGGTTGGCCGCCACCTCTGTCCACATAGACCGTGCAAATAGAGAACCAAAGCCACCAAAGAACAAGCTGTTTGCAACAACTCTGCCGACCTGGCTAACCGTCAGTCCTGTCCGCGTAGGTCGCGCGGACAGTCCGCCCAGGTTGCCCAATTCCCAACTTTCACTTCACCATTTTCAATAGGTGGAAGATATAGTAGAGGAATGAGTGATTTTAAGACTCCCAATGAGGAAATTCAAATGACCCATCATAGACCATTTGTCTTTGGTACCCCAGCCCACACTCTCAAGAACAAGGCAGTGACCTTCACTCAAGACCTTCCAGCAAGGACTCAGACAAATGGCAAGTCTATCAGTAGGCTAGATATGTCTATCTCTGATGCTACATATAACATGTCCTCTATAAGGAAGACTGTTGTAAATGGCATTCAGAGCAAGGCAAGGAAGTCTGCTGAAATACACGCTTTCAGTCAGATCCTTGCTGAGAGGAACTTGAAGAAGGCTGCAACACCTCTTCCTTCTATTCAGTTAGTAGTTAACCATTCTGTAGGACCTGCTCAGAAAAGAAGATATAACATTAATGAGTGTTGGTGTTGTGGGAGAGTGGGGCATTTTGCCCTAGATTGCTAGCACAATCCTACAGTGCCCAGAGCAAAAGTTAGACTACCTGTCAGAAATGCTGTTGGTAGGCAAGTTAAATTTCAGACTAATCAGAACCTAGGACCCAATACCTATTGGGGTCCTAAGGTAAGATTAATTCTATTATGTAGGATAGTCCAAGTTCTCATACCCTATATGGTACTTGGACAGAGGATGTTCCAGAATTATGACTGGAACAAGGAAGTCATTGAAGGGCAAGATGTCTGGATGGTGGGACAAAGTGTTGCTGTCATTTAGCATAACAGTGAGAAGAAAAGAGAATAAAAAGCAGGTTATAGAAAGCACAGGAAGTAGCTCTTCTGAGAGCAGTGATGAAGAGGCATCTGATCCTCAGTGTCTGGTACTTCTGTGAAAAACAGAAAAGAAATGGATGCTCAGGTTTCAGTATCATCTGAACCAACAATAAAGAATGTCCAAATCAATGGGCATTGTGGACATGATCAGTGCAAATGTTGTGGGGGAGCTAGTACGGTCTGGTTAGCTAGAAAGCTTAAGTCTTGCTTAGAGAATTGGTGTTAGAGAATCTCCTGCACCAAATAGTTCAGAAAAGTACTTTTGAAGTTCAGAATGTCCCTATGGACAATGCTGAGGTTAAGGGGGAGACTACCCAGAAAGTTGCACCTGCTGAGAGAGCAAGTACAATCAACTCAAGAACAGCTGGAATATTACAGTACAAGTCAGCAATTTCCTTTGGGGGCTAACACAGAAATCAATGACCATTTCAAGTAATATAGTTGTTGTAGATCAGAGAACATTCTAGCAGAAGTGACTGTGCACAGTTATTGTGTGTCAAGCCTTAGGTCCAGGAATACAACATTAAGGTTGTTAAGACTTTCAGTGATATCAAGACTATAATAGACAAAAATGTCTATTAGAGATGATGATAGAAGATGCTCTTGTTGAGGGGGAGTGAAAGTGTTAAGTTGTCTACCTAAATCACCTAGAGGGGGTGAATAGGTGAAATGTGCGTCTATTTGCGGAATAAAAAAATTAACGAACTTGCACAAAAACAATCAAGCAATCACAGACGACAAGAAGATTTATAGTGCTTCCCCAACCTTGGGTACGTCCACTTTCCCTCACTGATCTAGTAAATCACTAGACTCGGCTACTCCACTATCTCGGATTGAAAACCAATTCTACGTCTCGGAACCAAGTTCCTATAATCTTGATTCAAAGGGATCTACACTCAGAAGATGAAAACTTCCTACAACTCGAATAACAATGCTCCTACACTCAGAGAATAATCTCCTACAAAATTGCAAAGAGATTTGAAATACAAACAAAGATTTGTCTCAGATCTGGAAAAATTTAACTCTAGGTCTTCTTCTGAACTTTGCGGCTTTTTCAGAAATGTTGAAGAAGACTCTCTGTAGAGCTGACCTGAGAAACTTAGGACCTACTCGATCAAGTAGAAGATGAATATTCCTTGAACAGCAAGTCTAACTTGATCAAAAACAGTCGTGTAGACCTTCAAACTGAGCGGCGGCGGCGGCTTCTGTAAGTTCATTCTTTGAGAGAGACGACCGATTAGAAATTTAGAAAAAAAGTGTATGGTTCATCGCTTAGGGTTAGTCTTGATGAAAAGACATTATATAGGATTTCCCCTAACGGTTAGAATTGACATTAATGACGACACGTGGACCAATCACGTCAAGTAATTTGAAAATCCCATCGATCTGGACTTAAGTAAATTTTCTGAAAAATGAACTGCAGTTATCGAGAAGTATGAATGAGTTCTCGAGAACAAGGCTGATTTATCAAGAGCTATGCTTTCTGGACTTAAGATAGTACTCGAGAGATAAGTGTTTAGTCAACTCAAGAACTAAATTTCGCTTCTCGAGAACTAAAATAACATTACTCGGGAGCTAAAACTTGTACTCGAAAACTAAGCTGACTTCTCGAGAACTAAAAGCTAAGTTCTCGAGAACTATAATCAGCTTCTCAAGAGATGGACTTAAAAGATTTTTCAAGGCTGTCTCTGGCTACTCGAGAGGTATAGGTTTCTACTTCTCGAGAACTTAGACTAAGCTTCTCAAGAACTATAATGATGTTTCTCGAGAACTAGTCTAGGATTTTCGAGAACTAAGTGAACTTCTCAAATACTGCTAACTCTACTTCTCGAGAACTATAATGGACTTCTTAATAAGTGGACTTAGAGAAATTTTAGAACTTAGAAACTTTTTCTCTTCAAGAATCTAATCTTCATTCCATGGTCCAAGTGCTTGAATATGAAGTATATCCCAATAGAGAGGCTACATATAAGTCAACACCATGGATCACACAGTGAGGGATTACGCTGTATGGTCCTATGTTCATTACCCACTGTATACTGATATTGGTCTACACTTAGCAATGATGGTCTGCAAACACACAACTAAACAAAGATATTAAATATAACTTAATTCATCTTAGTTCTAGGGTTACTTCATGCAAATCTGGGTTATTGTGGATGCAATACCCAACAATCTCCCCTTATTTGTAGAAGTCAAGACCCTCTACACTAAGGTGAATTATACCAATAAAGAAAGAACTGTATATGAAGAATAGATTCAAATGCAAGAAATGAAGAATTAAATACAGAATTAGCAAAATCAGAAATTATATATATATAATGTTTTAGATTTCCAATCAACATCCATTTCATCCATAATCTTAAAATAGTTATCAACAGAAAGTCAGTCCTAGCTCTGATGTTGTTTATCATGTTTCTCCTGTTGTCTTCTCTGGTAGATAAAAGTCTTTGGGTAGTACCTTGGAGGTTTTGGAGGAGCCTTAGGATTATTCTTGTCATACTCTCTGTCATAGATTCTCCTTTTAGTCATGGACTTCTCATAGAGTTCCCACTCAGAGGAGCTGTAGAGGAGATTCATGTTTTCATTGTAGTCGATTACTAATTTGAGAGTATCAAGAATTAAGGCTTTAGAGGTAGGACTCCAGACTTCAGCAAATTCTTGTGCTTTTCTTTTCTATGTGTCTGGCTTAGGAATACTTTTGCTAGTAGAGGGGCCTTCCCCATACTTACTTTTCTTAGAAGTGTTGATTTCAGGTAAACCTTGAGAATAACATCATCCCATACTTGTTCATAAGAAGCAGGAGGAGGATTTTGATCTTCTGGCCTTGGAGAGAAGCATGGAATCTTAGGTTGCATCTGAGCAGGCATCTGGCTTGACTGACCTTCAGCAAGAGGGTTCAGGTTATGAGGAATGACATTAGGATCAACCTGAAATTCAGGGAATATTTGGTTATGCTTCCAGACTGCAGTATCATAGTTATGGAACTTAACAGACTAGATTTGTTCTAAAACATTCTTATTAATTTCAGATATCTTGTCAGACCAAACTTTGTTTGCAGCAGCAGTAAACTTGTCCACAAGCTTTTCCACATATTCTTTCACCAAGCTCTCCCCCTTTCTGAATTCTACAGATAGTGTAGTTATAGCATCCTCTTTGAAGGTACCAACCTCTTCACAGATTTTCATGAGGTTTTCTTGGGCTTTCTTTTCCAAAAAGATTTTATTGTTAGTAAGAGTTATTGTTTGATCCATGACCTGACCAATACTAGTGATTGTGTGGTCTATAGCTTTACCATCAATCTGAAACAGCTCTTTGAGAGAGTCAGTATTGTGCTGAATTTCTATAAATCCTCTGCTCATCTCTTTCTCTAGAGCAGTGACTTTGTTTTGAACTATTTGAGGGATTCATCAAAATATTTCCTTTGCTCAGTCAACATAGATTTAATCTTACTTAGTATATCAGAACTTACTGGGGTAGCAGCAGCAGCAGGAACAATAGGAGTAGCAGGAACAATAATATGAGGTGGAGGAGGAACTGCCCATTGAGATATCTCTTCAACAACTATAGAGCTTTTAGCTCTGGTAGTATGAGTGACTATATCTCCTTCTTCATCAAGGAAGGTAGGAAAAGAGAAATCAAGTCTCCTTAGAGGAGCTTCAACTGCCTCAGGTTCTGGCTCATCTTCTTCTGATAGAAGGATGGTATGTTGTTGAGGTGAGACTTTTCTTGGAGAAGGAGAAGGAGTTGCTTTGGGGGAAGGTACTAGAGATGGAGAAGGATCTAGAGATGGATCCTTTGAAAATTCTTCAGCAGCTTCTGTGTGGAGGGGAGGAAGAGGTTCATTAGAGGTGAGCTCTTTTATCATATTTTTTATATCTTTTGCAGTAGAGTTGATGGTTTTCTGAGCTTGCTCATCTGAGAATGTCTCATCTGGGAAGTTTGCCACTGGGACCTAACTGAAGATCTAATAGGACTCCTGACTGGACTTCTCACTGGTGATCAAGTTGGTGTCCTAGCTGGTGAACTGACTGTACTTCTGACTGGAGATCTGGCTGGAGGAGGAGACTGAATTCTGTCAACTGGAACAGAGGAAGCAGGCTCCCCCTCAGTTGTTGCACTAGATGGTTCAGCAACTTCATAAGAGGAGGGAGATGGGGTCCTGACCTTTAAAGCAAGGGCTACAAGCTCTTTAGCTATCTGCTTTGGATTGTTCAGTTTTAACTCACACCTTTGAATGGAAGCTAAGGAGATCTTCTTCAAGTGATGAATTGGTGTACCTTTTGAAGTCTTGAAGACAACTGGATCAATCTCATGCAACATCAAGGAGATTATCCTGGCAAACTTTGGCTCTTTAATGCTATCCCTGATCATGTCAAAAATCATCAAACCATATGGAAATTTCTTCCTGTAGATTATGGTTGCCATGACATTGAATAGGTCATTGGTTATGAAACCTATGGACCCTGTCCTGCACCAAAGAATTTTTCCAACTATATCCACTAAAAGTTTGCTAACATCATTCAGAGCAGTTCTCCTTAGAGAGGTAATGTCCACTGGAACTCCACAGAAATAGCAGGCTCTGACATTGTCATCTTCTGTCAGTTCATCCTCATCATCACCTACAGTAGACAATCTTAGAAGTCTGGACACTATGGTTAGGTTTAACTTAATCTTAACTCCCTTGACCTTAGATTTCAGTACAGTGCTATTCCTCCTTATCTTGACATTTCTGTAGAACTCTTCTACTTCTGGAAATAGAATCTTACAAGGTTCTGAAAGAACAAAGTTCAAACCTGCGGTTTCTAGTAGAAGAAGCAAATTCTTGAAATCGTCTGAAATATCTGCAATCTAGACGACCACAAGTTCATTGCTGACTCCGATTCTGGACTGCTGAGCCATTGAGACTTACGACGGCGATGGACGGAGCGCGGGAAAGCGACGGTGTCGAAGCTCTGGTCGGGGGAAGGCGAAGAGTTTTCGAGAGAAGGGATTTTTAAATGTCGGTTGATTTGATATTTCTAAAGTTTATATATATATAACCCTAGTAATGTTGATTAGGTATCTAATTAATCTAAAATAACCCTTGGATTAAAGCAAAAAATCGATCGGTTTTCGAAATAGAATAAATGAACAGAAATCAAAAATAGACGGGGCATTTCTCGAGAGGTAGGGTCAGTTCTCAAGAGACATGGTTATAGTTCTCGAGAAGTATATTTCTTGTTTTCGAGAACTTTTGTACTTCTCGAGAGACAGAGCTTTAGTTCTCGAGAAGTGGACTTAAGCTTTCGAGAACTAGTTACGTACTTTTCGAGAAGTAACTATATTTCTCAAGAACTGCCTTCCACTTGAGAAATTTCTGACCTTTTTGTAGTATCCTCGATTCTTGAGCTTTGAGATGATCTCTTTTGGTCTATCCTTCTCTGTTAAGAATCCCAAGTTCAGTTTTGAAGAAATTGAACTTGGTCTCGTCCAACGGCTTTGTAAAAATATATGTAACTTGCCGATCTGTTGGCACGTACTGTAGATCCACATCCCCTCGCTCCACATGCTCACGGATGAAGTGATATCTGATCTCAATGTGCTTTGTCCGGCTGTGTGAGACTGGGTTGTTGGCAATTGCTATTGCACTGGAGGAGTCGCAAAATAATGGAATGTTTTTAACCTTCATGTCATAATCTTCTAGCTGGTTCTTTAGCCAAAGCAATTGTGCACAACAACTGTCGGCAGAAATATATTCTGACTCGGCCGTTGAGATTGCGACACAATTTTGCTTTTTGCTGCTCCATGAGATAAGCCTTCTTCCAAGGAAATGACATGTCCCGAAAGTGCTTTTTCTATCATCTTTGCTACCTGCAAAGTCTGCATCTGAAAAACCAATTAGTTCGATGTCATTACTTCTTGGGTACCATAAGACAAGATTCGGTGTACCTTTAAGGTAACTCAAGATCCGCTTTGCCGCAGCATAGTGAGATTCCTTACAGTTCACTTAGAATCTAGCACAGACACATGTAGAGAACATTATGTCTAGTCTACTGGCAGTAAGGTAGAGCAAGGATCCAACTATGCTTTTGTACTTGGTTTCATCAAAAGGTTTCCCTTTCTCATCCTTGTCCAGAGACATAGCTGAGGCCATTGGAGTCCTAATAGAGGTTCCACTCTCCATTCCAAATTTCTTAATCAACTCCTTGGTGAACTTTGTCTGTGAGATGAAAATTCCATCTTCAGATTGCTTCACCTGAAGTCCTAAGAAATACTTCAACTCTCTCATACTACTCATTTCAAACTTCCCTTGCATAAGTTTAGAAAACTTTTTGCAGAGGTTGTCATTTGTAAAAACAAAAATAATGTCGTCAACATAGATTTGCACTAGCAAAATCTTGCCTTTAATTTCCCTAAAAAATAATGTCTTATCTATCTTTCCCTTTGTGAACTTGTTCTCGAGGAGAAAGCTAGATAGAGTTTCGTACCAAGCTCAAGGAGCTTGTTTCGAACCGTACAGCGCTTTCGATAATAAATAAACATAGTTAGGAAAGTTAGAATCAACAAAACCTGGCGGCTGTCCACGTACACTTCTTCCTTTATGTCACCACAAGCAGTCGTGCACGGGGGACCCCGTGCGGGCAACATTTGTCGTGGGTCGACATTTGTCGTGGGGGCGACATTTGTCGTGGGGGTGACATTTGTCGTGGGGGCGACATTTGTCGTGGGGGCGACATTTGTCATGGGGGCGACATTTGTTGTGGGGGGTGATATTGGTCAATGACGACGACATTAGTCGGGGGCGGCGATATTGGTCGGGGGAGGCAACATTGGTCGGAGGCGGCAACATTGGTCGGGGTGGCGACATTGGTCGTGGAATGCGGGAAACATTTGTCGTGGGTGCGACATTTGTCGAGATGACGATATTTGTCATGGGGGTGACATTTGACAAGGGGGTGACATAGGTTGTGGGGCAGTATTGGTCGGGGTGACATTGGTTGTGGGGGTAACATTGGTCTTGGGGGCGACATTGGTCATGGGGGCGTCATATGTCATGGGGGAGGCATTGGTCGGGGGGCAACAATGGTCGTGGGGCCAACATTGGCCATGGGGCAACATTGGTCGTGGGGGAGACATTGGTCGTGGGGGTGCCATTTGTCATGGGGGGCAACGTTTGTCGTGGGGTGACATTTGTCGTGGGGGCGATATTTGACGTGGGGGAGACATTTGTTGGGGAGAGGGCGACATGGGTTGGGGGGCGTCATTTGTCGTGGGGGCAACATTTGTCGTGGGGGAGACATCGGCTATGGGGGGTGACATCAGTCGTGGGTGGCAACATCTGTCGTGGGTGGCGACATCGGTTCTGGGAGGCGACATACGATGGGGGATAATATTATTGTTAGATCATTTTGAAATTACAGTTATATCATGAAATGACCCTCTATAAGCTAGCTATTTCATGATCCCGACAATTATGTTGGAATTTACTCCTATATATAATAAAATTATTAACCTCGTCTTTCCTAGCGTTAAGTTTAATATTTTTCCTATGGTGCAATTTTCACATTGTCGTAGTTTGATAGGCATAAGAACTAAGCACTGGTAAGCATAAGAATGCAGCAGTTTTGATTTATAATGAGCAACAATGTTACATGAATGGTCTGATTTGCAATACACCTAGCATCCCACATCATAACTATCATTATTCATCTTATTCAACTATTATTATAGAACTCTCATCAACTTATCAGGCCAGGTTGAAATTAACGAAGTACATGTGCAAAACTATTTGGTGTTTTTTACTTAAGCAAAGCAACTTCAAAGCTGAGAGCACAAACATGAGAACCTTACCTTCTCTTGAAGCCAGCTGGAGGAAGCCTAGATAAGAACACTTGCCGGCATCGAGGAGGATAAATATCTCCAGCACCATCGTCGAGGAAGACAGCTAAAATCAATTTGGCTAAAATGTAGAATGGAGAAAGAGCAATGGATGGAGCTCACCATTCAACAACATTAGGAAAAGCCCAGATTATTCAGAAGTTTGGTTGTACTCTATAATAAATAAATAGATAGTAATGCCATAAATTTACCGGAAGTTGAGAAGCCCTAAACAACTGAATATGCCTTTTTTTGAGAACTGATATTTTTTGGAGATGCCCATGAAGGTCACCATTCATCAAACTATAAACTGTAGGAGCAATAGAAGTAGATACAGTTTTTACCGGAGGAAGTGATCCGATATGTCGTTGATTTCCGAAATCCGACATTTAAAAACTCTTCTTCGTTGATATCCAATATTTAAAAGATTGGATGTAACTAAGCTCTTTTTTGCTTCTCCAACATAATTTTCTTTCCTGCTGCTCTATTAAAATGGAGGACAATGACAAAATTTATGTAATTAAAATTATAATCATGGACAAAGAACTAAATCAAAATTAAACTTTTAAAAGTTCAATATTTCAAGTTGATGAGTTTACCTTGACGTAACCTGTTAAGGTGTAAATGTGTATACGAACCTCTATATAATGTTGATGGATTTCTTTTGATTGGTATTTTTTGAATAAAGAAGAAAATGAAAGCAATTGAGACTTTATTAATCGTAACCCCATATTAGCAAACACAAATAAATTTGAAGTTAATAGCATCTTCGTCACAATGATTGAGTGGAACAAAGAACAACCAAAAAGAAATGAAATGATAGAAATACATCTTTGAGATTCAGTCAGTTCTTAAACTCTGCTTAACTAAAAAAAACATGATTTTGATTAGTTGTTTTTTTAGTTAAGCCTTGTTCGTGATAGTTAAGATGAAGTAAAATTAAAAATTGAAACCAAAAGCTGAAATCAGTTGAGGGTTGAAAGCACACATTTGTTCTATTGATCATGGAGAAGAGAGTCATATGAGGGTCTATTGATCTTGGAGGGAGAGAGTCGTTTGAGGCGGCATTTGAGAGTTGAAATCAGGATATCAGTTGAGATTTTAAATCAGAAAATGATACCCTAAAAATGAAATAAGAGCAGGGCATCATCTGTACACTGGCATACTAATATAAATACATTATTTCCTAGTGTTTAGAGCAGAGAAATGATGAGAGAAAATTCCACGGAAGAAAGAAAGAGAACACATACCCTGACGCTGAGTTGCTGCTCTGTAGCTTCTGCCTGATGTCTACCAGTTATCAGATCTTCGTCTGTATTTTTGTCCCGGGTCCAAGAAAAAGGAATATCAACAAATATAGATCACGGTTTTGGAAAGAGGAACTTACCGGAGAAGGCTTTGCGCAGCTGCTCGGCATCATCGGAAGCGGGAGGGACGAACTGAGGGATCGAAAGCGTCGACATCTCGGTGATTGACGGAGCAGACAAAAAGAGGTGAAACCAATTGGACGGAGACAGTGATGGAGAGCTGAAGCAATCGGTCGATGGTGAAGGACCAAGATGGCGAGGCTTTCGACGGGCTGCAACGGGCTTGTGGAAGCAGAAAGAGGAGGAGATGTCGACGTAGGCGCTGCCCTACCTGCACAGAAGAAGCAACGAAGAGGTCGGGTATCGAGATTTTATCGCGGATGAACAGGGCAACTCTCTATTAATTAAGCGGTAATCCGGCCGAATGACCAAAACACCCCCGAATTAACCCACAAACACCGATTTTATGAGAGCATTATCGCATTAAAATGTTACACCATGGGGTGTTTAGCTCTTCCCTTATAGTATTCAAACTATAAACTGTAGGAGCAATAGAAGTAGATACAGTTTTTACCGGAGGAAGTGATCCGATATGTCGCTGATTTCCGAAATCCGACATTTAAAAACTCTTCTTCGTTGATATCCAATATTTAAAAGATTGGATGTAACTAAGCTCTTTTTTGCTTCTCCAACATAATTTTCTTTCCTGCTGCTCTATTAAAATGGAGGACAATGACAAAATTTATGTAATTAAAATTATAATCATGGACAAAGAACTAAATCAAAATTAAACTTTTAAAAGTTCAATATTTCAAGTTGATGAGTTTACCTTGACGTAACCTGTTAAGGTGTAAATGTGTATACGAACCTCTATATAATGTTGATGGATTTCTTTTGATTGGTATTTTTTGAATAAAGAAGAAAATGAAAGCAATTGAGACTTTATTAATCGTAACCCCATATTAGCAAACACAAATAAATTTGAAGTTAATAGCATCTTCGTCACAATGATTGAGTGGAACAAAGAACAACCAAAAAGAAATGAAATGATAGAAATACATCTTTGAGATTCAGTCAGTTCTTAAACTCTGCTTAACTAAAAAAAACATGATTTTGATTAGTTGTTTTTTTAGTTAAGCCTTGTTCGTGATAGTTAAGATGAAGTAAAATTAAAAATTGAAACCAAAAGCTGAAATCAGTTGAGGGTTGAAAGCACACATTTGTTCTATTGATCATGGAGAAGAGAGTCATATGAGGGTCTATTGATCTTGGAGGGAGAGAGTCGTTTGAGGCGGCATTTGAGAGTTGAAATCAGGATATCAGTTGAGATTTTAAATCAGAAAATGATACCCTAAAAATGAAATAAGAGCAGGGCATCATCTGTACACTGGCATACTAATATAAATACATTATTTCCTAGCGTTTAGAGCAGAGAAATGATGAGAGAAAATTCCACGGAAGAAAGAAAGAGAACACATACCCTGACGCTGAGTTGCTGCTCTGTAGCTTCTGCCTGATGTCTACCAGTTATCAGATCTTCGTCTGTATTTTTGTCCCGGGTCCAAGAAAAAGGAATATCAACAAATATAGATCACGGTTTTGGAAAGAGGAACTTATCAGAGAAGGCTTTGCGCAGCTGCTCGGCATCATCGGAAGCGGGAGGGACGAACTGAGGGATCGAAAGCGTCGACATCTCGGTGATTGACGGAGCAGACAAAAAGAGGTGAAACCAATTGGACGGAGACAGTGATGGAGAGCTGAAGCAATCGGTCGATGGTGAAGGACCAAGATGGCGAGGCTTTCGACGGGCTGCAACGGGCTTGTGGAAGCAGAAAGAGGAGGAGATGTCGACGTAGGCGCTGCCCTACCTGCGCAGAAGAAGCAACGAAGAGGTCGGGTATCGAAATTTTATCGCGGATGAACAGGGCAACTCTCTATTAATTAAGCGGTAATCCGGCCGAATGACCAAAACACCCCCGAATTAACCCACAAACACCGATTTTATGAGGGCATTTTCGCATTAAAATGTTACACCATGGGGTGTTTAGCTCTTCCCTTATAGTATAAAGATTAACGAATGCGAATTTCACATCCATTTGATAGACAGTGAAGCCCTTTAGTGCAGCATAAGTTAGGAACAGTCTGATGGCCTCCAGCCTTACCACTGGAGCGTATGTTTGTTCGAAGTCGATTCCTTCTTCATGACAATATCCCTTGGCGACGAGTCTGGCCTTGTTATTTATGATTGTCCCATCCTCATCCAACTTGTTCCTGTAGACCCACTTTGTCCCGATGACATTCTTACCTTTGGGTCTTGGAACTAGCTTCCAAACTTTGCAGCGCTTGAACTGGTTCAGTTCTTCTTCCATGGCTATGATCCATGATGCGTCTGAGTTTGCTTCCTCAAACATCTTTGGTTCAACCTATGAGAGAAAACTTAAATATAAATTCTCGTTAGTTGTACCTCGACGAGTTCTAACACCCTCCCTGGGATCTCCTATGATCTGGTCCAATGGATGATCCTTCAGATGTCTGAGCTCTAGGTTCCTAGCATCTAGAACTTCTTCAGGCACTGGAGTGACTTCATCAACTTGGATGGTTTCTTCATCTTGATCGTCTACCTCTCCAATGGGGGTTAGAGTGGTGATCTGATGAACTTTTCTTTTTCACCTTCAGTCGGTTCATCCAAGCTAATTTCTTTCAGCCTTGTACCTGCATCTTCAACAAGCACACTAGATGATTTGCTTTGCAGCAAGATCGTCTCATCAAATACAACATGTATGGATTCCTCTACAACAAGAGTTTTTCTATTGAAAATCCTGTATGCCGTACTATGGCTACTATAACCTACAAAAATACCTTCAAAACTTTTCTCACTAAACTTGGTAGTATGATACTTACCATTGTTAAGCACGAAAAATTTACAATCAAAAATTCTAAAATATGAAATAGTTGGTTTCCTGCCTTTTAGAAGTTCGTAAGGTGTCTTATCATGATTCTTATTGATGAGTGCTCGATTTTGCACGTGGCATGCAGTATTGACTGTTTCAGCTCAGAAATACTCTGGTAGTGAAGCATCACTCAACATAGTTCTACAGGCCTCTATGAGTGTTCTGTTCCTTCTCTCAGCTAATCCATTTTGCTGTCGAGTGCGAGGAGAGGAAAACTCATAAAAGATACCTAGGCTTTCACAGAATTCTTTCATGGCCCCAGACTTGAACTCTGTTCCATTGTCACTTCTGATTTTGACTACGGAACAGTTGTATTCATTCTGGACCTGCCTGACAAAATTAGTAAATATATCGAAGGTATCTGACTTGTGTTTCAGAAAGAACACCCACGCAAAGCGCGAGTAGTCATCAACAATAACCAATGTATATTCCTTACCTCCCAAGCTTCTAATTTGCAGTGGACCGAACTAGTTTATATGAAGTAGATGGAGACATCTACTTTAATTTTTCTCAATAATACTTTTAAAGGTAGCCCTTATTTGCTTTCCTTTTACGCATGCATGACAAGGTCTATCTTTGACATATTTGATATTCGGGGCATCACGTACTAAGTTCTGGGAGAATAATTTATTAATAGTTTTAAAATTAATATGTGCTAACCTCTTTGTTCCATTGGTCACCAAGAGACGCACTATCTTTTGCCAAAAGACACATTGGTGTAGAAGAATCTATACAAATGAAATTTAAACAAAATATATTCCTGCTTTGAGTGCCAGATAGAATCATTTCCATATTGTCAACAGACTTTATCAAGCACTTGTCAGCATGGAATTCAACTATGTATCCTTTGTCGCATAGTTGGCTTATGCTTATAAGATTGTGTTCCAATCCCTCAACATAAGCTACATCCAAAAAGGATACACTACTGTTAGTGATCATACAATAGCCTTTGGTTATCCCTCGGTCTGAACCTCCAAAGATGACCTTTGGTCTGTTCAACACTGGAGAATAATTTTGAAGTAGGCTTCTTGTCCCGGTAATGTGCCGAGAGCATCCACTGTCCAAATACCACATTGGCATTTTGGTGGCCTTTGGACATCCCTGCAATCATAATTAGTTTGACTTAGGAACCCAAACATTTTTGGGTCCTTGGTCTCGTGTTAGAACACTCCCCCTACGAGGATTAGCATCATGAGTGGTCATTCTCAAGTTGCCAACTTGAGGAGTTGCAAAATTTCTTTGATTAAACCAACAATCGATGGCAAAATGACCAATTCTGCCACAGCAACAATAATCGAACCTGTTGTATCTTTGCCTTAGGTACTCCTGCTTTACCTTCTGGGATACTAGTCTAGCATGGGTAGCATTCTTGGAGGAAGAAGTTTCATGATGATGGCAATCACATGATTTCTTCTCCATCACAGGCTTATCTACAATGGATTTTACTTTTGGTGCTTTCTTGAAGTTATGACCATGATCATAAGGGTCATACTCCTGAAGAATGACTTCTTCATAAGGTGCCTTAAAGACACTCTCACTAAAGTTTCTAGGGCGAGTCCATCCTTGGTAACGAGACTTTGGCTCTACATTAGTAGGCTTAGTCAAGTGATCGTAGGACGAGTCAAGATCAAACTTATTTGTTGGAAAGATGACTTTCTTAGAAATAGTCTGATCTAGAGGAGCTTTCCCCTTTTCTTCGGCTGAGGCCTTCTTGGCGGCCTTATTCTTTCTCTTAGCCTTATTTCTCCTAGAAGATTTACTAGGAGCTCCTACATGGTATAGCCCAGCACCCTTGGCCTGATCAGAGAACTCAGCAACAAGAGGTAGAACAAGCTTTGCCTTAGAGAAACCTTCAACAAGTTTCTTTCGGCTTCTAGTAAGTCTTCCAACCCCTTGATGATTTCATCCTTCAGATTAAGGTGCTTGATAGCCTTGTTGAACTCGTCAACAGTAGTATCTAAGTCTTCTCTGAGTGAGTCCATCTTAACAACTTCCTCTCTCAGAGAGCTTTCTATGGCCTTTAGAGACTTAATATCTTTTGCCTGAGTTTTCACGACCTTTCGAAATTTGTCGTAAGCCATGATCAACTCCTTATACTGGGCCATGAGTTCAGACTCATCGTCAGAGGAGCTATCCTCATGATCATGCTCAGAAACTTTAGATTCTGAAAGAGGGGTATGAGATTTTACCTCCCCAGTGAACTAGGGCTCTTGTTCATCATCTGATTGAGCCATAAGC
The DNA here is from genome assembly GCA_039513925.1 of Platanthera zijinensis. Classification (NCBI taxonomy): domain Eukaryota; kingdom Viridiplantae; phylum Streptophyta; class Magnoliopsida; order Asparagales; family Orchidaceae; genus Platanthera; species Platanthera zijinensis. The sequence continues at coordinate 61,131,031 of CM077097.1, read as the reverse complement.
CCAAAGTAGGCTTCCTCTTCTTCACTTGACTCAGATGAGTCAGAGTCACTAAGAGACTTGCCCTTCTTGGCTATCAATCTCTTCTCTATCCTCTTCTTATTGTATAAGGACTTCTTTTCTTCTCTCCTTCCACCCTCCTTCTTCTTGTGGGGGCAGTCAGCTATGACGTGACCTGACTTGTTATAACAGTAGCAAACAATGTCAGTCGAAATATGTTTGTTTGGTTTATAACCATACCTGTCGTGGCTGCTTGAGCCTTTTCTGTGTCGATCACCGTCATGTCGTGATCTTCTGTGAGAGACATCCTTGTCCTTCCATTGCTTTTTCTTGTTCAAGAATTTCTTGAACTGCTGTGAGAGTAAGGAGAACTCTCCTTCAGATAGTTCAGATCCTGAGGTACTTGGCTCCGAGTTTTCTTCTTCACTAACTTCTTGTGCTGGGGTTGGATAGGTAGCCTTAGAATTCCTGGAGGTATCTGCCTTTAAAGCAACAGAATTCTCTTTGGATGCAGACCTGCTCTTCTCTTCTTCAGCTTTCCTTGTGTTGAGTTGAAGCTCATATGACATCAGCTTCCCGAACAGATTCTGGGGATCTGTCTCAGCTAGCTTTCCAAATTCCTTGATGGCACAGACCTTGTTGTCCCATTCCTTGGTTAAGGATCTTAGGAACTTGTCATTCAGTTCTCCGTTGGTGAAGAATCAGCTATATACTTTGAGGTCGTTAACTATCTTGAAAAAGTTCTCAACAGTATCTGCAATGGTATCTTTGTGCCCTTGTCGGAAGGCTTCATATTTCTGATTCAACAGGGATCTTCTGTCATCACTTACTTCTTTTGTACCTTCCATCAAGGTGACGAGGGACTGCCACATCTCCTTAGCAGACTGGAAGTGGATCAGGTTTTGCAGCATAGAGTCATCGACTGCACTTGCAATTATATTTTTGGCTTTCTTGTCTAAGGAGACAAGTGTAATCTCATCTTTATCTAGATCCATCAGCTTCTTTGGGACTTTCTTTGTTGGATCTATAGTTGAGACAGTCATAGGAATGTGGGGACCTTCTTCAACAATCATGAAGATCCGGGGATCCACAGCTTCCATGAAAAATTTAATTCTACCTGTCTGATGACTAGTTTTAGTCATCCCTTTTGGGGTAGTTTAGTATTCATAATTCTTAGGTTTTATTATAGTTTTATGTATTATTATGCTTGTTATGTTTTTATTTCATATTTTAATGTTTTTTTTCTATAATATATTAATTCCTAGTTTAAATATGTGTTTTATGCATTTGTATGTTTAATTTTATGTTCTATGTTATGTTATGAATATAACTATTATTAGGTTATGTTATGTTTGTTAAGTTTAGTTTAAATTTAATAACTAAAGTTATGCTACTTATTTGTGTTATTTTGTGATATATAACTAATGTTATTTTATTCTATTTTCATGTAGGTTCAGGTCCAAGTGCAGCCCACTATGATGCTACCCGAGCCCCACTATGATGCTACCCTAACCTCCATGCATGCAAACCCGAGCCCATGATGGTTCAGCCCTTCTCCATGGAGCTGCCCGGCCTATCCAAGAGCAGCCCACCATGTCAAACCCGAGCCCAACATGCATGGTTTTCCTCCATAGTTCGGCCCACCGAGCAGCCCACCATGTCAAACCCGAGCCCAACATACATGGTTTTCGTCCATAGTTCGGCCCACCTAGCAGCCCATATGATTGGCCGGCCACATCATGCTCTCCACCTCACTTAATTCCATGCATGCACCTTCCCATTCATGCATTTTCCCCTTACATGGTCGGCCTCCCCTCTCTCTCTCCCCTTTATTATTTTCTCCCCACTTTATTCCTCATTCATCTCCCCCTCTCCATTTTATATTCTCTATTTTATTCCCCTTTAATACAATACATTAAACCTTCCATTTTATCTCTCCCTCATTTAATGGCATGCATGAACCCTCTCCACATGCATGGCCGGCCATCCCCCTTATCCCCTCCTCTTCATTTCATTCTAGATTCTTCCTCTTCATCTATAAAAGGAACCCATGTCTCATACTTTGGAGAGTTGGATTAGAGAGAGAGCAAGAGAGTTCAAGTGCAATTTTCTTCTTTGTTAAGTAGATTTCTTTCTCATTATTGTAATAGTTCTTTTTTAGTGTAATCTTGTCTTATTTACTATTGTGTACTCTTCTCTTTTTATAAATCAATGCAAATGAATTTTCTTTATCTTATTGTGGTTTTCCTTTCAATCATGCGTAGCAAATTTTTCTTTTAGCATTTGATCGTGAGGAGCCATGAAGTGAGATGAGGGTTATTTTTATTTCTTAGTTTTAATTTTGTCTAAATTATTATCGGTCCTTCTTTGATTTTTCTCGCATCGACTCCGTATTTCTGGTATATGGTAGTAGGCATTTGATATCATTTCATAGAAGTCGAGAGACTCATTGATTTGAAAGATCACTCAGAGAAGGAAGGAGTTGAGCGCAACCCTAGAGATAGGATGACGTAAATCCTCCGGATTGGAGTCAAATCCAATAGTGCGGGTCACTTCGGTAATGCGACTTTAGGCCATTTTGACTTGTAAAGAGATTTCGGTCAAAATGACTATAAGTTTGTGGATTTAATGCTCTAGCAAGATTACTTCCTAATATCGGATCCGTCACGGCCGAGTTTAATTTGCAAATTTAAATCAATATTTTTTTATCCCTCTCGTATCATTTCATGGTGAATCATTGATCGAATGCTAGTTTTTTTATCATAAGTTTTCGTCTTAATTATCCTTAGTTTTAATTTAAAAATTCTAAAAACCCAACAATCTTTCGGTAGGATAATAGTAGAAGCGTGAGTAACAGTACTTGACAGCCCCGAGTTTAAATACGACCTTGGTACTACAATTCGATAGGAACACTTGCCTTTTTGGGTTGATAGCAATCCTCACACCAAGTTTTTAGCGCCGTTGTCGGGGAACTTTTTTGTCAATATTAGGAAAATGCTTTCGCAATTACTTCTGTAAAAAAACCAAAAAAATTTATCTTTATCGTTTTCTTCTTCAAGTTTTTATTTCCTTTCCCCTTCATTTTTTTTAGTGCATGACCCGCACGAATCCGTCGTTACTTGTTGATTTGGACCCAGAAATCGAACGCTCCTTTCGGAGAAACTTGCGATTCGGGGCTTCCACTTCTCAAATAGCGATTGAGGATTCCGACGGTGATTGTACTTTTAATTCTGAAATGGGAGATCCCAACCCTAGGAATGGCTCAGCAAAGGACCATGTCCGATTATGCTCGACCCAACCTAGAGGGGACTGAAACAAAAATTGTTCGACCTGCGATTGCGAACAATAATTTTGAGCTTAAGCCTAGCATCATACAAATGGTGCAGCAATATGTACAGTTCGACGGATTACAAGATGAAGATCCGAACTTACATATTGCTAGTTTTCTCGAGATCTGTGACACCTTTAAAATTAATGGTGTCTCAGACGACGCTATTAGGCTAAGACTATTCCCCTTCTCCTTAAGGACAAAAGCCAAATAGTGGTTGAGTTCTCTTCCAAGAGGATCAATCACTACTTTGAACATTTTAGTCGATAAATTTCTTGCTAGATATTTCCCTCCTGCTGAAACTGCTAAATTAAGAAATGATATAAATTCTTATTCTCAAATTGCTTCTTAGACCCTCTATGACACTTGGGAGAGGTTCAAAGAACTTTTGAGAAGATGCCCTCATCATGCTCTTCCTGTATGGTTACAGGTTCAGACATTTTATAATGGGTTAAATCAAGAGACTAAGCAAATGATAGATGACGCTTCCGCTGGTTCTTTGGACCGCAAAACTCCGGAAGTCGCTCTTGAGCTTATAAAGGACATGGCAATGAACACTTATAAGTGGAACTCGCCTAGGACTCGCCCAAATAAACCTGCAAGTCTCTATGAAGTGGACTATGTATCCCAACTAGCGCTGCAAGTGGAGATGCAGAACAAGAAGATTTCGGAGATAACTGCTTCCTCCGCCCCTCAAGTATATGAAATTGTGAATGCTGCTGCTGCCGAGCAGGTGGATTATCTAGGGAACATACCCAGGCCTGCTCAAAATAATTCTGCGAATTTTTTTAATTTTTCTAATTTTTCTGCTCCTCCTGGTTTTAATGTTGCTACGAATTCTTATCACCCTGGATGGCATAACCATCCTAATTTTTCTTGGAGTAATAATGCTAATGTCGTACGTCCACCACACAATTTTACACCACCACCACCTCAAAACTAAAATTTTCAAAAACCTCTATCTTTAGAGGAAATACTTTCTAGATATATAAGCTTGAACGATGCTACCATTAGAAATCTAACAGGGTCGATGAAAAATCTAGAAAATACGGTCGGCTAACTCGCTAAGGTTATCTCCGAGAGGCCACCTGGCTCTCTTCCTTCAAATACTGAACCCAACCCAAGGGAGCATGCGAAAGCGATTTCCCTTCGGAGCGGTAAAGTTATTCACGAGCCCACCACAAGGGAAGAGCCAAAGGTGATTGCATCTCCTACTGTTGAAAAAATTATCGTTACGGAAACAAATGATGAAAATTCTAAAGAAGACAAAGATAAATCTAATTTTGAAAAAAATAAGTTTATTTTTGAAAAAGAAAATGATATTTTTCAAAATGATGCTCCAACAATTATCAAAGAATTTCCGCCACCTCCTTATCCTGCTAAGCTTAAGAAGGAAAAACTAGATGATCAATATCAACGCTTTCTTGAAATGTTTAAAGAAATTCATATTAATTTGTCGTTTCATGAAGCGATTAGCCAAATGCCTAAGTATGCAAAATATCTTAAGGATTTGTTAACAAACAAAAAGAAATTGGAAAATCTTTCTCACGTAACGTTAAACGAAGAGTGCTCGGCGGTCGTTAAAAATTCTAATCTTCCAAAAAAAATAAACGATCCAGGTAGTTTTTCAATTCCTTGTGTTTTTGGTGACCTCTTTGTAAAACATGCGTTAGCAGACCTAGGTGCGAGCATCAACTTGATTCCATTCTCATTATTTAAAAAGCTAGGATTGGGCACTCTCGGCCCTACGCGCATGAGTATCCAATTAGTCGATCGATCAATTAAGTATCTGTTAGGTGTTGTTGAGGACGTAATAGTGAAGGTCAACAAATTCATATTCCCAGTGAATTTTGTCATTCTTGATTTGAAGAGGACGTCGATGTCCCTCTTATCCTTAGTCGTCCCTTCCTAGCCACCGCTCGAGCAGTCATCGATGTGAGTAACGGGAAGCTCTTTCTTCGTGTGAAAGATGACGAGGTCACGTTTTCTATTAATGAATCAATGAAAAACTATTTAAAAATGATGACTCTTGTTATTTTCTTGATGATTTAAATGATGACTCTTCTCTTTATCTTTCCAATGTCTCATCAAATGATTTTTCCTCTTCTTTTTCTGGAATTTCTTCAAATGATTTTGAAGGCACGGTTATGTCCGTGCAAACCATTTTTGAAAATGAACCTGGTTTTAAACAAAAGAATCTTGAGAATTTTACTTCTAAAAAAGGCAAAAATTTGAAAAACTATTTTGATGAACCACCCGACCTTGAAACGAAAATCTATCACGATAAGATCTTGCGATACCCTAAAATGTTTAAACCTAGCGATCAGGTTCTTCTTCTTAATTCACGCTTAAGTCTTTTCTTTGGAAAACATAAATCTCGATGGTCTGGACCGTTTACGGTCAAACAGGTTTTTTCTGATGGAACTGTGTTACTCTCGCACCCGGATAAGGGTGACTTTAAAGTAAATGGGCATAGACTTAAGTTATATTTTTCTAATGATTTTGCGTCTCCTAAAAAGGAGGATCTTGTCTTGGAATCTTGAATATTTATTTTCATGTGGACTTTTATTTTATTTTATTTTGGACTTCTTAATTATTATGAAACTTTTATTATTATTCGAACTTTTTATTGTAAAATAAAGAACAATCTTGGGAGCCTACCCAAGTATTTTCTGCTTTTTTTTGCTCTTCCTCCCAGTGGCCCAACAATACAAGTTCGTGATTACCGCTCCAACGTTACTGATATAGAGATGGATTGAATCAAACCTGTTGATGATCAAGTACATTAAAAAGCTAGCATGGGGGAGTGACACCCGCCTTCGCCTCACAACCCCGAGGAAGTCCTGTTTTTTTTTTTAATTTACTTTACTATTTTTTTTCTTTTTTTTCTCCTTCTCCTTCTCTTTCTCGTTTTCTTTCATTGAGGGCAATGAAAAATCCAATCATGGGGGAGGGTTTAGTTGTTTTCTTTCTTTCTTTCAAAAAAAAATTTAGTATAGTTATATTAAGCCTTTTAGGAGTATTGTTTTTATTTAACTATATCAAAAATAAAAAAAACTAGAAAATTCAAAATCCAAAAAAATTATAAAATCAAAATCCAAAAAAAAATTGCTAAAATCTATTCGAAAATTAAAATCAAAAATTATTTTCTATCTTTATTTTTATGTTTCTTCTAGTGATGTGTAGGCCGTTCGGTTTTGTAGTTCTATGTAGATTACTTTGAAGCGGTTTTCTAAATTTATCATTTTAACATAGCTTAGTTTTACTAATTTCTTGTTCTTAAATATAGGCATCGGTTTTTAATGTTGTAAGTTAGCAAACTGTAGTTGTTTTCTTTATTCGGTTTAATTGCGTATGAATGGTTGCTAGTAACATTATCGCTTTTCATTTGTGGGGTAATACTTTCTTGGTGTCTAGAACTTATCCCTAGCTACTCTCGAAACATTTGCATCGTTTTTACGTACTTTAGAAATGATTTAGGCCACCCATTTGACTCGTTTGAGCCTTTTTGCCCACCAAACAATTTCATCGTTGCAAAAACAATTTTGGGCTTTTTTCCATGTTTCTTTGTTTTAGCTCCACCTTTCATTTCATTATTTCACCAAAGCCAAAATGCCCTTCCTAATTTCACACTAGACTATGAGCTTAAAATATTATTGTGTTGGGTTATCTTTTAAAATGAAAAGGAAAATTATTAGTTTGCATTTGGAGCCCTCTTTTATGAAAGAAAAAAAAAGTTATTATCAAAATGTAATCAAAAAAATTTGAAAGAGAAGTTGTCAACCTAAATCACCTAGAGTGTGGGTGAATAGGTGAATCGTGCGTCTATATGCGGAATAAAAATTTTAGCGATCTAGCATAAGAAATCAAGCAATCACAGAAAGACAAGAAGATTTATAGTGGTTCCCCAATCTTGGGTACGTCCACTTTACCTCACCGATCTAGCAAATCACTAGACTCAGCTACTCCACTATCTCGGATTGAAAACAATCCTATGCCTCGGAACCAAGTTCCTACACACTCGATCCAAAACGGATCTACACTCGGGAGATAAAAACTTCCTACAATCTCGAAGAACAACGCTCCTACACTCGGAGAAAATCTCCTACAATAATAGTAAAGAAATTTTGATTTACAAATAGAATAATTTTCTCATATCTGGTTAAGTGAATATCTGAATCTTCTTCTTGAACTTTGCGGCTCTTTCAGAAATGTTGAAGAAGATGAGTAGATCTGATCCGAGAAAGCTTTGACAAACTCGATCAAGGAGAAGATGAGAATCCTTAAACAGTAAGTCTTCTTGATCGACAATAGAAGAGTAGATCTGATCGTGAGCTGCGGCGGCAGCTTTAGAGATCTGAAATAGAAATGGCCGACGAGAATAATTTCGAGTGAACGAACAGCCACTGCTTACAAAAGATTATTGTTAGAGTTAGGTCTTAATGACAAGACCTTATATAGGATTACTCCTAACGGTTAGAAAATACATTAATGACGACACGTGGACCAATCACGTCAAGTCATTAAAAAATCTGGCCGATCTGGACTTAAACAAATTTCAAAAAAAAATTAGTCTGCAGTTCTCGAGAAGTAGCATTAGCTCTCGAGAACTGATTGAATTTCTCGAGAACTGATCTGTCTGGAATTAAACTTAGTTTTCGAGACTTCAGGATCAATACTTCTCGAAAACAATATGGACTTCTCGAGAACTATAGCCTGACTTCTCGAGAACTATGAAGCTGAGTTTCTCGAGAACTAAGACTTAGAAAGAATTTCTTGAAACTTTCTGAACTTCCTGAGAACTACTCTGGGACATCTCGAGAACTAAGAGCTAAACTTCTCGAGAACTGAAAGGACTTCTCGAGAACTAAAAGATACTTCTCGAGAACTAAGACTTAGAAACTTTTTGAACTTTTTAGAAAAAAAACTTTTTCTTCTCTTCAAGGGTCCATTCTTCATTCCATGGTCCAAGTGTTTGAATATGAAGTGTATTTCAATAGAGAGGCTACACATGAGTCAACACCTTGGATCACACTGTGAGGGATTACACTATATGGTCCTGTGTTCATGACCCACTGTAGACTGATGATCTGCAAACACACAACTTAAACAAGATGTCAAATACAACTTAATTCATCTTAGTTCAAGGCTGACTTCATGTAAATCTGGGTTATTCTTGATGCAATGCCCAACAATCTCCCCCTATTTGTAGAAGTCAGAACCCTCTACACTAAGGTGAATTATGACAATTAAGAAAGAGCTGGAAATGAAAATTTAAACTAAAGAAGAAAGAGATTAATTGAACACAATTAGGCAAAATTGGAAATTGTATATAAGTAATGTTTTAGATTTCTTAATCAACAACCATTTCAACAAAATTCTCAAGAATAACTCAACAAAAGTACATCCTTTGCTCTAAGGTTGTCTGTCCTTCTTTTCCTGCTGCCTTCTCTGATAGCTGAATGGTTTGGGATAATACCTTGGGGGGCTTAGGAGGAGCTTTAGGATTATTCTTTCCATATTCCCTATCATATATCCTCCTTTTGGTCATGGACTTTTCATATAATTCCCACTCAACTGAGCTGTAGTGGAGATTTCTATCCTCATTATAGTCTATCACCAACTTAAGAGTATCAAGAATTAAACTCTTAGAGGTGGGGCTCCAAACTTCAGCAAATTCTGTTGCTTTCCTTTTATCTGAATCAACTTTGGGAATGCTTCTGCTGGCAGATGGCCCTTCTCCATATTTCCTCTTCTTAGAAGTGTGAATCTCTGGTAAATCCTAAGGAATGATGTCATCCCATACCTGGTCATAAGAGGCTGGAGGAGGATCCTAATCTTCTGGTCTAGGAGAGAAGCAGGGAATTTGAGGTTGTTGCATTTGAGCTGGCACCTGACTGGGCTGTCCTTCAACCAGAGGATTCAGATGATGAGGAAGAATATTGGGATCAGCCTGAAAGTCAGGGAAAATCTGATTATGCATCCAAACTGAGGTATCATAAGTATAGAACTTCACTGACTGGATTTGAGCTAAAAGATTCTTATTGATTTCAGAAATTTTCTCAGCCCAGAGAGTGTTTGATAGTTTTACTTTCAAGATTACCTAGACACCTAGAGGGGGGGTGAATAGGTTATTATTTTCTTTTCAAACTTAAGGCAGAATGATTAAGTAATTAAAGACTATCTTCTATTAGTTCTGCAGCTACCTTAGCAATCACAATCACACAATCTAGAATTACTCATCATAGATTGTAACAAGTATTTATAGTGGTTCCCCAAGATCTGGGTACATCCACTTTCCCCCTTTGCCTATCTAGCAGTGTGCTAGATTCAGCCAAACTCCTTTCTTTATCTCAGATCCTCAGATCCTACAGCTCAGAATCCAAAATGGATTCCTACAACTCAGAGTGATACCACACTCCTACAGCTCAGGCAATTCAGCCCTACCTCAGTCTTTATTTAAGACCTACAACTCAGAGATTATCTCTCCTACACTCAGCCTTTATAAATTAGGCTTACAACTCAGATCTATTAAAAGATCCTACAAGATTTGAGTAAAATATATTTTTATCTTGCTCCAGGTGAGAGAGATGGAACAAGACAGTGTTCTTAATCAGCTTCTTGATAAACTAGATGGATAAAATCAACTGGAACTTAGCTTTTTTCAAAGCTTCTTGAATCTGAACTTTGTTGAGTTGATCTTCTTTGAAATAAACTGATCGGCAGCTTTCTCCTTAGATTTCAGAATTTGAATCTGAATCTTCTTGACAGATAAGTTCAGAATCTGTTTCTTTTGAAATCTGAGACAGCTTTCTTCTTGTCTTCTTTTGACTGGATCTCTCTCTATCCAAGTCCCTTGAAGATACTTCAGAATTCTTGACTGAATTCTACTTAGACAGATTCTGATAGTTCAATCAGAATATCTTCTTAGATCTGCAAAGATCTTCTTCTTATTGTTACTTGTTATTCAGTGTTCAGTTTTCAGTTGTGAGTGGAGTTTTTCTTTCAGACACTATCCGTCTATTTATAGCCTTCATTCCTGGTAACCGGCTGGTCCAGTTCCTAACAAACTTCGGTCTGTGTCAATCACGTCAGTTAACCTGTAGAGACCCACAGCTGTCAATTCTTCAAACTGCCAAGGAGTCTTTGTTTCTGCCAGAAAGTGTCGAGACACACTGTCAATATGTGTCGAGACAATTGTTAAAATGTGTTGACACAATTTGATTAAGTGTCGACACAATCCTTTGTGATGTTGACACATTTTTCTAGATGTAGACACATTTGTCTTGATGTCGACACAGCTTCTTGACATAATTTTTTGAGAATGTGTCGACACAGATAGTTGTATGTCGATACATTTACTTCAGCCGCAGACATATTATTGATTCTGCCAGGTGTCGACTCAGTCTCTAAGTGTCGACTTAGCTGTTGTTGACTTCTGCCTCTATGTGTCGACACAGCCTCCTGGTGTCGACACAGTTGATGTCGACTATAATCTTGCGTGTGTCGACACTGCCTCCGGGTGTCGACACAGTTGATGTCGACTATAATCTTGTGTGTGTCGATATTGCCTCCCGGTGTCGACACAGTTGATGTCGACTCATTATCTCTGTGTCGACACAGCCTTCTTCAAGTGTCGACACAATCTTTCTGAAGTGTCGACACATCTTCTTCTGGTGTCGACACATGGACTTAGAAATTCTTCATACTTTTAACTTGCACATATTCAACTTAAACAACATCAAATACACCTTGATGTATATCATTATGCTAAGTTAGGCTTCTTCAAATCAGGTACACATTTTCCAATGTACCCAACAATCTCCCCCTATTTGGAGAAGTCATAACCCATATTAGCTAATGATATACACCACTTATGATAATAAAAATGATGATGTATATACGCTTTATATTACAGAAAATATTAACAATCAAAACATTTGCACAGATTCATCACAGAGATAAAAAGATATACACAAAAGCTAACTAAAGAGCAAGATTTTGTGTATTATGTCAAAATGATTGTTTACAAAATGTTTAACACTGAATGTTTCACATTACACATTTTTAAACTAAAACTAAGACATCTTAGACTAAGACTGATCAGGCTCCTTTATAACAATCCCTCTTCCTGGTTGTACTTGAGCCTGCACAGAAGGTTCAGTTTCTTCCATGGGCTTTTTGCCTTTAAGATCAGCCTTCTCCTGAGCCTCAGTCTTCAGTCTTTGTCTCTCAAAATAGTGATACGGCTTGGGAAAGTATTTGCTAGGCTCCACAGCATCAGGAGGTAGCTTTCCCATCTTAGCTTTCCTTCTATGCTGAACAATAGCCTCCTGTCTGGCTCCATGCTTCTGCCATTCTTGTTCATTGTACCACTTGCCCCTTTCATGGACTTGATCTTTTACAGCTTTCCAGGCAGTTAGTATGATGTTTCTAGAGGTAGGGCTCCACTGTTCAAAATCAGGTTTTAGTTCAGCTTGCTCCCTAAATCTCTTCTTTGACAGTTGAGCCTCTTGCTGAGCCTTGATTGCAGTTTCAGGCATGTCTACTTTTCCAAGTATAATATTTGAAACCTCCTCTGGAGGACTAAACATAGTTTGCACCTGCTGATGAATCATGTCAAAATCTGCAGGGGGTATATGACTTGAGCAACCTCTGGTTGGTTGCCGTCAAGTAGACCTTGTGGCTGTACTCCTGACTCTGCCATATTATCATCATCACAAAGGGGTGGATATCCCAATGTGGCTCTGACACTATTAGTGACCCACTTGGCATGTTCTGAGCCAGCATTAATAAGTACCCTCTCCCCCTTTAGGACTTCTCTTGCTACATGATCTCTGAGATCTTCCTTCTGAAACCTGATCTGACCATCTAGATAATTAATGCCATCTTTGTAGAAGGGTTTCAACTTGTTAAGTTTTGCAATAATTTCCTTCTGGGAAGTGGTTATGGTTGTCTGTACTGCGTCTAAAGCAGTTTTGAACTTATTGTCATATGCTAGCATTTCAGCTGCCCTATCTTCAGTCAATTTAGACATGGTTGTTTGAAATTGAGCAAGAATATCTGTGTTGGCAGTTGTCAGATTGTCATTTAGCCGTTTCTGATTTTCAAGAATGTATCCTTGATTAATAGATTGAGCATCTATTTCTTTCTTCATTACCTCTTGTTGTTGGGCCAGATGTACAACAGCATGTGCCCCTTTTGTAAAACAATCAGTCATTTCTCTTTTATGTTGATTGACTTCAAATCTTATAGACTTTATATCTTGAGCCAGATCAAACTGAAGATTTTTATGACTTTCATCAACATATTTCTCTAGAGCTTGTCTTTGTTCATCCATTTTCATTTGAAAAGTTACCAAGAACTTTGCATAATCAAAATCTGAAGAGGTGGGTGGTGTTGTTTGAAGTGCTTTCTTATAGCTATGGCTTCTTCTCTTGAAGACCATAAGCTTCCTTTTCTTTGCCTCTTGAATTTCTTCATTCCCAGAATCAGATGAACTCTCAATCTGAACTCTTTCTTTTTGTGAGGTAGGGATTTCAGTTTCAGTAGCAAGTGGCTCCTGTTCACCTTCACCTGGTACCCTCTCCTCACTAGCTTGCTCCCCCTCAACCCTTTGGGTGTCATCTTTATCTGCTGTGTCTACAGCCTCTTTGAAGAGATCATCCATTGTATATTCCTTTGGTGTTGGAGGAGGTGATGGAACATTGAGTCTCTCTATAAGATCATCTAGTCTAGCAGTATCTATCTCCTCTGATAAGTCAATCCTTTCTGCTTCTTCTGAATGTGCAGTACTCGGCTCCCCCTGAACCTGTGCAGGTATCTATTCTGGATCTTGGATAGTACTAGCCTGATTCTGATCTTGTGTTGTAGTCTGTTCTATCTGGACTTGAATTGTTTCAGTACCAAGCTCAGTGTGATGATGAGCTGGAGACTTCTCAGCTGTCTCCTGCCTGTCTTCTTCAGGAATATCCTTGGATAGAACTCTATCCCACCTAGAGAACAACCTTATATCCATTCTCCTCATATGATTGATCTTGGAGCCTGGTAGTTGTTGCATTACTTCTGGAATGGTTCCAGCTAAGTAAAGACTCAGTATTTTAGCCATGTTTGGCTTCTTGATTGCCTCCTTGATTTTGTCAAATACAACTGCTGACCAGTTGGTGGGAATGTGAAATACAATCCTAGTCATTAGGTTGAATATGAAGACAGAGATCTTATCATGTCCACCAGTCTTGCACAGCACCACTTTCCCAATAATTTCAGAAAGGAATTTACCCTGATTATTCATGCCTTTTCGATTGAAGGCAACACCAATCTTCATGGTGGGATCCAGTCCACACCACTGAAGTGTTTGCCTTGTTTGTGAGGCAGAAACCTCCTCTTCATCGTTTATCCTTGGAAGATGAAGGATTCTGGTTAATCGCTTCTGAGTCACCTTGACTCTTGTGTCCTGAATAGTTGATTTGATTTTCATACCAGTAGAGTCCACAGATGCGGTGGTGTAGAATTCAAGAACTTCCTTCTTCCAGACCTTGGTGGGTTTTGAGACAAGGAATTCAAGTCCACTGTCTATGAGAAGAGACATCACCATCTTAATCTCTAGAGCTGCATCGTCGAACGCATGCCTAACCAGTTCATATCCCTCGTTGATAGAATCTTCGATCTTTGGAGCCATTGAATCGTTGAGAAAGCTTGAGAAAAGAGAGAAGAAGGATTGTCGACACACAAGGTTTTTGTCTCGAAACCCTGGTGAGCGTGTCGACAAAATACGGCTGAGACCAATTTATACCCTTTTATGCCAAGAAAATCAAAAGGCGGGCAAAAATAGTCAAATTGTGTCGACACAGACAATATGTGTCGACACAAATTCTGAATAAGTCGACAACAATACTCTAGTTGTGTCGACATATCGCTCTTAGACTATGTCGACATAAAATCCCTGATGTGTCGACACATCTACTCTGTGTCGACACTATTTTTCTGAGTTTGTCGACACAAATCCTCTGTGTCGACACTCAAATCCTGAATGAGTCAACACAGTTTTACTTAGCCAAATTTTGCTAAACTAATCTATAGTTAGCATGTCTAATTCAATTTTAAATCTATTGAATTTTGTTTCATCTAGAGGCTTATTAAATACATCTGCAATTTGATAATCTGTCTTAACAAATTCTAGTGAGATATCTTCTTTTTCTACATGTTCTCTAAGAAAATGGTATTTTATTTCTATGTGCTTAGTCCTACTATGTGAAATAGGATTATTTGCAATAGAAATAGCACTTTTTGAATCACATAATAAAGGTGTTCTACTTACCTGGATACCATAATCTTTTAGTTGATGTTGAATCCACAATAGTTGTGCACACCAACTTCCAGCTGCAACATACTCAGACTCAGCTGTGGATATTGCCACACTAGTCTGCTTCTTACTACTCCATGATATCAACCTTCCTCCCAAAAATTGACATGTACCTGTAGTACTTTTTCTATCTTCTCTGCAGCCTGCAAAATCTGCATCTGAATAACCTATTAGTTGAAATTCTCTATTCCTAGGGTACCAAAGGGCTAGATTTGGTGTGCCCTTTAAATATCTCAAAATTCTTTTAACAGCAGTGTAATGAGATTCTTTAGGGCATGCCTGGTACCTAGCACAGACACATATAGCATACATAATATCTGGTCTACTAGCTGTGAGGTATAATAGAGAACCAACTATTCCTCTATACAAAGACTCATCTACAGGCTTACCTGTATCATCTTTACATATAGGAATATTTGTTCCCATAGGAGTTTTCATGGTAGAGGAAGATTCCATACCATATTTCTTTATCAACTCTTTGGTGAACTTGGACTGGGATATGGACAAGCCATCATCAGTTTGTCTTACTTGGAGTCCCAAGAAGAACTTAAGTTCCGCCATACTACTCATTTCAAACTTCCCTTGCATAAGTTTGGCAAACTTCTTGCAAAGGTTGTTCTCTGTAGACCCAAAAATTATGTCATCCACATAGATTTGGACTAAGATTATCTTGCCTTTAGACTCCCTAAGGAATAGAGTCTTGTCTATTTTGCCTCTTGAGAATTTGTTCTCAATAAGGAAAGTAGACAGGGTGTCATACCAAGCCCTTGGGGCTTGCTTTAACCCATATAAAGCTTTCCTAAGTCTAAAAACATAATCAGGTTTAAGAGAGTCTACAAAACCTGATGGCTGTTCCACATAGACTTTTCCTTTTAGATCTCCATTAAGAAATGCGGATTTCACATCCATTTGGTATACCTTGAATCCTTGGTATGCAGCATAGGCAAGAAACATCCTGATTGCCTCCAGTCTTGCTACTGGGGCAAATGTCTGATCAAAATCTATTCCCTCTTCCTGCCTATATCCTTTAGCAACCAGTCTTGCTTTGTTCTTTATAATTACAACACTCTCATCCAACTTGTTCCTAAATATCCACTTTGTTCCAATGATGTTGTGGTCTTTTGGTTTAGGAACAAGCTCCCAGACTTTGCACCTTCTGAATTGATTAAGATCCTCTTGCATAGCATTAATCCAATGTTGGTCTTGGATGGCTTCTTCAAATTTCTTAGGCTCCATTTAAGATAGGAAACTTGAGTGCAGGACTGTGCTCAGATTTCTGTTTCTAGTCTGCACTCCTTGACTTGGATCTCCTATTATTTGATTTGCTGGATGGTCTTTTAGATGTCTGATAGCAGGAGTTTGATTTCCTTCTGGTTGATTATTTCCAGTCCCTTCATTATGCTGCACTTCCTGGTGGTGTCTACTAATCGTGAAGAAAATAAAAGCAACCGAACTAGCAATCCATCTAGGCAAGTATACCTATCGAATTGTAGCTAGGGGATACAAGTGTCGTATTGAAATCCGGGTACTGCTGAATACACTTACTCACACGAAGACTATTATTTTATCAAAGGAAAATCTTGAGGGCTAAAAAGGAACTTGCAATTAAGAAAGGAAATATAGTTAATCGCTAGAAAGAGAACCACTGCATTAAGTTAAAGAACTATTAGAGGCGATTACGATAAAGTGTTAAAGAACTACGACAAAGGGATGGAAATGTACTCGATCAAGAATCACCTCGGCCAGAGTAATAAAGAAATGCGATAAAAGCCTAAACTTAATAGGGAAGAGTTTCTTGACCGTGGAGGTTCCTTAAGCTTAAACACGCTTCTCTCGAAGTCGTGTCTGACTGAGTTTAGGAAGGTCCGACCGACTTTCGTCTGAATCAGAGGCCTAAAGCTCGCTTTACGCGGTGAACCCCACTATTAGATTTTACTCCAATCCGGGGGATTTGAATGTCTGCCTCTCTCGAGGGGTGCATACAAATCCCTTTCCTCTTGAGTGCTCACTTCAAACTATCGGCCTTTCGGCTTGCCAAGTATGAAAGCTAAGGCGGAGAGTATACATCGATGATATACCTCCAACCCAAAAGAATTCAAGAGCAATTCAAGATTAAACCCCTAAAAAGGAAAGGTAAAATTAAAGCATCATAACTTAATCACTCAAACCTCAGATCATCAAGATCGAGTACAAGGAGGATTTAGTTATTCATGGTATAGAAAATGAAGATCATATTAATAGTATGGAAAATAACACCGAGTAGAAGGGAAAGAGAATAGCGAACTATTTTATTTCGTAATGTGGAGGAATCACAAGTAGGGCACACAGATACTATAAGAACACATTCTACAATGATTACAAATGTTGTAAAAAGGAAGTACAGAAATGCGAAAAAGGCTTGCATGAAAAGAAACTCAATTACTTGAAGTAAAAAGGAAGAGACAAGCTTAAGAAATAAACACTAAAATAGCAGCACTTCTTCTTCTCTAATCTCTCTCCACCGCTCTCAAAACACTAGAAGATGATCCCTATTTATAGAATTTTTTCGGGCTGGGTCACGCCCTATGACACGCCCATGGAGGGCGTGACCATAGGGCGTGTCTGATTCGGTGCGACATCTGGAGCGTTGGCATTTAATTCTGGCGTGGTTGTTGAGTTACACGCCCATCGAACACGCCCCTGGAGGGCGTGACCATGGGGCGTGTCGGATTCGGTGCGTTGAAATTGAGCTCGGTACTGACTTCTCGGGACTTGGCGGGTCACGCCTGTCAGACACGCCCCTGGAGGGCGTGTCAGTGGGCGTGTCAGTGGGCGTGACAGCTAGTTTCTGGTGGAGATTGACTTCGGACCGGCGGCTTCATTCCACTAGGTTACACGCCCTTGGTACACGCCCTAGGAGGGCGTGACCATGGGGCTTGTAACAGCAAAACTTGTAAAATCCTGCAAAAATAAGGGAAGATGTTAGTGACAATAATATATACAAAAAAAGGTCAAAATATAAGCATACAAGACATGCTTCGTAAATTGAAAGATAGAAAATACCATTACAAAACGGACTATCAGCATACAACAACATAAAATTATAATAATACTTAGAAATTTAAGCTACTAAATTACCCAAAAAAGGATGACTAAAAAGTAGTCATCAAACACCCCCATGCTTAGACATTTGCTTGCCCTCAAGCAAATAAAAAATGAAAACTAGGGAAGGAAATAGAAAATAAACAAAGCTAATTTAGGTTTCATAATTAAGAAAAACAAAACATGGAAAATTAAACTATCCTAGTATTCATATTATCAACTAGTGGGGTGAGAAGTGCACAATAGAAGATTTGAAAGGGAAAGCCTAAAAATCTCATTAAAACATAAGAGAAGTCTACTAATTTCTAAATCTTAAAAACAAGGCATCCAAAATAAATGAAAATAAGGAAAACAAAAGTAGAAGTTCTAAATAAACGGCGCATTAACAAACTACTAGGTTGCTAGATAAACATTAACCCTAAAACACTCCAAGATAACCTCCAAAGAAATCCATCAATGATGGTGGCCATAGGCTTGTACGTTCACACTTTCTCCACTACGCGAAATTAAGTTCTAAGATCATTAGGACTTCTACTAGGCATTAAACTTGGCTTAGGTAAATAATTAGGAAGTGGATTCAAAGGTAAACATGAAGGTTTTAGGCACTAAACCAAGATGAGCTCAAAAATAACCAAAAACATAAAAATTGAGAAATAACAAGTATGTCATTTCTCCAATATGAAACTACAAAAACAAGGCCATGAAAATTTTTCTTTTCTAAACTTGGCCAACCATAAACTTTTTGCATTCATTTTTTTCTTTTTGATTTGGTAATGATATTTTTTTTTTCTCACTTTTTGAATAACAATCGATAAGGAAACTCCAAAAATAAGCTTTATAATTGTCCTTTTCATTTCCAAAATAATATAATACCCCTCCCACAAAAATAATTTTTAAGCTCAAGGTTATAGTGCAAAAATTAGGACGGGCATTTGGCTTTGGTGAACAAGATGAAATGAAAGGTGGAGCTAAAAACAATGAAAATAAGGAAAAGGCCCAAAATTGTTTTGCAAGGGTTATGTTTTCGGTGGGCAAGAAAAGCTCAAACTATTCAAATGGTGGCCTAAATCATTTCTAAAGAACATAAAAACGGCGCAAATGCTTCGAGAGTAGCTTGGTACAAGTTCTAGACACCAAGAAAGACTACCCCGCAAATGAAAAAGAACTAATGATACCTAGCAACCATTCGTAAGTAACTAACCGAATAAAAAGACATAACTACGTATTGCTAGCTTATAACTTAAAAAACGGATGCCTATATTTAAGAAAAAGAAACTAGTAGAACTAAACTATGTTAAAATGATAGGTTTAGAAAACCATTTTCAAAGTAATCTATATAGAACTACAAAAACCGCATGGGTCTACACTTCACTAGAAGCAATATGAAAATAAAGATAGAAAATAATTTTAGGTTTTGTTTTTCAAATCGATTTTAAGCACAAAAATTTTTTGATCTTTTTGTTTTTCTAATTTTTTTTGGGTTTTATATTTTATAGTTTTTTTTTGGATTTTTAGATTTAGACGACATAAAAAAATATTTTTTTTTTTTTAAATAAGAAATAGAAAGAAAGGCAAAAAGAAACTAGACCCCCCCATGCTTAAAGTCTTCATTGCCCTCAATGAAGAAAACATAAAGAAAAAGAAGGGGACTGAGAAGAAGAGAAAAAGAAAAATGCAGAAAAATAAATAAGGAAAAGGAACAGGACTTCCCCGGGTTCGTGAGATGATGGCGGATGTCGCTCCCCCATGCTTGCTTTTTGGAGTACTTGATCGTCAGCAGGTATGACCTGATCCATCTGATATCAGCAACGGTGGAGCGGCGACCACGATCATGGACTTGATGTGCCTCCGATAGGAAAAAATAAAAGCAAAAAGAAATAGAGTCCATGGGTAGATTGCCCGATAATGTTTTTATTATTACAACCATTCAAATAAAAGAGTATAATAATAAGAAGTCCAAAAATAAAAGTAAACATGTCCATCACAGAAGAAAAAAAAATGTCCATCAGAAATAATAATAACTAAGAATCAAAAAGAAGATTCTCCTTTGCAGGAGTCACAGAATCATTAGAGAAGTAGCGTTTGAGTCTATGGCCATTAACTTTGAAGTCCCCCTTATCGGGGTGTGAAAGTAGCACAGTGCCGTAAGGAAAAACATCCTTGACCGTGAATGGTCCGGACCATCGAGATTTAAGCTTTCCCGGGAAGAGACGTAAACGTGAATTAAAAAGAAGAACCTGATCGCCGGGTGTAAACGTTTTAGGGTGGCGCAGGTTCTTATCGTGATATAATTTTGTGCGTTCTTTATAAATTCGATTATTTTCATATGCATACGCTCTCCACTCATCGAGTTCATTTAATTGATGTTTTCTATGCTCGCCTACCGAATGCGGATCGAAATTGAAAAACTTTAATGCCCAATACGCTCGGTGCTCTACTTCTACCGGAAGGTGACACGACTTTCCATAGACCAATCGGAAAGGAGTACAACCGATGGCGGTCTTGTACGCTGTCCGATAAGCCCAAAGAGCATCGTCTAATTTTAGGGACCAATCCTTACGAGAAGTAGAAACAGTTTTTTCCAAAATTCTTTTTAGTTCGCGATTGACTACCTCGACCTGACCGTTAGTTTGGGGGTGATAAGCAGTTGACAATTTATGCGTGACACCATATTTTGTTAATGCTTTAGTGAGTTGGGTGTTGCAAAAATGGCTTCCCCTATCACTAACGATCGCTCGAGGGAATCCAAAGCGAGAAAACAATTTTTTTAGAAAATTGACAACAACACGAGCATCATTAGTTGGCAGAGCTTGGGCCTCTGCCCATCTAGAAACGTAATCTACCGCTACTAAAATATATTTATTACCTAAACTTGAAGGAAACGGGCCAACAAAGTCGATGCCCCACAAATCAAAAACCTCGCACTCGAGAAAATAGTTTTGTTCCATTTCATTTTTATGTGAGAGATTTCCAGTCCGCTGGCATCGATCACATCCACCCACAAAGGTTTGTGCATCTTTAAATATGCTTGGCCAATAGAAGCCAGCACTAAGAACTTTGTGGGCGGTGCGGTTTGCTTGATAATGCCCGCCAGTCGGACCTTCATGAACATGTTTTAAAATTTGGTGACCCTCTTCCTGCGAAACGCATCTCCTTACCACCTGGTCCGCACAAATGCGAAATAGAAATGGGTCTTCCCAAAAATAATACTTCAACTCCGAAAAGAATTTCTTCTTTTGGTGAGTGGAGTATTCTTTTGGAAGGACCCGGGCCACAAGATAATTGGCCAGATCGGCAAACCAGGGGGTAGGAGATGAGGAAATATTAAAAAGGCGTTCATCCGAAAAAGAGTCATTTATAGAAGTTTCATTTAAAAAATCAAGTTTGGGATTTTCAAGACGCGAGAGATGATCAGCTGCTAAGTTTTCCGCTCCTTTCTTATCCCGAATCTCCAAGTCGAATTCTTAAAGTAAGAGGATCCAACGGATAAGACGCGGCTTGGCATCCGGTTTAGAAAGGAGGTATTTCAAAGCGGAGTGATCCGTGAAAACAATAACTTTAGAAAGAGTGACATACGGTCGGAATTTATCAAAAGCGAAAATAACTGCTAAGAGCTCTTTCTCCGTCGTAGTGTAGTTTTCTTGCGCAGAAGTGAGAGTTTTACTAGCGTAGAAAATCGGATGAAAGTTCTTAGCAATTCGTTGACCTAAAACTGCACCTACCGCATGATTACTCGCATCACACATAATTTCGAATGGTAAATCCCAAACTGGGGCGATCATAATAGGGGCGTTTATAAGTTTTGATTTTATTAATTCAAAGGCCTCGAGACAAGATTTATCAACAATAAAAGGAGTGTCTTTTTCGAGCAAGTGGGTGAGAGGTTTAGTGATTTTTGAAAAGTCTTTAATAAATCTACGATAAAAACCCGCATGACCTAAAAAACTTCTAATCGCTTTAACGGTTGTGGTTGGCGGCAGCTTTTCAATTATTTCAATTTTTGCCTTGTCCACTTCAATCCCCCTAGCGGAAATGTTGTGGCCAAGGACTAAACCCTCACGTACCATAAAGTGGCACTTCTCCCAATTTAAGACTAAATTTGTCTCCTCGCAGCGTTTTAAAACTTTTCCTAAATTTTCTAAACATAATTCGAAAGAGTCGCCAAAAACGGAAAAGTCGTCCATAAAAACTTCCATAATATTTTCTACATATTTATCAAAAATGGCAAGCATACACCGCTGAAAGGTGGCGGGTGCGTTGCACAATCCGAAAGGCATTCTACGATAAGCAAAGGTTCCGAAGGGGCAAGTGAATGTCGTCTTCTCTTGGTCCTCGGGTGTGATAGGGATTTGAAAGTATCCCGAGAGACCGTCGAGGAAGCAATAAAAATTGTGCCCGGACAAACGTTCTAGAATTTGATCGATAAAGGGGAGGGGGAAGTGATCTTTTCGAGTGGCATCGTTTAGTTTACGGTAATCGATGCACATCCTCCATCCTGTTATCGTCCTAGTTGGAACTAGATCGTTGTTTTCGTTTGGCACTGCCGTGATCCCACCCTTCTTAGGGACAACCTGAACTGGACTTACCCACTGACTATCGGAAATAGGATAGATTATCCCGGCATCTAATAACTTAAGCACCTCTCCCTTCACAACCTCTTTCATTTTTGGATTAAGACGACGTTGTGGTTGGACTACACCCTTAGGATTATTGTCAAAAAATATTTTGTGCGTGCAGAAAGAGGGGCTTATGCCAGGAATATCACAAATTTGCCATGCTATGGCTCGGCGATGCTTTTGTAGTAGGTCGATCAACTGATCGTTTTCGGATTGGGAAAGAAAAGCCGAGATTATAACGGGCAATTTTGAATCTTTTGCAAGAAAGGCATATTTAAGATGTTCGGGAAGGGGTTTGAGTTCTAAGTTGGGTGGTTCCTCATAAGAATTTTTTAAGACTTTTTCATTTTCAAAAATAAGTTTTTCATAGTTTTTCCTACCAAAAATAGACTCATTTTCAAAATTTTCTTGTATTGACATCACCGTACTTTCAAAAACATTTGAAGAAATTTCAGAAAAGGAAGAGGAAAATTCATTAGAGGAGATGTTAGAAAGGGGAAGGGAAGAATCTTCATTTAAAACATCGATAAAGAAGCATGAGTCATCGTTTTGTAATGAATTTTTCATCGAGTTATTAATAGAAAATGTGACCTCATCATCCCCCACTCGCAAAAACAACTTTCCATTACTAACGTCAATAACTGCTCGAGAGGTGGCGAGAAAAGGTCGTCCAAGGATAAGAGGAACCTCGACGTCCTCTTCAATATCAAGAATGACAAAATCCACCGGGAAGATGAATTTGTCGACCTTTACTAACACGTCCTCAACGATACCTAGTGGATACTTTATTGATCTATCGGCTAACTGAATACTCATGCGCGTCGGGCTGAGAGTGCCCAAACCTAGCTTTTTAAATAAGGAAAAAGGCATCAAATTGATGCTCGCTCCTAGATCCGCTAGCGCATGTTTAACGAATAAATCACCGAAGACGCAAGGAATTGAAAAGCTACCCGGGTCATTAATCTTTTTCGGAAGATTTGAATTTTTAATGACTGCCGAGCATTCTTCATTCAATGTTACATGAGAAAGATTTTCCAATTTCTTTTTGTTCGTTAATAAATCTTTAAGATATTTAGCGTACTTAGGCATTTGGCTAATCGCTTCATGAAATGGCAAATTAATATGAATTTGTTTAAATATTTCAAGAAAGCGTTGATATTGATTATCTAGTTTTTCTTGCCTAAGTCTAGCCGGATAAGGAGGTGGCGGGAATTCATTTATAATAATCGGAGCATCATTTTGAAAATCATTTTTGTCTTTTTCAGAATTAGAAATAATAGAGCTATCCTTTTCTTTTTCAAAAATAGATTTGTCTTTTTCAAGATCTAAGTTATCATTTTCCGTGGGGGTAAGAACAGGAGGGGTACTCACCCTTGGCTCTTCCCTTGTGGTGGGCTCGTTAACAACTTTACCGCTCCGAAGGGAAATCGCATTTGCGTGCTCCCTTGGGTTAGGCTCAGTGTTCGAGGGAAGAGTTCCAGGTGGTCTCTCGGAAAAGGCCTTGGCGAGTTGGCCAACTTGATTTTCTAAGTTTTTCATGGATCCTGTTAAATTTCTAATAGTGGCATCGTTCGAGCTTATATATTTAGCGAGGATCTCTTCCAAAGGGGAAGGTTTTTGAAAATTTTGTTGCGGTGGTGGTGGCGGTGTGAAATCGTGCGGTGGGCGTATTACATTAGCATTATTACTCCAAGAAAAATTAGGATGGTTACGCCATCCGGGATGATAAGTGTTCGACGAAGCAGAAAAACCAGGGGGAGAAGAAAAATTCGAAAAAGCAGAAAAATTATTCGCAGAGATATTTTGAGCAGGCCTGGGTATGTTCCCCAGATAATCCACCTGCTCGGCAGCAGCAGCATTTTCATATACCTTAGCGGTGGAGGGAGCAGTCATCTCCGAGATCTTCTTGTTGAGCATTTCCACTTGCATCGCTAGTTGCGTCACCGAATCCACTTCATAGATACCTGCAGGTTTAGATGGGCGAGACCTGGACGAATTCCACTGATAAGTGTTCATCGCCATGTCATCGATAAGCTCAAGAGCGGCTTCCGGAGTTTTGCGGTCTAAAGAACCAGCGGAAGCAGCATCTATCATTTGCTTAGTCACTTGGTTTAGCCCATTATAGAATGTCTGAACCTGCAACCATACAGGCAGAGCATGATGTGGGCATCTTCTCAAAAGTTCTTTGAACCTCTCCCAAGTGTCATAGAGGGTTTCAGAATCAATTTGAGAATATGAAGTTATATCATTTCGAAACTTAGCAGTTTTGGCGGGGGGAAAATAACGAGAAAGAAATTTTTCAGTTAAAATGTTCCAAGTAGTGATTGATCCTCTTGGAAGAGAACTCAACCACTGTTTGGCTTTAGTCCTTAAGGAGAATGGGAAGAGTCTTAGCCTTATCGCATCGTCCGAGACACCATTAATCTTGAAGGTGTCACAGATTTCAAGAAAATTAGCAATATGCAAGTTCGGATCTTCATCTTGCGATCCGTCGAACTGTACATATTGCTGCACCATTTGAATGATGCTAGGCTTAAGCTCGAAGTTATTGTTCGC
This sequence comes from Platanthera zijinensis, assembly GCA_039513925.1. Taxonomy (NCBI): domain Eukaryota; kingdom Viridiplantae; phylum Streptophyta; class Magnoliopsida; order Asparagales; family Orchidaceae; genus Platanthera; species Platanthera zijinensis. The sequence continues at coordinate 61,106,091 of CM077097.1, read as the reverse complement.
AATAGCGGGACAAACTATGCTAGATTCTGTACCCTCCAGGTTTGGTCTTGCATAATGGGACATAGTCCTTTGCACGACTTCCTCTTGGTTGGGTCTTTGCAAGACTTCCTCTTGGTTGGGATTGTCCATTCTTAAGGTAGAATATGAATCGGAATGTTCGACCGGTATTTGAAGAGTCGGGCCTTGAAATCGCAATCTTCTCCGAAGAGTACGCTCGATTTCGTGGTCCAAGTCCAAAATAACCGACGGACTTCCCCGGGTCATGCACTGGAAGAAGAAAGAGAGAAGTATTGTTTATTATTATTAATATTTTGTTGTTTTTTTTTTAAGTATATATATATATTTTTGTTTTAGCTCCCAAACTTCCCAAGGACTACCCGATGAAGGGTTCGCAAGGTACTAGACAAGATAGCGGCACTTAAAACCACATTGCCCTTTTTGAGAGGATTTTGTTGGTGTAGGAAACTTGTGATGTGGGTATCTATTGAAAATGATTATATTTATTATTATTATTATTTTTTTTTAAAGCGATTTTTTTTTTCTTTTTGGTTTGCAATAAGGAAGATAAAAGTAATAGATTCGTGTTTTCAATATATCAACAAGAGCTGATTCCCCGGCAACGGCGCCAAAAACTTGGTGTCTACTAATCGTGAAGAAAATAAAAGCAACCGAACTAGCAATCCATCTAGGCAAGTATACCTATCGAATTGTAGCTAGGGGATACAAGTGTCGTATTGAAATCCGGGTACTGCTGAATACACTTACTCACACGAAGACTATTATTTTATCAAAGGAAAATCTTGAGGGCTAAAAAGGAACTTGCAATTAGGAAAGGAAATATAGTTAATCGCTAGAAAGAGAACCACTGCATTAAGTTAAAGAACTATTAGAGGCGATTACGATAAAGTGTTAAAGAACTACGACAAAGGGATGGAAATGTACTCGATCAAGAATCACCTCGGCCAGAGTAATAAAGAAATGCGATAAAAGCCTAAACTTAATAGGGAAGAGTTTCTTGACCGTGGAGGTTCCTTAAGCTTAAACACGCTTCTATCGAAGTCGTGTCTGACTGAGTTTAGGAAGGTCCGACCGACTTTCGTCTGAATCAGAGGCCTAAAGCTCGCTTTACGCGGTGAACCCCACTATTAGATTTTACTCCAATCCGGGGGATTTGAATGTCTGCCTCTCTCGAGGGGTGCATACAAATCCCTTTCCTCTTGAGTGCTCACTTCAAACTATCGGCCTTTCGGCTTGCCAAGTATGAAAGCTAAGGCGGAGAGTATACATCGATGATATACCTCCAACCCAAAAGAATTCAAGAGCAATTCAAGATTAAACCCCTAAAAAGGAAAGGTAAAATTAAAGCATCATAACTTAATCACTCAAACCTCAGATCATCAAGATCGAGTACAAGGAGGATTTAGTTATTCATGGTATAGAAAATGAAGATCATATTAATAGTATGGAAAATAACACCGAGTAGAAGTGAAAGAGAATAGCGAACTATTTTATTTCGTAATGTGGAGGAATCACAAGTAGGGCACACAGATACTATAAGAACACATTCTACAATGATTACAAATGTTGTAAAAAGGAAGTACAGAAATGCGAAAAAGGCTTGCATGAAAAGAAACTCAATTACTTGAAGTAAAAAGGAAGAGACAAGCTTAAGACATAAACACTAAAATAGCAGCACTTCTTCTTCTCTAATCTCTCTCCACCGCTCTCAAAACACTAGAAGATGATCCCTATTTATAGAATTTTTTCGGGCTGGGTCACGCCCTATGACACGCCCATGGAGGGCGTGACCATAAGGCGTGTCTGATTCGGTGCGACATCTGGAGCGTTGGCATTTAATTCTGGCGTGGTTGTTGAGTTACACGCCCATCGAACACGCCCCTGGAGGGCGTGACCATGGGGCGTGTCGGATTCGGTGCGTTGAAATTGAGCTCGGTACTGACTTCTCGGGACTTGGCGGGTCACGCCTGTCAGACACGCCCCTGGAGGGCGTGTCAGTGGGCGTGTCAGTGGGCGTGACAGCTAGTTTCTGGTGGAGATTGACTTCGGACCGGCGGCTTCATTCCACTAGGTTACACGCCCTTGGTACACGCCCTAGGAGGGCGTGACCATGGGGTGTGTAACAGCAAAACTTGTAAAATCCTGCAAAAATAAGGGAAGATGTTAGTGACAATAATATATACAAAAAAAGGTCAAAATATAAGCATACAAGACATGCTTCGTAAATTGAAAGATAGAAAATACCATTACGAAACGGACTATCAGCATACAACAACATAAAATTATAATAATACTTAGAAATTTAAGCTACTAAATTACCCAAAAAAGGATGACTAAAAAGTAGTCATCACCTAGGAGTCATCAGCTTCTATAGAATCATGTACTCCCCCTGGACTGTAGTCAACATTTTCCATCTGTTCATTTGCTGTTGAACCTTCTGCAATGGAAAGCTTGTCTAACCTTTTGCTTATACCTGTTGGACTGTATGAACTACAAGGCAACTCACAGTTGATTAATCTTGATTCATCAAACACAACATGTACAGATTCTTCTACAACTTGAGTAGTCAAGTTGAAGACTCTATAGGCCTTACTATTTATGTTGTACCCAACAAATATCCCATCTTGGGATTTGGCAGCAAACTTAGTTAGATATGACTTGCCATTGTTAAGTATATAGCACTTGCAACCAAAGATCCTAAAGTAGGATAAATTTGGTTTTCTACCTTTCATAATTTCATAGGGAGTCTTTTTGTGGCACTTGGTGATAGAAGCCCTATTGATCACATGACATGCAGTATTTACTGCCTCAGCCCAGAAATATTCTGGAAGAGAGGTGTCACTCAATAGAGTTCTACCTACTTCAATCAATGTCCTATTCTTTCTTTCAGCAATACCATTTTGCTGAGGTGTTCTAGGTGAGGAGAACTCTTGGAAAATCCCAAAGTCTTCACATAATTTTGTCATACTTTCAGATTGAAATTCAGTGCCATGGTCACTTCTGATTTTGACCACTATACTGTTTAGTTCATTCTGAATTTGTTTCACAAAACTAAGTAAGACACTTGGGGTTTCTGATTTTTGTCTCAGAAAGAACACCCATGTATATCTAGAATAGTCATCTATAACCACAAAAGTGTAGACCTTCCTACCTAGACTATGAACTAGCATAGGACCAAAAAGATCCATATGTAAGAGGTATAAGCACCTCACAGAATCCTTGTTTTCAAGACTATGAAATGAAGATTTTGTCTGCTTGCCCTTTTGACAAGCTGAACATATACCTTCTTTTATACACTTAACTTGAGGACCATTCCTCACAAACTCTTTGCTGAAGAGTTGGCCAATTGTCTTGTAGTTAAGATGAGCCAACCTCTTGTACCACTTGACACAATGAGATGCATTATCATCAGCTACAAGACAGATGGGAGAAGCCTTGTTCTCACATACAAAATTAAGACAATAAACATTTCTCTTTCTGTACCCAGTCAATATGATCTTTTGATCACTTGACCTTTTTATATGACATCCATCCTTAACAATTGAAATGTCATATCCAAGATCACTCAGCTGACTTATGCTAATCAGATTATGTTTCAAACCTTTTACATAAGCCACTTGGGTGATGGTAATTTGGTTTGAAGAAATGTTACCAAACCCTTTGATGATTCCTCTTTCAAATCCACCAAAGATTACTTTAGGTCCATCTTTGACAGATGTGTACTCTTTCAGCAGCCCCTTTATTCCAGTCATGTGCCTGGAACATCCACTGTCCAAGTACCATATAGGGGCATGGCAAGTTGGACTTTCCTACAATACAGAATTACTTTCCCTTAGAACCCAAGTAAGTCTTGGGTCCTTGGTTCAGGTTAGCACCATTCATATTATGACTACCAGCAGCTCTTCTAACTGGTAGACTATTGTTTTTCCTTACATTTGTGTTATGCTAGCAGTCTAAGGCAAAATGGCCTCTCTTGCCACAACACCAACATTCAAACTTGTTGTATCTAGGTCTTGATACACCCTTGACAGAAGAATTTCTGTCCAGTGCTGGTGCTGCTGCAGCTTCACCCACAGATTTCTCATAACCATGGGATTTATGAACATGAGTAGACCTATTGGCATTTACACCCTTGTTTATCTGAACATTAGTCTTAATATGACCATGAATATTCTCAAGATCATATTTGTTAGAAGGCACTTGCACCTTTCTAAACATAACTGGGACTGAAAGGTTTAGAGGCTGGACATGAGCTTTGCCTTTTCTTTTGAATTGGGCAGCCCTGGGGTTACCTTTGAAGCCTAATCCTACCTTACCCTTTTGAGCCACAAACTCATCTATTAAAGGTAAGACAGATTTTGACTTAGAGTAACTAGCCACTAAATCTTTCTCTAATCTTAGTCTGGCCTCCAGACTTTTAATTTGATCATTGTTATATTTGATTGTTCCCATCTGAATATATGTTATATTTTTCAGTTTGGCAATCTCATTTAACTTTTGATCCATTACTTTTTCAAACTCAGTTGCAGCCACCTTAAGATTAGCAATTTCCTGAGCCTGAGTTTTGACTAGGTTCTTACTTTTCTTAAGAGCCTGCAACAAGTCCCTATATTCATCCATCAACTGATGAATATCACCTTCTGATTCAGATCCATTCACATCACTTGATGTAGATGAATCTGACTCTGAACCAGTACTAAAATCAGAAGAACTAGAAACCTTTTGTACCTTACTAGGACCAGGCTGATCCTGGCATTGGTTATCTTCTAACTCAGCCATCAGACCCATGCATTCCTTGTCTTCTTGATCATGAATGGAATCCATCAGTTGCAGAAATTCCTCTTCTTCATTGGCTGCATACAATCCTATGTATGCTTCTGCTTCAGATTCTGACTCTGATGAGGACTGATCTAAAAGACTCTTATCCTTCTTTGCAACAAAAGATTTCTCCTTCTTGCCCTTGTGTTGAGTCCTTTTTCTGTCTACTGACTCCTTTCTCTTTTCTGGACATTCAGCTACCATATGTCCAGTCTTATTGCAGCAATAACAAACAATCTTCGAAGTTATGACTTTGCTGGGCTTAGTTCTGTTTCTCTCATTTCTTGAGGATTTTCTCTTCTGATAGTACTCATCTACTGGCTATGATGTGGAGGGTCTAGACTTCCACTGCTTCTTTTTCAAGAACTTTTGAAACTGTCTTGTAAAGGCAGCAAAGTCAGTATCTGATTCACTGCTCCCTGATTTCTGACTATCTGAATTTTCTGTTATTTCTTCTGTAGCTTCCTTGAGAGGAGATGAAGACATCTTCCCTTTCTTTCTAGTGGCTTCAACTTTGAAAGCCACAGATCTATGCTCACCTTTTGTACTTCTTTCTTCCTCCTTCCTAGACATCAATTGCATTTCATATGAAAGCAATTTTCCAAACAAGGTTGGAGGAGAAATATCAGCTAACTTGGCCACTTCTCTAATGGCACATATTTTGGTATCCCAATCCTTTGTTAAAGATCTGGGAAACTTGTCATTTAGCTCATATGTACTGAAGACTCTTCCATAGGACATTAGTTCATTCACAATCCTATAGAATTTCTTATAACACTCAGTTATGCTATCAGACTTTCCTTGTCTGAAGCTCTCATATTCTTGGTTGAGCATTGATTTTCTATCTTGTCTTACTTCTTCAGATCCTTCCATATATACAATCAAGGTGTCCCACATCTCTTTGGAGGTCTTGCAATATATCAGATTTTGGAAGGTGGAATCATCTATTGCACTTACTATGATGTTTTGAGCTCTCTTGTCCATAGTGGCTAAGATGATTTCCTCCTTTGTCATTTCTGAAAAATCCTTTGGAGTTTTCTGATTTGCATCTAATACAGAAATCTTCATTGGAATGTATAGACCTTCTTTCACTGTGATATAAATTCTTGGGTCTGAGGCCTCCATAAATAGCCTAACCCTTTCCTTCTAGATTCCAAAGATTTCTTTTCTGCAGATAGGTAGCTTCATAGATCCCAACTCCTTGTGATTCTCACCTGAACCCATTTTCTTGATTCTTAATTCTGCCTTTAGATCTAACTCAGACTGTTAAGTCTTACTTTGAGTAACCTCCCTCTGATACCACTTGATAGTTTTACTTTCAAGATTACCTAGACACCTAGAGGGGGGGAATAGGTTCTTATTTTCTTTTCAAACTTAAGGCAGAATGATTAAGTAATTAAAGACTATCTTCTATGAGTTCTGCAGCTACCTTAGCAATCACAATCACACAATCTAGAACTACTCATCACAGATTGCAATAAGTATTTATAGTGGTTCCCCAAAATCTGGGTACATCCACTTTCCCCCTTCGCCTATCTAGCAGTGTGCTAGATTCAGCCAAACTCCTTTCTTTATCTCAGATCCTCAGATCCTACAGCTCAGAATCCAAAATGGATTCCTACAACTCAGAGTGATACCACACTCCTACAGCTCAGGCAATTCAGCCCTACCTCAGTCTTTATTCAAGACCTACAACTCAGAGATTATCTCTCCTACACTCAGCCTTTATAAATTAGGCTTACAACTCAGATCTATTAAAAGATCCTACAAGATTTGAGTAAAATATATTTTTATCTTGCTCTAGGTGAGAGAGATTGAACAAGATAGTGTTCTTGATCAGCTTCTTGATAAACTAGATGGATAAAATCAACTGGAACTTAGCTTTCTTCAAAGCTTCTTGAATCTGAACTTTGTTGAGTTGATCTTCTTTGAAATAAATTGACCAGCAGCTTTCTCCTTAGATTTCAGAATTTGAATCTGAATCTTCTTGACAGATAAGTTCAGAATCTGTTTCTTTTGAAATCTGAGACAGCTTTCTTCTTGCCTTCTTTTGACTGGATCTCTCTCTATCCAAGTCCCTTGAAGATACTTCAGAATTCTTGACTGAATTCTACTTAGACAGATTCTGATAGTTCAATCAAAATATCTTCTTAGATCTGCAAAGATCTTCTTCTTATTGTTACTTGTTATTCAGTATTCAGTTTTCAGTTGTGAGTGGAGTTTTTCTTTCAGACACTATCCGTCTATTTATAGCCTTCATTCCTGGTAACCGGCTGGTCCGGTTCCTAACAAACTTCTGTCTGTGTCAATCACGTCAGTTAACCTGTAGAGACCCACAGCTGTCAATTCTTCAAACTGCCAAGGAGTCTTTGTTTCTGCTAGAAAGTGTCGAGACACACTGTCAATATGTGTCGAGACAATTGTTAAAATGTGTCGACACAATTTGATTAAGTGTCGACACAATCCTTTGTGATGTCGACACATTTGTCTAGATGTCGACACATTTGTCTTGATGTCGACACAGCTTCTTGACATAATTTTTTCAGAATGTGTCGACACAGATAGTTGTATGTCGACACATTTACTTCAGCCACAGACATATTGTTGATTCTGCCAGGTGTCAACTCAGTCTCTAAGTGTCGACTTAGTTTTTGTTGACTTCTGCCTCTGTGTGTCGACACAGCCTCCTGGTGTCGACACAGTTGATGTCGACTATAATCTTGCGTGTGTCGACACTGCCTCCCAGCGTCGACACAGTTGATGTCGACTATAATCTTGTGTGTGTCGACACTGCCTCCCGGTGTCGACACAGTTGATGTTGACTCATTATCTCTGTGTCGACACAGCCTTCTTCAAGTGTCGACACAATCTTTCTGAAGTATCGACACATCTTCTTCTGGTGTCGACACATGGACTTAGAAATTCTTCATACTTTTAACCTGCACATATTCAACTTAAAATACATCAAATACACCTTGATGTATATCATTATGCTAAGTTAGGCTTCTTCAAATCAGGTACATATTTTCCAATGTACCCAACAGTGTTTGCATTTACAAAAAACTTATCCATAAGTTTAATTACATGTTCTTTCACTAAGCTCTCCCCCTTTCTGAATTCTACAAGGAGTTTTTCTATGGCTTCTTCCTTGAAAGTACCAACATGCTCACAAACCTTCATCACATGTTTTTCAGCATTCTTTTCCAATTCAATCTGATTATTAGCAAGAGTCAGAGATTGTTCCATAACTTGACCAACACTAGTAATAGTGTGATCTATGGCTTTGCCACCAATCTGAAATAAGCTCTTGAGAGAGTCAGTATTGTGTTGGATCTCAGCAAATCCTCGACTCATTTCAGATTCCAAGGCAGTCACTTTATCTTGCATCACTTTTAGAGAATCGTCAAAGTGTTTCCTTTGATCAGAGAGCATCTTGCATATCTGGATAAGAAGTTCTGAGTTAGAAGGGGTAGCAGCAGTAGCAACAGCAGTAGAAGAGGTAGAGGTAGAGGCAGAAGCAGAAATAGTATCAGGAGGAGGGGCTTTCCATGGAGGTATCTCTTCAAGAATCACTGAGCTTACAGCTCTGGTAGTCTGAGAAGAGGTAGTATCAGCCTGATCAATGAATGTGGGGATGGATAAATATAACTTCCTCAAGGGAATATCAGCAAGCTTAGGAGATATTCTGTCTTCATCAGAAAGAAGAACAGTCTCAGGGATATCTTGCTTGGCAGAAGGGGATTGAGCAGGAGGAGATTCTGGTAATCTGATAGGAGAAGGAGTGGGAGCTGGAGAAGGATCTTTTGGATTTTATTCAGCTGGTTCCTTGAAGAGGGGAGGAACATCTGAGGTGAGTTCTTTAACCATCCTTTCAATGTCTTCTACAGTATTTTGGAGGGTTTCTTGGAATTGAGCATCTGGAAAGGTATCTTCTGGATAGAGTGCCACTGGGGACTTTGCTGGAGGGCTGACATGGCTTCTGATTGGAGATGCTTGCTGATCTTGCTGGAGAGGGAGGAGGAGATCTTATAATAGAAGCAGAGGCTACAAGCTCCCCCTGAGTTACTGCACCAGATGGTTCAACAACATGATGATAGGAGGGAGATGGGGTCCTGACCTCAGAGGTAGAAGCTGTAATTTCTTTAGCTAACTGCTTTGGATTTTTCAGCTTGAGTTCACATCTCTAGATGGAAGCCAATGAGATCTTTTTCAAGTGATGAACTGGAGTGCCTTTAGAAAGTTTGAAAGTAACTGGATCAATCTCACTAAGCAATAAAGAGATTATCCTTACAAATTTGGGATCCTGAATACTGTCCCTGATCACCTCAAATACAATCATGCCAAATTGAAATTTCTTTCTACAGATCACAGCTGTCATTACTCCAAATAGATCATTTGTAATGAAACTAATCGACCCTGTCTTGCACCACAAGATTTTTCCAATAATGTATGCCATAGGTTTTCCTACATCATTGAAAAGGTTTCTCCTTAAGGAGTTGAATTCCTCAGAAACTCTACAGAAGGAGTAAGTCCTGTCATAGTCTTCCAGAGTTAGGTCATCTTCTTCATCTACAATGGGCATCTTCAGAAGCTTTGAAACTTTGTTTTTATCTAACTTGATTTCGATCCCTTTCACTTTAGTTTTAAAAATCGTACCATTCCTCCTTACCTTTGCATTTCTGAAGAATTCTTCGACATCTGGAAAAACAATCCTGCAGGACTCTGATAAAACAAACATCAGTCCGGCTGTGTCCAGGAGAAGAAGTAAGTTCTGGAAATCATCTGAAATGTTTGCAATTCCTTTGACGACTAGTTCACTGCCGATTCCTATCTTTGAACTGTGTGCCATGGATGTTGTCAGTGGCGATGGACAGAGTGCGAGACGATGGCTGCGACGACGCTGTCTGTCGGCGGAAGACGAAGAGTTTTCGAGAATAGGAGATTTGAAATGTCGGTTGATTTAGGATTTCTAAAGTATTATATATATAATTCCAGTAATGTCAATTAAGTGTCTAATTAATCTAGGATTAGGGCTTAAAACATCAAGTTTATGAAATAGAAGAAATTAATTAGAAGTAGAAAAGGCAAAGAGCATTTCTCGAGAAGTCGGGTATAGTTCTCGAGAACTGACAGGGGACTTCTCGAGAAGTAATATACTGGTTCTCGAGAATAGAAGAGACTTTTCGAGAGACAATTCAAAGATCTCGAGAACTGAGAAAACATATCGAGAGATAAGTAAAGTTCTCGAGAAGGAGTCTGAGTTTTCGAGAAATAAGTCAAGTTCTCGAGAAGGAGTCTAAGTTTTCGAGAATGAATATGTTACTTTTCGAGAAGTAGATAGAGTTCTCGAGAACTACCTTCCTCTTGAGAAATTTCTGACCTATTTGAAGTATCCTTGATTCTTGAGCTTTGAACTGATCTGCTGTGACTTATCCTTCTTTGTTCAGCATCCCAAGTTCAGTTTTGAAGAAATTGAACTTGGTCTCGTCCAGCGGCTTCGTGAAAATATCTGCAACTTGTCGATCTGTGGGCACGTACTGCTGGTCTATATTCCTTTACTCCACGTACTCCCGGATGAAGTGATATCTGAGCTCGATGTGCTTTGTCATGTTGTGCGAGACTGGGTTGTTTGTGATTGTGATTGCGCTGGAGGAGTCGCAGAACAATGGAATGTCTTTGATCTTCATATTGTAATCCTCTCGCTGGTTCTTTAGCCAAAGCAACTGTGCACAACAACTACCGGCAGAAATGTATTCTGACTCGGCCGTTGAGATTGCGACACAGTTTTGTTTTTTGCTGCTCCATAAAATAAGCCTTCTTCCAAGGAACTGACGCGTCCCGGAAGTGCTTTTCCTGTCATCTTTGCTACCTACAAAGTCTACATCTGAGAAACCAATTGGTTCATTATCATTACTTCTTGGGTACCATAAGCCAAGATTCGGTGTACCTTTAAGGTATCTCAAGATCCTCTTTGTAGCAATATAGTGAGATTCCTTACAGTTCACTTGGAATCTAGTATAGACACATATGGAGAACATTATGTCTTGTCTACTGGCAGTAAGGTATAGCAAGGATCCAACTATGCTTCTATATTTGGTTTCATCAAAAGGTTTCCCTTTCTCATCCTTGTCCAGAGACATAGTTGAGGCCATTGGAGTACTCATAGAGGTTGTACTCTCCATTCTGAATTTCTTAATGAACTCTTTGGTGAACTTAGTCTAAGAGATGAAAATTCCATCTTCAGATTGTTTCACCTGAAGTCCTAAGAAATACTTTAGCTCTCTCATACTACTCATTTCAAACTTCACTTGCATAAGTTTAGAAAACTTTTTGCAGAGGTTGTCGTCTGTAGAACCAAAAATAATATCATCGACATAGATTTGCACTAGCAAAATCTTGCCTTTAATTTCCCTAAGAAATAATGTCTTGTCTATCTTTACCCTTGTGAACTTATTCTCGAGGAGAAAGGTAGATAGCGTTTCGTAACAAGCTCGAGGAGCTTGTTTCAAACCGTACAACGCTTTTGATAATAAATAAACATACTCAGGAAAATTAGGATCAACGAAACCTGGGGGCTGTTCCACATACACCTCTTCCTTTATGTCACCATTCAGGAAGGCGGACTTCACGTCCATTTGGTAGACAGTGAATCCCTTCAGTGCAGTATAATCCAGGAACAGTCTGATGGCCTCCAATCTTGCCACTGGAGTGTATGTCTGGTCGAATTCGATCCCTTCTTCTTGACAATATCCTTTGCCGACGAGTCTGGCCTTGTTCTTGATGATTATCCCATTCTCGTCCAACTTGTTCCTATAGACCCATTTCGTTCCGATGATATTCTTACCTTTGGGTGTTGGAACAAGCTTCCAAACTTTACAGCGCTTGAACTGATTCAATTCTTCTTCCATGGACAAGAACCACGATGCTTCTGAGTTTGCTTCCTCAAAATTCTTTGGTTCAACCTGCGAGAGAAAACTTAGATAGAGATTATCGTTAGTTGTACCTCGACGAGTTCCAACACCATCCCGGGGATCTCCTATAATTTGTTCCATTGGGTGATCCTTCAGATGTCTGAGCTCTAGGTTCCTCGCATCTGGAACTTCTTCGGCCACTGGAGTGACTTCATCAACTTGGATAATATTTTCATCTTGATCCTCTACCTCTCAAATAAGGGTTGGAGAGGTGATCTTGATGAACTTTTCATCTTTACCTTCGGTCGATTCATCCAAGCTGATCTCTTTAAGCCTTGTACCTACATCTTCAACAAGCACACTAGACGATTTGCTTTGCAGCAAGCTCGTCTCATCAAATACAATATGTATGGATTCCTCTACAACCAGAGTTTTTCTATTGAAAACCATGTATGCTTTACTATGGCTACTATATCCTACAAAAATACCTTCAAAACTTTTCTCACTAAACTTAGTAGTATGATACTTACCATTGTTAAGTACGAAGCATTTGTAGCCAAAAATTCTAAAATATGAAACTGTTGGTTTCCTGCCTTTTAGAAGTTCATAAGGTGTCTTATCATGGTTCTTGTTTATGAGGGCTCGATTTTGCACGTGGCATGCAGTGTTGATGGCTTCAGCCCAGAAGTACTCTGGTAGTGAAGCATCAATCAACATGGTCCTGCAGGCCTCTAAGAGTGTTCTATTCCTTCTCTCAGCTGCTCCATTTTGTTGTGGAGTACGGGGATAGGAAAACTCATGAAAGATACCTAGGCTTTCACAAAATTCTGTCATGGCCCCAGATTTGAACTTCGTTCCATTGTCACTTCTGATTTTGACTACGGAATAGTTGTATTCATTCTGGACCTGCCTGACAAAATTTGTAAAGATATCAAAGGTATCTGACTTGTGTTTCAGAAAGAACACCCACGCAAAACGCGAGTAGTCATCAACAATTACCAACTTATAATTCTTACCTCCTAAACTTCTAACTTGTAGTGGACCAAACAAGTCCATATGAAGTAGGTGTAAACACCTATTAGAGTTTTTGCCTATAATGCTTTTAAAGGTAGCCCTTGTTTGCTTGCCTTTTACGCATGCATGACAAGGTCTCTCTTTGACGTGCTTGACATTTGGGGCATCACATACTGAGTTCTGGGAGAATAATTTATTAATAGTTTTAAAATTAATATGTGTTAGCCTCTTGTGCCATTGGTCACCAAGAGACGCACTATATTTTGCCAAAAGACACGCTGGTGTAGAAAAATCTATACAAATGTAATTTAAACAAAATATGTTCCTACTTCGAGTGCCTGATAGAATTGTTTCCATATTGTCAACAGACTTTATCAAGCACTTGTCAGCATGGAACTCAACTATGTATCCTTTGTCTCATAGTTGACTTATGCTTATGAGATTGTGTTCTAATCCCTCCACATAAGCTACATCCGAAAAGGATACATTACCGTTAGTGGTCATACTATAGCCTTTAGTTATCCCTCAGTCTAAACCTCCAAAGATGACCTTTGGTCCGCTGCAGACTGGAGTGAAATTCTGGAGTAGGCTTCTTGTCCCGGTCATGTGCCGAGAGCATCCACTATCCAAGTACCAAATTGGCATTTTGGTGTCCTTTGGACATACCTGCATTCATGATCACTTTGCCTTAGGAACCCAAACATGTTTGGGTCCTTGGTCTCGGGTTAGAACACTCCGCCTACGAAGATTAGCATTCCCAGTGGTCAATCTCATGTTGCCAACTTGAGGAGTAGTAACCTTTGTGGTATTAAACCAACAATCGATGGCAAAATGACCAATTTTGCCACAGCACCAACAGTCAAACCTGTTGTATCTTTGCCTTATGTACTCCTGCTTGACCTCTTGAGATGGTGGTCTAGCAGGGGTAGCACTCTTGGAGGAGGAAGATTCATGGTGATGGCAATCACATGACTTCTTCTCCTTCGGAGTCCTTGCCCCAACGGGCTTTACTTTTGGTGCTTTCTTGAAGTTGTGGCCATGATTATAAGGACCATCGCCCTGAAGAATCACTTCTTCATAATGTGACTTAAAGACACTCTCACCAAAGTTCCGAGGGCGAGCCCATCCTTGGTACCGAGACTTTGGCTCTACATAAGTAGGTCTAGTCAAGTGACCATAGGACGAGTCCAGATCAAACTTATTTGTTGGAAAGATGACTTTCTTAAATACAGTTTGATCTAGAGGGTCTTTCCCTTTTTCTTTGGCCAAGGACTTCTTGGCGGCCTTATTCTTCCGTTGAGCCTTGTTTCTCCTAGAAGATTTACTAGGAGCAGCAACATGGCCTAGTCCAGCTCCTTGGGCCTTAGCTTAGAATTCAGCAATGAGTGGAAGAACTGTCTTAGGCTTAGAGAAACTTTCAACAAGTTTCTTCTCAGCCTCGAGTTGTTTTTCCAACTCTTTGATGATTTCATCTTTAAGGTCGAGGTGCTTAAGAGCTTGATTGTATTCTTCCATAGCAAAATTGAAGTTCTCTTGAAGAGAGTCATTCTTAATGACTTTTTCTCTCAAGCTGCTCTCAATAGACTTTAGAGACTTAATCTCTTTAGCCTGAGTTTTCACGACTTGGCGACATTTGTCGTAAGTCATGATGAACTCCTTGTATTGGGCCATAAGTTCAGACTCATCGTCAGAAGAGCTGTCCTCATGATCATGCTCAAAACTTTCAGATTCAGAGAGAGAATGTGAGATTTTACCTCCCCAGTAAACTGGGGCTCTTATTCGTCATCTGATTGAGCCATGAGGCCAAAGTATGCTTCCTCTTCTTCACTCGACTCAGATGAGTCGGAGTCGCTAAGTGTTTTCCCCTTCTTGGCCAACAGGCTCTTCTCTGTCCTCTTCTTGTGGTATGAGGACTTCTTTTCCTCTCTTATGCCACCCTCCTTCTTCTTATGGGGGCAGTCAGCTATGACGTGACCTGGTTTGTTGCAACAGTAGCAAACGATGTCAGTAGGAATCTGTTTGTTCTGTTTAGAGTTATACCTGTCATGCCTACCCGAGCCTTTCTTTCGTTGATCACCGTCGTGTCGTGATCTTCTATATGAGGCATCCTTGTCTCTCCACTACTTCTTCTTATTCAAGAATTTATTGAACTACCGAGAGAGCAACGAGAACTCTCCTTTAGATAGTTCTGAGCCTGAGGTGCTTGGCTCGGAGCTTTCCTCTTCACTTACTTCTTGAGCTGGTGCTAGTGAGGCAGCTTTGCCCTTCCTTGAACTGTCAGCCTTTAATGCAACCGACTTCTCTTTTGAGGAGAAGCGACTTTTCTCTTCTTCAGCTTTTCTTGAGTTGATCTACAGTTCATAGGACATCAGCTTGCCAAATAGATTATGTGGGTCTGTGTCTCAGCTAGTCTGCCAAACTCCCGGATGGCACAGACTTTGTTGTCCCATTCCTTAGTGAGAGACCTCATAAACTTATCATTCAGCTCCCCATTGGTGAAGACTCGGCCATACACCCTTAGGCCATTTACTATCTTGAAGAAGTTCTCAAAGGTATCTGCAATGGTCTCCTTTGACCCTTGCCTGAAGGCTTCATATTTCTGGTTCAGTAGGGACCTTCTATCATCCCTCACTTCTTCAGTGCCTTCCATCAAAGTAACTAGAGACTGCCACATCTCCTTAGCCGATTGGCAGTGAATCAGATTCTGCATCATCGAGTAATCGACTGCACTTGCTATAATATTTTTAGCTTTCTTGTCCAAAGAGACAAGTGCAATCTTGTCCTTATCCAGATCCATCAATTTCTTAGGAACTTTCTTGGTTGGATCTATAGTGGAGATATTCATAGGAACGTAGGGACCTTCTTCAACAATCATGAAGATCCGGGGGTCCACAGCTTCCATGAAAAATTTAATTCTCTCTTTCCACATGGGAAAGTTATTCTTTGTGCACAAAGGAAGCTTGACAAAATCTTTGACCTTGTCCATTGCTTGAATAACCAAATGACAACTTTCGAGAGGAAATTGATAAAGGTGTTAACCTTTTAACGACCAACCTCCCTCTGATACCAATTAAAAGAGAAGTTGTCAACCTAAATCACCTAGAGGGGGTGAATATGTGAATCGTGCGTCTATATGCGGAATAAAAATTTTTGCGATCTAGCACAAGAAATCAAGCAATCACAGAAAGATAAGAAGATTTATAGTGGTTCCCCAATCTTGGGTACATCCACTTTACCTCACCGATCTAGCAAATAACTAGACTCGGCTACTCCACTATCTCGGATTGAAAACAATCCTACGCCTCGGAACCAAGTTCCTACACACTCGATCCAAAACGGATCTACACTCAGAAGATAAAAACTTCCTATAATCTCGGAGAACAACGCTCCTACACTTGGAGAAAATCTCCTACAATAATAGTAAAGAAATTTTGATTTACAAATAGAATAATTTTCTCAGATCTGGAAAAGTGAATATCTGAATCTTCTTCTTGAACTTTGCGGCTCTTTCAAAAATGTTGAAGATGATGAGTAGATCTGATCTGAGAAATCTTTGACAAACTCGATCAAGGAGAAGATGAGAATCCTTGAACAGCAAGTCTTCTTGATCGACAATGGAAGAGTCGATCTGATCGTGAGCGGCGGCGGCGGCTTTAGAGATCTGAAATAGAAATGGCCGATGAGAATAATTTCGAGTGAATGAGCAGCCGCTGCTTACAAAAGATTATTGTTAGGGATAGGTCTTAATGATAAGACCTTATATAGGATTACTCCTAACGGTTAGAAAAGACATTAATGATGATACGTGGACCAATCACGTCAAGTAATTTAAAAATCCGGCCGATCTGGAATTAAACAAATTTCAGAAAAAAAAAATTTAGTCTGCAGTTCTCGAGAAGTAGCATTAGCTCTCGAGAACTGATTGAATTTCTCGAGAACTGATCTGTCTGGAATTGAACTTAGTTTTCGAGACTTCAGGATCAATACTTCTCGAAAACAATATGGACATCTCGAGAACTATAGTCTGACTTCTCGAGAACTATGAAGCTGAGTTTCTCGAGAACTAAGACTTAGAAAGAATTTCTTGAAACTTCCTGAGAACTACTCTGGGACTTCTCTATAACTAAGAGTCGAACTTCTCGAGAACTAAAAGGACTTCTCGAGAACTAAAAGATACTTCTCGAGAACTAAGACTTAATAACTTTTTGAACTTTTTAGAAAAAAACTTTTTCTTCTCTTCAAGGGTCCAATCTTCATTCCATGGTCCAAGTGTTTGAATATGAAGTGTATCCCAATAGAGAGGCTACACATGAGTCAACACCTTGGATCACACAGTGAGGGATTACACTGTATGGTCCTGTGTTCATGACCCACTGTAGACTGACATTGGTCTACACTTAGTAATGATGATCTGCAAACACACAACTTAAACAAGATGTCAAATACAACTTAATTCATCTTAGTTCAAGGGTGGCTTCATGCAAATCTGGGTTATTGTGGATGCAATGCCCAACACCTTCCTAATTTCATACTCGACTATGAGCTTAAAATATTATTCCGTTGGGTTATCTTTTAAAATGAAAAGGAAAATTATTAGTTTGCATTTAGAGCCCTCTTTTATGAAAGAAAAAAAAGTTATTATCAAAATGTAATAAAAAAAGAGAGAAAAAGTTTATTTGTGGCCAAATTTTGAAAAGAGAAAAATTTTTATGGCTCACCCTTGGTTTAGTGTATTTTAACCATCACGTTTATCCTTGATTTTAAATTCCTAATTATTTACCTAAGCAAGGTCTTAACGCATATTTTAAGTCCTTTTGATCTTTAGACGTAAATCCGCGTAGTGGAGAGAGTGTGAACGGACAAGCCTATGGCCACCATCATTGATGGATTTCTTTGGAGGTTATCTTGAGGTGATTTAGGGTTAATCGTTATTCTAACAACCTAGTAGTTCGTCAATGCGCCGTTTATTTAGAATTTCTACTATTGTCTTTCTTATTTTCATTTATTTTAAATGCCTTATTTTAGGGATTTAGAAATATATAATTCTTCCTTATGTTCTAATGAAATTTTTAGGTTTCCATTATTCAAGTTTTCTATTGTGCACTTCTCACCCCACTAGTTGTTAGCATAGAAATTAGGATAGTCTAATTTTTCATGTTTTGTTTTTCTTAATTATGAAATCTAAATTGCTTACTTTTATTTCTCTCCCCTAGTTTTCATTTTCATTTGCTTGAGGGCAAGCAAATACTCTAGCATGGGGGAATTTGATGACTAGTTTTAGTCATCCCTTTTGGGGTAGTTTAGTAATCATAATTCTTAAGTTTTATTATAGTTTTATGTATTATTATGCTTGTTATGTTTTTATTTCATGTTTTAATGTTCGTTTTATAATATATTAATTCCTAGTTTAAATATGTGTTTTATGCATTTGTATGTTTAATTTTATGTTCTATGTTTTGTTATGAATATAACTATTATTAGGTTATGTTATGTTTGTTAAGTTTAGTTTAGATTTAATAACTAAAGTTATGCTTCTTATTTCTGTTATTTTGTGATATATAACTAATGTTATTTTATTCTATTTTCATATAGGTTCAGGTCCAAGTGCAGCCCACTATGATGCTACCAGAGCCCCACTATGATGCTACCCAAGCCTCCAGGCAAGCAAACCCGAGCCCATGATGGTGCAGCCCTTCTCCATGGATCAGCCCGGCCTATCCATGAGCAGCCCACCATGTCAAACTCGAGCCCAACATGCATGGTTTTCCTCCATAGTTCGGCCCACTGAGCATCCCATCATGTCAAACCCGAGCCCAACATGCATGGTTTTCCTCCATAGTTCGGCCCACCTAGCAGCCCACATGATTGGTCGGCCACCTCATGCTCTCAACCTCACTTAATTCCATGCATGCACCTTCCCATTCATGTATTTTCCCCCTTACATGGCCGACCTCCCCTCTCTCTCTCTCCCCTTTATTATTTTCTCCCCACTTTATTCCTCATTCATCTCCCCCTCTCCATTTTATATTCTCTATTTTATTCCCCTTTAATACAATACATTGAACCTTCCATTTTCTCTCTCCCACATTTAATGGCATGCATGAACCCTCTCCACATGCATGGTCGGCCACCCCCCTTGTCCCCTCCTCTTCATTTCATTCTAGATTCTTCCTCTTCATCTATAAAAGGAACCCATGTCTCAAGCTTTGGAAAGTTGGATTGGAGAGAGAGAAAGAGAGTTCAAGTGCAATTTTCTTCTTTGCTAAGTAGATTTCTTTCTCATTATTGTAATAGTTTTTTTAGTGTAATCTTGTCTTATTTACTATTGTGTACTCTTCTCTTTTTATAAATCAATGCAAATGAATTTTCTTCATCTTATTGTGGTTTCCTTTCAATCATGCATAGCTAATTTTTCTTTTAGCATTTGATCGTGAGGAGCCATGAAGTGAGATGAGGGTTATTTTTATTTCTTAGTTTTAATTTTGTCTAAATTATTATCAGACCTTCTTTGATTTTTCTTGCGTCAACTCCGTATTTTCGGTATACAGTAGTAGGCATTTGATCTCATTTCATAGAAGTCGAGAGACTCATTGATTTAAAAGATCACTCAAAGAAGGAAGGAGTTGAACGCAACCCTAGATATAGTATGACGTAAATCCTCCGGATTGGAGTCAAATCCAATAGTGTGGGTCACTTCGGTAATGCGACTTTAAGTCATTTTGATTTGTAAAGAGATTTCGGTCAAAACGTTTATAAGTGAGGGGATTTAATGCTCTAGCGAGATTACTTCCTAATATCAGATCCGTCACGGCCGAGTTTAATTTTCAAATTTAAATCTATATTTTTTTATCCCTCTCGTCTCATTTCATGGTGAATCATTGATTGAATACTAGTTTTCTTTATCATAAGTTTTCTTCTTAATTATCCTTAGTTTTAATTTAAAAATTCTCAAAACCCAACAATCTTTCGGTAGGATAATAGTAGAAGCGTGAGTAGCAGTACTTGACAGCCCCGAGTTTAAATACGACCTTGGTACTATAATTCGATAGGTACACTTGCCTTTTCGGGTTGATAGCAATCCTCATACCACTTTCCATATGGGAAAATTATTCTTTGTGCACAGGGGAAGCTTGGCAAAATCTTTAGCTTTGTCCATTGCTTGAAAATTCTCAAGAGACAACTTAGAGAGGAAATTGATCAAGGTGTTAACCTTTAAACGACCAAACTCCCTCTGATACCAATTAAAAGTGTTAAGTTGTCTACCTAAATCACCTAGAGGGGGGTGAATAGGTGAAATGTGTATCTATTTGCGGAATAAAAAAATTAATGAACTTGCACAAAAACAATCAAGCAATCACAGACGAAAAGAAGATTTATAGTGGTTCCCCAACCTTGGGTACGTCCACTTTCCCTCACCGATCTAGTAAATCACTAGACTCGGCTACTCCACTATCTCGGATTGAAAACCAATCCTACGTCTCGGAACCAAGTTCCTACAATCTTGATCCAAAGGGATCTATACTCGGAAGATGAAAACTTCCTACAACTCG
Organism: Platanthera zijinensis; assembly: GCA_039513925.1. Classification (NCBI taxonomy): domain Eukaryota; kingdom Viridiplantae; phylum Streptophyta; class Magnoliopsida; order Asparagales; family Orchidaceae; genus Platanthera; species Platanthera zijinensis. Next base: position 61,085,780 of record CM077097.1, on the reverse strand, counting down.
GAGAACAACGCTCTTACACTCGGAGAATAATCTCCTACAAAATAACAAAGAGATTTGAAATACAAACAAAGATTTGTCTCAGATCTGGAAAAATTTAACTCTAGGTATTCTTCTGAACTTTGCGGCTTTCTTAGAAATATTGAAGAAGACTCTCTGAAGATCTGACCTGAGAAACTTAGGACCTACTCAATCAAGGAGAAGATGAAGATTCCTTGAACAGCAAGTCTAACTTGATCGAAAACAGTCATGTAGACCTTCAAACTGAGCGGCGGTAGAGGCTTCTGTAAGTTCGTTCTTGGAGAAAGACGGTCGATCAAAAATTTAGAAAAAAGTATATGGTTCACCGCTTAGGGTTCGTCTTGATGAAAAGATATTATATAGGATTTCCCCTAACGGTTAGAATTGACATTAATGACGATACGTGGACCAATCACGTCAAGCCATTTGAAAATCCCGTCGATCTGGACTTAAGTAAATTTTCTGAAAAATGAACTGTAGTTCTCGAGAAGTATGAATGAGTTCTCGAGAACAAGGTTGATTTCTCGAGAGCTATGTTTTCTGGACTTAAGATAGTACTCGAGAGATAAGAGTTGAGTCAACTCAAGAACTAAATTTCGCTTCTCGAGAACTAAAATAGCATTACTTGAGAGCTAAAACTTGTACTTGAAAACTAAGCTGACTTCTCGAGAACTAAGAGCTAAGTTCTCGAGAACTATAATCAGCTTCCCAAGAGATGGACTTAGAAGATTTTTCAAGGCTGTCTCTGGCTACTCGAGAGGTATAGGCTGTGACTTCTCGAGAACTTAGACTAAGCTTCTCGAGAACTGTAATGATGTTTCTCGAGAACTAGTCTAGGCTTTTCGAGAACTAAGTGAACTTCTCGAATACTGCTAACTATACTTCTCGAGAACTATAATGGACTTCTCGAGAAGTGGACTTAAAGAAATTTTAGAACTTAGAAACTTTTTCTCTTCAAGAATCCAATCTTCATTCCATGGTAAAAGTGCTTGAATATGAAGTGTATCCCAATAGAGAAGCTACACATGAGTCAACACCTTGGATCACGCAGTGAGGGATTACACTGTATGGTCCTATGTTCATGACCCACTGTAGACTGACTTTGGTCTACACTTAGCAATGATGGTCTGCAAACACACAACTAAACAAAGATACTAAATACTACTTAATTCATCTTTGTTCAAGGGTGACTTCATGCAAATCTGGGTTATTGTGGATGCAATACCCAACAGGGAGCAAGTAAAGTTGCTCCTATTGAGGGGGAGCAAGTCCAGCAGCTGTTATAGTGGATCAAAGATCATCACTACTATTGCTGAAAAGTCACTGTTGTTGATAAAAGTACAATGTTGTTGTAGGAGAAGAGGTGTAACACCCCAAAAATCTCAAAACTGGATGTGAGGTGCAGGCTGTTTGACACGGCCTGGGACACGGGCGTGTCCCAGGGCGTGTCGGGGGTACACGGCCTGGGACACGGGCGTGTCCCAGGGCGTGTCACTCAAGAAATGGGCGGACTGAGTCAGAGAATTACATGGCCCAGAACCAAGCCTTGAACACGGCCGTGTCAGATTTGACACGGGCGTGTCCGATGCCGTGTGCCTACCCGTGTACTGCTTGTTGGTTTTGGAGCTCGTTGAGGCAGGGGTGACACGGGCGTGTCACATGACTGACACAGGCGTGGCAGGTTCGACACGGGCGTGTCGATGCCCGTGTTCTGGTAGATTTCAGTCGGTACGAGTGCCGCGTGTGCCGCTTAAGGGTACACGGCCTGTGACACGGGCGTGTCACAGGCCGTGTCAGCCAAAAAACTGGAATTTTGGGAAAATCGTGGTCGTTCCTTTTCTCTATTTGGATCCAAAGGCTCAGGTGATTCCTTGCTGGATTAAAACACCAGAGGCTAGATGAAGAGATCATTCTTCATTTGGCTAAGTGAAGAGAGAAAGAGAGAGGAGGAAGAAGAAGGAGGAGGAGATCAAGCCACCGGCGGAGCTCCCGTGTTCCGATTCGAGATCCGAGGCCAGCGCTGTGAAGGCAAAGCTACTGCGGTGCTTTCTCACCGGCTAGATTTTGATGGCTCCCAAGAGATCGTCAAGGGTAACGATCTCCCTTCTTGGACATGTGAAGTCCTTTTTTCTGCATTGCATAGGGAAAACCCTTCCCCGCGAGTGTGCGGTGGATTGTGGCATCCCTTGGGGTAGATATGTGAAGTCCCCCTTGTTAGAGTCCGGAATTGGAGTACGGATCTAGGCATGCTGTGTGAAGCCCATCTGGACATGTTGGTCTGGATTGGTGATGCTTGTTTGTATATCGGAGAAGACTCCGTGGTTATGGCTTGTTTGCCTTGTGCCTACCTGTTGCTTGGTGCAGCAGGAAGTACTGGATGAAGTCCAGGAAATGAAGAGGGTTGGATGCAACTCTTGTGGCCGTGCATTGCCACTTTGTGTGCGGTTGAGCCGTTGGGCTGCAACTCGATGAAAAGGCAGATTGTCGAACAGGAAAGGTGAAACCGACCCGCGCCTATAAATTGCCATGGATACTTCCGTATTCGAGGTGGCACGGCGACTTGAGCAATGGGGGGTGGCTGATCCATACCTGCATTATGTCCGTCCGACTGGTAAGCCTACTTATAGGTTTCGTTGGAGCGCATAATGAGAGTCTTAGGCCCGCGCGCCAAAAAGACGAGAATGCTCAATACCGTGTAAACGGTGGTGTTGACCTTGGTTTTCCGGTGCACCAAGAATGTACCCTGAGTGCACGGACTGTGGGGCCGTGTGGCCGACGGTTGTGATGGCTTGAGTGTGCCTGCGAGCACATATTTGCTATTGTTGATACCATGCTGTGCAGGGAAGGAATGCTACTGCCCTGAGAAAGGGGTAGGATTATTATAATTGGGTTAGCTGAATGCTGACTGTTGCCGTGTTTGCCACCGTTTGGGTGGATTGTCCCTATGCAGGTACTGGAGAGCCGAGTGGTAAATGAAGGGCTGAAGCCCTTGCTGCTGTTGTTGCTACTGCTGTTGCGACTAAGCCCTTGAAGGCTGCGCGAATGGTTTTGTTTGTTTTGCTTTCACTCATGTATGGCCGGCCTGCACGCCGATGTTTGTAATCTATGATGTGTGGAAAGAGGAACTGTAAGGCCTTAAGGCCAACCCTTCACCTTTGTTGTACATTCCGTGGCTGTATATATAACTGTAGTTTATATATTGGACATTCCTGGTTAGAGTTCAATTTACAACTTAAAGCTTCCGCTAGCCTGCTCTGAGTTAGGATACGTGTATGGTTTGGTATTATCCTGTGACCTCACCGTCTGTTTGTGGCATATAGTGTGGGGCCCCGGCCGGACCTTCTACTATATGTCATGATGTCCACTAAGGAATGTACATAATCTTGTTTAAGGAATCTGCGCGTTCCTTTTCTGTTGTTTTGCTTGCATGCGATCGCTAATGTGTGTCTTGTCCACCTATAGGTGATGCGTAGTGGTGCTGGGCAGTCTGAGCCCCAACGCTCTGATGAGACTGCGGCACCAGCTGAGGTGCCAACACCTCCTCCATCTGCGAAAACTGTTCGCTTAGTTGCTGAGGCTCTATTTGCCATGATTTAGCCGACTGGGCAAACGCAGCCGGCAGTAGTGCCAGTTCATGTTGATGTAAGACCCGAGCCGGTTGAGGCTGTCGATCCACGAGCAGCTGACCGACAGTTGAAGCAATTCATGAGCTTCAGTCCGCCTACGTTTACGGGACTGGGATCCCCAACGCAGGCAGAGGATTGGTTATCGCGTGTCAAGCGGATAATGACAGCGATCAGGGCGGAGGAAACTTTAAAGGTCACCTTGGCCACCTTCATGCTTGAAGGAGAGGCGCGGTTGTGGTGGGACGAGGTTGAGGTACACCATTTGGCGGGTAGGCAATTAATGCAAGTATCGATTGAGGAGTTCTCTCGAATATATCTGGCGAAGCATGTCCCAGCGGCGCAACGCATTGCCATGGAAAATGAATTCCAACGGTTAAAGCAAGGAGAAGATAGCGTGGATACCTACCTGCATGAGTTTACAAGGTTGGGACGGTATGCGGGAACAATCTTCGCGGATGACCAAAGGAAAACGAATAGGTTCTATGAAGGATTGCGGGATGAGTTGAGGTTCCTGCTTTCGAGTTCAGTGAACCAAGGGTTTCAGGCATTGGTTGATACTGCATGTGCATTGGAGAAGGACATGAGACGGGTGCAAGGGAACAAGGGCTTGGTTGTGTCGAAGCCAGAGGTTCAAGCACCTCGCCCTAGCAAATCGTTCTACCAGAAGAAAGGGGGCAAGAGGTCCAAGCCGTCTGGGCAAGTATCTACGACCGTTGTGTCGGGGGCGACGTCAAGGCCGGAGTCTCGTACATGCTTTACTTGTGGCTGGGTGGGGCATATAGCCCGTGATTGTCGGGTTGTTCAGCCCAAAGGGGAAAAGAAGACGGGTGCGTCTTATGCTTAGAAGGGCAAAGCGGTGGTTGATTCCTCTGCGTCCCAGGCACAGCCCCGAGTTTATCACCTTGGTCAGCAGGAGGCGATTAAGCAAAGTGACGTCGTCACAGGTACGAGTTAATATAGCTTACTTGCTTAAGTGTTATTGCCTTTTGTTATATATAGCTTGTGCATGTGTGTGTGCTGCAGGCTTTGTCCTGATTCGGAATTGTCCGGCGAGAGCCCTGTTTGATATGGGTGCTTCGCATTCTTTTCTGTCTGAGGACTTCGTATCTCGAATTGGGGTGCCGAGTCATGTGACGGTTGATAGTACAAAGGTGTTATTGCCGAATGGCTGTGTGATGCTTGCGGTTCGGGCTTGCGATGTGGATGTTCAAATAGGAAGTCGGGATTTCGGTTTGAATGCAGTTGTGCTACCGTTATCGGAGTTTGATGTGATCTTTGGCATGGACTGGCTCTCGGAGCAGCGTGCCTTTATTGATTGCAACTCCAAGGAGATCACACTGGGCCAGAATACCGGACTTGTGACGAAGTTTGCTGGTATGCGAGGAGTTGGCGGGACTTTGTTGTCTGCGCTCCAAGTCGTCAATGCTGTTCGGAAGGCGCGGAGTTATTCTTCACGCTAATTCAAGCTGTTGGGCTAAAGGCCAGTGTCGGTGACGTTCTGGTTGTGTCAGAGTTTGCCGATGTGTTTCCTAATGATCTTCCTGGGTTACCACCCCAGCGGGAGATTGACTTCTCTATTGAGTTGGTGCCAGGTGCTAAACCTGTGGCCCGCTCACCATATCGCGTCGCGCCAAAAGAGATGGCTGAATTGAAAGTCCAATTGCAAGAGTTGTTGGAGCAGGGATACATACGCCCAAGTATGTCACCTTGGAGCGCGCCTGTTCTATTTGTGAAAAAGATAGACGGTAGTTTGCGGTTATGTATTGACTACCGTGAATTGAATAAGCTGACGGAGAAAAACAAATATCTGATTCCACGGATTGATGACCTATTTGATCAGCTGGCAGGATCAACGGTCTATTCCAAGTTGGATTTGAAATCGGGATATTATCAGTTGAGGATTTGGGAAGGTGACATTCCAAAGACAGCGTTTGGAACACGATACGGTCATTATGAGTTCACGGTAATGTCGTTTGGCCTATGTAATGCGCCATCGGTATTTATGGATCTAATGCATCGAATGTTCCGAGAGTACTTGGATTTGTTCGTAATTGTGTTTATCGATGACATCTTAGTATACTCTCAGTCGGAAGAGGATCATGCAAACCATTTGCGATTGGTCTTGCATACCCTGCGGAGGAATAAGCTTTATGTCAAGTTCTCAAAGTGTGAGTTCTGGCTCTCTTCAGTAGCCTTTTTAGGCCATGTGGTAAGTGGTGAAGGTATCACGGTGGATCCGTTGAAGATAAGTGCCATTCGAGATTGGCCAGTGATGTTTTCGGTGGCCGAGGTCAGGAGCTTCCTTGGGCTTGCGGGCTACTATAGACGGTTTGTGGAAAACTTCTCACGGATTGCTTTACCTCTGACCACGCTGACGAGAAAAGATCAAAGGTTCATTTGGACGCCGGAGTGCGCGCGAGCGTTTGAATACTTGAAGAGTCGTTTGACCACGGTGCCTGTGTTGACATCTCCATGTGGTACAAATGGCTATGAGATCTATAGTGATGGTTCCGGGAGCGGCTTAGGCTGCGTTCTTCTGCAGTTTGGTAAAGTGATTGCTTATGGCTCGCGCCAGTTGAAAGTGCATGAGCGGAATTACCCCGTCCACGATCTGGAGTTGGCGGCGGTAATCTTTGCGCTAAAGTTGTGGCGGCACTATCTTTATGGCGTGAAAGTGGACATTTATACAGATCACAAAAGCCTAAACTACTTGTTGGATCAAAAGGATCTGAATATGCGACAACGAAGATGGATGGAGTTCCTTGGGGACTACACCTTCGAGATTCACTATACACCCGGGAAGGGAAATGTGGTCGCTGATGCTTTGAGTCGGAATACTCCGGTACGGGCAAGCTGGTTGCAGTGGCATGATCAGCGTTTAATCCAGGAATTGGAAGCATTGGAGATATCTTGTGTTGACAAGGGTTCTTCGACCGATGCATGCTTGAACTGGACGGAGGTTCAATATGACCTTACGGACAGAATTTGGCGAGCAACAGAGCTTGATGAAAGTCTCCAGCGCTATGCTAAAGATGGGCCGGATGACCAGTTCTCTTGGGATAACGGTTTGTTACGAAATGGTCGAGTGTGCGTTCCGAGTGTGGGTAAATTGAGTGAAGAGTTGATGTACGAAGCTCACTTTGCAAAGTACTCAGTTCACCCAGGAAGCACAAAGATGTACAAAGATCTGAAAAAGCTGTTCTGGTGGCCCGGACTAAAGAAAGATGTAGCACGTTATGTGGCGAAATGCCATACTTGTGCATTGGTGAAAGCGGAATGCCAGAAGCCTGGCGGTTTTCTGAAGTCGTTACCCATTCCGGAGTGGAAGTTCGATGACATTTCGATGGATTTCGTGCACGGGTTGCCGAGATCGCAACGCGGTCATGATTCAATCTGGGTGATTGTGGACCGGTTGACAAAAGTGGCGCACTTCCTTCCAAACAAAAGAGACGATTCAGTGGAAACCTTGGCCAAGCTCTATGTGGAGCAGATTGTTCGACTGCACGGTGTTCCTCGGAGCATCGTCAGTGACCGTGATGGGCATTTCACATCGAATGATTAACGGCTAGTTCATCAAATGTTGGGTACAAAATTAGCGTTTAGTACGGCCTTTCATCCCCAAACGGATGGCCAGACTAAACGAACCAACAGGATGATGGAGGACATGCTCCGCATGTGCGCCCTAGACTTTGGTAAGAGATGGGAAGATTATATTTTTCTTGTAGAATTTGCCTATAATAATAGCTACCAAGCGAGCATCGATATGGCACCATTTGAGGCTTTGTATGGTCGTAAATGCCGTACACCGTTAGCTTGGGCAGAAGTAGGCGAATCTAAGCTGAGTGGGAAAAAGGAATTCGAAGAAGCTACCTCGCTTATACGCTCTATTCGGGAGAGGCTATTGATAGCCCAAGATCGTCAAGCAAAGTAATACAATGCCAAACACCGGAATGTGGAGTTCGCGGTGGGTGATTGGGTATATTTGAAGATTAAACCCTTCAAAGGCGTGTCCAGGATTCGGCGTTTGAAAAAGCTAAGTCCGAGGTATCTTGGTCCATTTGAGGTGGTGGAGCGAGTTGGGGAAGCTGCTTATCGACTAGCACTTTCAGCAGACTTGGGTGGATTACATGATGTATTTCACATCTCAGTACTTCGTAAGGCTGCTAAGGATCCAGCTCAAGTAGTAGAGAATGATCGGGTACCGGTCGAGTATGGGCTAACGACGAGGGTTCGACCCATTCGGATCGAGGATCGAGCCGAGAAACAGTTGCGGAACAAAGTGATCGGGATGGTCAAAGTCCGATGGGACAATTGTGTAAGACCCCCTTTTTTTTCCTTTTCAACCACCGAGGTCTTAGGCCCAGAACCGCCGCTTTGTGGTGACTCCTTCACGTCCTGAAGGGTCATCACCACAAGGCGCCGATTCTGCCGGCCAATTCGATCACAGAAAAGTAGCATAATTATTGAAGTAAGAACAATGCAGTCCACAATAATACATCACATGTAAATAAGATAAAATCTCCACAAAGGGAGTGTCCACAGAAATCATCAGAGTACTATAAATACGGGCTTATGCCCGGTACAATATGTCCTCACTACAAGTCTCTCATGCGGAAGCGAAAACAGAAACTACTCAAGGTCGAGACTCACGGTCCCGGCTGTGTGAACTCCGGAGCTAGACTGCCCCATCTCTAGGCGCACCGATCTCTGGGGCTGCTCCTCCATGCTGGGCTCCACGATCCCCTAAATGATGCGGTTCGAAAACCGTTAGTCATAAAGACTAAGCCCTATCATCCCCTACCCCTTCTCCCATGGCTCCTAGGTACCGAGCGGGGAGGAAGAAAGGGAAGGACATGATGGTAGAGATAAATCAAGAAACAGGTGACTATGGACTTAATCTAGCAAGATGTATTCGGTGAGCAGTTAATATGATTGTTATATTAGGTCTAGCTGTAAGAAAAGCAAATATATGAATTTAAACCTTCACTTATGCGAGAACACATAAGCAAAAGGGATCTTTTGCAAGGCTCCCATCGTATAGAGTGTCCCATACCACTTATACGTTGGGGTGTCGGTTATCAAACAGTAATGGTTGTTATATATTGAAATTAACCTTTGATTTATAAACTTGCCCACACAAGCTTATAGACCAAGGGGTCGTTTTGCAGGTCCTAATGTATAAGCGTCCCATACCACTTATACTTTAGGTGTCAGGGTTAAATGAATCGATTATGCTATGACATGCTAGTGGGTATGATGAAACATGCAAGTGCAACTCATACACCCGACTCTGTGCACACAGACCTTTAGTTCCCCCTTTCGGAGTCGTTACCTCCCAGGATACCTCCGTAGTGGCAGACGGAAGCGGTGGGTTGGGCCTCGCCCACCTCAAAACCAGTAAAAGCACCACTGGTCTGACCTATCGTACGCCTCAACGCTTGGTACACTAAGCGGACGCCTGCATACTCTTGCCGGCTAGCGCACCGGACTTCTGTTGGCGAAGTGCTAACCACCTCGCCGAGTCAACGATATAGGTGTCGGTGCAATCGAACTCCCCGATATCGAAAAACCCACCACCTTAACTTTGTCCTATCTTATGCACATGCAAGTTTATCGTAAACACACAAAACCGAGCCGAGGCTCCCCGGACCAAAACGTCCGTCTCCAAACCAACCGAGCCGAAGCTCCCCGGACCATCCCGTCCGTCTCTTAACCAACCGAGCCGAGTCTCCCCGGACCCAAACGTCCGTTTCCAAATCACCCGAGCCGAAGCTCTCATCAATCTTCCTGTGCCAACAGTGTTTGTGAAAAGTGCAATCCTAGTTACTAAGTTACTCTTGCCAGATTATTATTACAGATTACGTTAGCCCAGGACTGCCCCCGGTATACCCCGTGAAGGGCTCTCAAGGGGCACTAGGAACCAAGACGGCGGCATTACGGCCCGAAGTTCCCTTTCGCAAGGCACTTAATATTATTGGTTTATTTCCCTTAGCCCATTCCCTTCTCACATTACGATAGACTATCCTAGGGTGATTTTTAAACCTTCCACTCTTCGGGGAAGACGATCTTTCGTCGAACTCGAGCACCTCTTAACTCTAGCTATCACCACTACTCACTACTCTTTATATCTTCCTATTGCGATTTCCTCCACTATTGCCCACCCAAACAAAATGAATTATTTAACTCCAATGTCTTCCTCAGATCATGTCTTATTTCAATTCACAATTGCTATATGCAGACCGACCTAGGCTACATGTCGAACCGGTTATGCAATGATCCCTTACTCATCTAAATGCCCTAAATTATTTACTGGAGACCTACCATGATATAAATGACCTAAGTCCGGAAAATGGAAATTTTCCTAATTTATTTGGCATTTAATTAAATTCCTCGAAAATCCCAAGGACTACCGGTTTGAACATGAACTACCCTAAGTTCTCATGCAAGATGTCCAGCAAATTTATGATAAATACTAGGTTATCTCAATAGGTTAAATCCTAAGTATCATAATTTTTCTATGATTAAAGGGCATGAAGACTATTTTAGAAATAATCTCTAACTTCTGTTGTTTATGAATCAAGTACAAAAAATATTCTTCCAAAAATTATAAATAATTTATGTCATGCAGATAAAGGCCTAAAATTAGCACTGGCCAAGTTTCACAATTTTCCAGCAAGTATTTTATCCATAATTAATTTTTAAACATAAAAGCCATTTCTATCATCTGTGAATAAAGTACTAGATTTACTCAACATAAAAATTCTATAAAAATCCAGGGATCAATGTTCTACTGGTCAAGATCTAAATCCAGAATTTTAACTGATTATAATTAATTTAAAACCTCCAAATATTTGAAACAACAAATCGGGCTAATAATCCTTTAACACATGAAGTATGATATTTATTAATCATAAAATTCCAGGAAAATTACCATAAGTCTAGAACATCCTAAAACCCCCTCCTCCCGAGTTTCATAATTTTTGGATTAGATTTAGTGCTTAAAATAACTAAATTACATTTCTATCCTAATTCAAACTCTCAACTTCCGAGGTACCCAATTACCACCAATTCCTTCACTATTTCAACCAGAGGGTTTTCAGCATATCATGTCACTCTCCTCCAAATTTCAAGGGCTTACAAGAGATTTTGCTCCTATGTCCTTCACAAACCTCAAAACCCTTCATTTAAGATTTGAGTTTGGATCCTAGGGTAAACCAACCCTAAACCACTCCATTTTTTTCCACGCAGGTTATAACACCATTCTAAGTCAGAGATCAGAAAATCAGCCTCTGTTGAGGCGATTTGACCTTTCCAAATTCTCAGTGCACTTTTTATTAAAAGGTGTCTCACTAATGCCTAATTAAGGGTAGAAGATTTCTCACCCAAAACTCCTCCAAATCAATTGGAATTTTACACAGACCTAGGTTTTATAGCCAGGGACCACTCACCAAAATTTGGGAGGGTTTGGAGGTCATTTGACCATCTAAATAAATTCCTCTAAGTTTATTAAATTAAAACAAAAACTTTAGGCAAAGTATCTCCAAAAATTCCCATTTTTGGGCAGCCTCTCGATATACATATTATAGACCTCCAGCCCAAATTTCAAGTCATTTGGACATGTTATGAACCGTGGGCAACCATTTCAATTTCTGGTTAGCCTAGGACTTGATCCCACCAAAATGAGTGCTGTGGTCAAACCACTCACCCAAATTGAATAAAATCAATTTTAAATTAAAGTAGACCCAGAGAACTACAACTTTTGTGACTGGTCATTTTTCCTAATTCGGCCTCTAAGTGCCTCGTTTTGCAGCCTCAAAATATATTCAAATAATCCATTTTTCCATTATGTAATATATAATAATCTATGTATTATAATATTAATTCTACTGTTCATCTTCTTCATGAACCCGAAAACAGACAGAAAACCATTTTTTTCCTGTAAGCATTCCGTGATCCGTCGCCGGCCATTCGGTCACTTCCCTGGCCAGCCACCACCACCACCACCTCCATTTAGGCGATGGCTATCGGTCGGCGGTGGTTTGGCCGCCGGAGGTGGCGGTTTCCAGCGAACTCAAAAATACTTTTTACATGGTTTTCTCATGAAAACGAGAGACGGGTCCGGCTCCGTTGAGCGTGAACCTCCTTTCTAAGAATCCTAAGATCTACCCATGAAAGAGAAGGAGCAGAGGAGGACCTTGTTCGCAGTTTGAAGGCGAGAAGAACGACGGGGTGCCATGGCGCGGTGGTGGCGTTGCTGAACTTCTCCTACAGTAAGAACAAGGATCTGATCCGATTACTTGAGCGTGTAACCTTCTCCTCTTGTCCAGGTGGGCTTTTATAAGTCAGGAAGTGGGAAGGTGAATGGGTAAAACCATTATAGCCATGAAGGCTCCTCCCCTTAACGTTTCGGTTACGGTGAAGGGATAAGAAACGGTGGAAGCTGAACAGGTGTGTCCAGCTGGCGGTTTTCTATTGGACCACCTTTTCCTCATTTATTATATAATTATAGAAGGAAGAACGGCCCGTAATTACTCCTGGTGTAACTTCCCACACTAGCATTTATTTCCACGCGCGTTAGAATAATTTCGGGCCTGAACCGTCGTTTCGGCTAATGTCACGGGCGTGACACATAGGTCACGGGCGTGACAGGCCCGGATAGTCAATTTTGGGTTCGACGATCGTCGAACTGAGGTCGACGATCGTCGATCGATGGTCACGGGCGTGACACCTGTGTCACGGGCGTGACAGACCCGGGCGGTTAAATCTGGGTCGACGATCGTCGAATGGTGGTCACGCCCTAGGTCACGGGCGTGACAGGCCCGAACGGTTAAATCTGGGTCGACGATCGTCGATTTGAGATCGACGTTCGTCGAATGGTGGTCACGCCCTAGGTCACGGGCGTGACACACTTTGTCACGGGCGTGACAGGACCGAACGGCAATTTTGAGGTCGTCGATCGTCGAACTGGGATCGACGGTCATCGAAGGCTGGTCACGCCCTAGGTCATGGGCGTGACACTTAGGTCACGGGCGTGACAGGCCCGAGTCAATTTCGACGATCGTTTTACGGGGATCGACGCTCGTCGAAGGAGTCACGCCCTTGGTCACGGGCGTGACGGGTCGGTCACGGGCGTGACCAACCCGTGACCCGAAAACTCGGTCGATTTATTTTCAATTTTTGTGCTCCCTGGGGTTCTGACACGACCAACCGACTCCTAGGGATCTAGCCGGAAATGGGATGTTACAAATTGTGGTCGTGAAGAGCTAACATGGGAGCGAGAGCAGACCATGCGAGCTGAATTTCCCGAGCTGTTTGTATAAACTGTAGACCGTGTACCTTTTGTTATAACAGAGTTATCAAGTTATAGCATTGTATTTTCTTGTTTCCTTACCGTGTCAAATTTCGGGACGAAATTTTATTAAGGAGGGGAGGATTGTAACACCCCAAAAATCTCAAAACTGGATGTGAGGTGCAGGCTGTTTGACACGGCCTGGGACACGGGCGTGTCCCAGGGAGTGTTGGGGGTACACGGCCTGGGACACGGGCGTGTCCCAGGGCGTGTCACTCAAGAAATGGGCGGACTGAGTCAGAGAATTACACTGCCCGGAACCAAGCCTTGAACACGGCCGTGTCAGATTTGACACGGGCGTGTCCGATGCCGTGTGCCTACCCGTGTACTTGTTGGTTTTGGAGCTCGTTGAGGCAGGGGTGACACGGGCGTGTCACATGACTGACACGGGCGTGGCAGGTTCGACACGGGCGTGTCGATGCCCGTGTTCTGGTAGATTTCAGTCGGTACGAGTGCCGCGTGTGCCGCTTAAGGGTACACGGCCTGTGACACGGGCGTGTCACAGGCCGTGTAAGCCAAAAAACTGGAATTTTGGGAAAATCGTGGCCGTTCCTTTTCTCTATTTAGATCCAAAGGCTCAGGTGATTCCTTGCTGGATTAAAACACCAGAGGCTAGATGAAGAGATCATTCTTCATTTGGCTAAGTGAAGAGAGAAAGAGAGATGAGGAAGAAGAAGGAGGAGGAGATCAAGCCACCGGCGGAGCTCCCGTGTTCTGATTCTAGATCCGAGGCCAGCGCTGTGAAGGCAAAGCTGCTGCGGTGCTTTCTCACCCACTAGATTTTGATGGCTCCCAAGAGATCGTCAAGGGTAATGATCTCCCTTCTTGGACATGTGAAGTCCTTTTCTGCATTGCATAGGGAAAACCCTTCCCCGCGAGTGTGCGGTGGATTGTGGCATCCCTTGGGGTAGATATGTGAAGTCCCCCTTGTTAGAGTCCGGAATTGGAGTACGGATCTAGGCATGTTATGTGAAGCCCATCTGGACATGTTGGTCTGGATTGGTGATGCTTGTTTGCATATCGGAGAAGACTCCGTGGTTATGGCTTGTTTGCCTTGTGCTTACCTATTGCTTGGTACAGCAGGAAGTACTGGATGAAGTCCAGGAAATGAAGAGGGTTGGATGCAACTCTTGTGGCCGTGCGTTGCCACTTTGTGTGCAGTTGAGCCGTTGGGCTGCAACTCGATGAAAAGGCAGATTGCCGAACAGGAAAGGTGAAACCGACCCGCGCCTATAAATTGCCATGGATACTTCTGTATTCGAGGTGGCACGACGACTTAAGCAATGGGGGTGGCTGATCCGTACCTGCGTTATGTCTGTCCGACTGGTAAGCCTGGTTATAGGTTTCGTTGGAGCGCATAATGAGAGTCTTAGGCCCGCGCGCCAAAAAGACGAGAATGCTCAATACCGTGTCAACGGTGGTGTTGACCCTGGTTTTCCGGTGCACCAAGAATGTGCCCTGAGTGCACGGACTGTCAGGCCGTGTGGCCGACGGTTGTGATGGCTTGAGTGTGCCTGCGAGCACATATTTGCTATTGTTGATACCATGCTGTGTAGGGAAGGAATGTTACTGCCCCGAGAAAGGGGTAGGATTGTTATAATTGGGTCAGCTGAATGCTGACCGTTGTCGTGTTTGCCACCGTTTGGGTGGATTGTCCCTATACAGGTACTGGAGAGCCGAGTGGTAAATGAAGGGCTGAATCCCTTGCTGCGGTTGCTGCTGCTGCTACTGCGACTAAGCCCTTGAAGGCTGCGCGAATGGTTTTGTTTGTTTTGCTTTCACTCATGTATGGCCGGCCTGCACGCCGATGTTTGTAATCCATGATGTGTGGAAAGAGGAACTGTAAGGCCTTAAGGCCAACCCTTCACCTTTGTTGTACATTCCGTGGCTGTATATATAACTGTGGTTTATATATTGGACATTCCTGGTTAGAGTTCAATTTACAACTTAAAGCTTCCGCTAGCCTGCTCTGAGTTAGGATACGTGTATGGTTTGGTATTATCCTGTGACCTCACCGTCTGTTTGTGGCATATAGTGTGGGGCCCCGGCCGGACCTTCTACTATACGTCATGTAACGGATGGGGTCGTTACAAGAGGAACAGCCAGTACCTCCCTGACTATTACTGCTTCTGCAAAAGTCATAAAAAGGGGGAGTGGCATTAGCTCAAGTGGATCAATGATAGCAGCTAGCTCAAGTGGATAAATGGACCACTCAAGAGACAAGTGGATGCAGTGATGTGTTATATCAGTGGCATCAACACAAGAGGTATGATCTCCAGTCAACTAGTTTGATCACTAGTTTAGTGGAATTATTATAGGATCAAGAGATAAATTCTCCCATGATCATATCACCTACCCAAATAGATATATGCCTATAGAAGAAGCCGGAAAGGGGGAGATGTGTGGAAATACTTGGAAAGGGGAAGATGTAGAAGCAATACTTGACATGACCTGGTCATGTTGAGTCAGTGCAAATTACTTGGAAAGATTCAAGTAGTTTGAGGAATGCAATGACAACATATTGAGCCATGTTGAGTCAGTGCATATTATAAGGTAAGCGCTTCTAGTGGTGCTCCATTTAAGTATTAAGTGGTATAAGGAGAGTGCATATTACTTGAGCAATTGTTCAAGTGGTATGAGTAAGCACTGACTTGACATGTTGAGTTAATGCAATTAAATGGATTACATTGAATTGATATGCTGGTAATTCAAGTAGCATAAGCTAGCAAATGTAGCTTACAACTACATTAAATTAATATGTCTTTTATGTTAATACTTCTTAGTATTGCTGTGTGTTCTGTCTTCTTCAAATAGGGGGGAGATGTTGGGAATATTGCCATCAATATTCCCTAGATTTTAAGAGACATCACAATCAGTACTAAGAGCATAGTTGTATTTAATGTTGTTCAAGCTCATCATGTGCAGGATGTTCCATGGAACAAGTTTAGATAAAAATCTGTCTAAGTCCACAGACATTGAGTGAGGACAGCTCACTCAACACCAGATGAGCAGAAGCATTGAGTAAAGATCGGTCAGTCAAAGCCTTTGCATTGACAATGAAGAAAAGTGGCTAAGTCCACAGGCATTTAGTGAAGTCAGTTCACTCAGCGTCATACAATAAAAAGCATTGAGAAAAGACGGTGCAGTCAAAGCTTAAGAAGTTGGCAAGGCAGAAAAGTGGATAAGTCCACAGGCATTGAGTGATGTCAACTCACTCAATGCCATACAACTAGAAGCGTTGAATCAAGCTGCATCAGTCAAAGCCATAGAAAATCTATCAAAGAAATCTGGCTAAGTCTAGAAGCATTGAATGAAGCAAGTTCACTCAATGACATGCTGATTCTGTCAAAGCCTAAGAAGAAATAGACAAAAATGCAGCTAATTCTGCAGGCGTTGAGTGAAGGCAGATCACAAAACGCCATATAACAGAAGGCGTCGAGTATAGTAGAGTGTCAAAGCCTCAACATTGGCAAGCAAGAAAATCGACAAAGTCCATAGGCGTTGAGTGATGAAGGTTCACTCAACGCTCTCAATGCCTTGTAGTGGAGCAGAAAAATGGTCAAGTCTAGAGGCGTTGAGTGATGAAGGCACACTCAACGCTCTCAACGCCTAAGATGCAGAAAGGTTCAGAATGTTGGATAAGGGCTTTGGCATTGAGTAAAGCTTGTTCACTCAACGCACTCAACGCATGGAAGTGCAGGTTATCTGACTAAGTGTTTGACATTGAGTGAAGCATGTTCACTCAACACACTTAACGTCTGGGATGAAACTGAGAATTTGTCTAAGTCCACAAATGCTGACGTCAGCAAATGTAAACATAAGTCAACGGAATTCAAATTCATTGCGGGAAAGCTGCAGTACACCACTAACGGCGTCGGTAGCCAGCTGTATGACTTATTCTGTAAAAGAAAGGTTGTAAATCAGCAATTAAAGCTGGGCCCACAGGTCAAGAAAGTCATTGAACGGTGAATGATTAAAGGAATGAGATCGGGAGAGAAGAACACAACTTTTAGGGTTTTGTCTTTTCGCAAAGCGGCAGAACTTCATCTTCTTACTCGTCATTGGTGCAGAGCTCGAACCAAAAGATAAAATCGATTGATCTGAAAGTTCTGAAAGTTAGATGGTGCCATTTTCACCTACACCAGCAAGGTCAGAGGAAATCTCTGAAGAAGAAAAGGCAGCAAGGTCTTACCCTAGCTACAGCATCTAGAAGCTCAACAAAGATTGTTGTTGTCATCTTTACCACCAACAGTAAGATCAGAGTATTTTTTTAGAGAGAAAAAAAGTAACAACAAAGGGCTAACACTAACTGTAGTAGAGAAAGTCTGATAACTTCAGACAAGCCAGATCAGTGAGCTTTTTCTCACTGTGGTAAGAAGAAGAAGCGGAGTAAGCCTAAGTGGTAGTGACTTCACAGTTCAAGCAAGCCTAATCTTGAAGATACAATGTAGGGACTGTGAAGTAGATAAGACTGAGCTTCTGGTTTAGTCTGGGAATGAAAGAAGAAGTAGAGCAGAGTTCTACAGGTTACTTCCAGCACATCAACTGTTTATTGAAGATCTATTCTTGTTGCTGTGAAGAAGATAGGGCTGAGGTAAACTCAGTTAAGGAGGTAATGTTGGAACCCTAGTTCTGATTGGGGCAAGGATCACTATTAGGATGTATTAGATTGACCAAAAATGTATAGTCATGGGTCATAGGATTATTTCTAAGTTTTCCCCTTCAGAAAAATACCAGAGAAGTTCAGAGTTTAGCTCAAAGAAATTCTTCGAGCTCAGTTCAACGAACACTGAGCTCAGTTCAACGAACTCTGAGCTCATCTCAAAGAAAGCTTTAAATCTCAGATGCAGTTCACATTCTCTGAGCTCAGCTCGACGAACTCCGAGGTGAGCTCAACGAACTCCGAGCTGAGATCAACGAGCTCCAAGCTCAGTTTGAAGAAAGCTTTAAAATTCAGTTTGACGATTTCTTTGCAGTATTAAGACAGAATTGTTTTACAGTTGGCAGAATTAATTATGGGGATTATAACTCTCATACCTAATGGAAATAGTCGTTCAAAGGCAACATTAAATGTGGGTTATTTCAGAATTAATTCCCAAGGTATCTTCTACTCTCTTGGAAATACTTCAGACGTTTTTAAGAGAAATGAATTCAAATGTTTGAATTCCAGATAGAGCATAATAGAAAAGACAGAAAGAAAAACAAACAATTTTTTTGGGAAGGCTTTCTAAAGAAGAAGAAACTCTGCCTCAATCAACACGTTTACAGAGTTCTTCTTCATCTGCTCCAGGATTTCAAGAGACAACAAATCAATATCAGTCTAAAAGCTTGCTAGAGAGCAATATCAATTTGAAGGCCTACACCCTGAAGCAAAGCTTCCAGCATTCCTAAATAATCAAAATCTTAGGGGGAGCCTTGACATCATCAACATCCACTTGTCTTCTCTTATAATATTGACATATAAGAACACAATCACTTTCTTATTCCCATCTGTGTACAGGGTTATAACTCCCTTCAAAAGTTAACCTATTGATGGCAGGGCACCTGATCAAAAACCTGTGTATTGGTTTTTGGGCACCTGATCAAAAACCTAAAGGGTTATGATATCTCCCTTAGAAAATAGATCTTGTGGTGGCAAGGCACCTGAGCAAAAACCTATAGTGGATTCCTACCAGGGTGGTAGAAGAATGGATGTACCATGGTTATTGGGGAACCACTATAATCCTTGTATCAACTATGTTTGCTTGTTTATTTCTTTATTTGTGTGCTCTGATTTCTTTTCTATATATATATCTAGTATAAATTAAGATCTATCCACTAACTTTCAGGCAGGCATAGAGAAATTTCTCTAGTGTCAAATCAACCACACCAACCAACCTTTCTCCCTGTAGGATCCATTCTTGGATCTGAGTGTAGGATCCTTTTGGATCTGAGCTATAGGCCTGAATATATAAAGGCGGAGTGTAGGTTCTGGTTGGAGATCTGAGGTAGGGCTTTGGCCTAAGAGAAGGATAAAGTTTGGATCTGAGGTAGGGCTTTTAAGCATGAGGTAGGAGATTCAATCTCTCTGATTTGTAAGGAACTTGTACCTGAGTTGTAGGATCCTTTGGATATAAGGAAGGGTTGTCCTCCCAGCCTAAGTTATAGGGCCTTAGCGCCTGAGGTAGGTGATCTTTGAATCACTGAGTTGTAGGGCTTTGTGCCTGAGCTGTAGATCTTGGAGGAGATTGAGTGGTCATGTGGAATCGTGTTGTAAGCTCTTTGGAGCCGAGATTGAAGAAATGTTTTGTCTAACAAACTTTTAGAAAGGTGGGAGGGAAAGTGGACGTACACATAATCTAGGGAACAACTATAAACCTTGTGTGTTGAAAGTTATCTAGTGTCAGCCTAAATCACCTAGGGGGTAAATAGGTGCGGCTATGACTTTTTACGGAATTATTAACCTGCACACAAAAAACAAGCAAACACAAAATACACACAGATATTATAGTGGTTCCCCAATCTTGGGTATGTCCACTCTCCTCAATAATCTAGCTCCACGCTAGACTTGGCTACTTCACTATCTCGGATTGAAAACCAATCCTACGCTCGGAGCAACGCTCCTACAACTTGGAAGAGAACCTTCCTACAATCTCGGAGTAATAACTCCTACACTAGGAAGATAAACTTCCTACAAAATTGAATGTATAAATAAAAATACAAACAGTGAAAATTGCGGAATTCGTCTTCGTTCTTGAACTTGAGAGCTCGGTTAGAGGATGTTCGAAGAAGACGATGGAGAAGAGCTTTTCCTGTTCTGAATCGAAGAAGATCTGCAGCAGTGATGAACGACGGCGATGCTTTTCGATTTCAAACTCCCTCGGAGAAGAAGTGTTGTGGCCGACGACGTATCGTGAATCGGATCAAGTACCTTCAACGACTCGGACAGGAGAAGAACACTCCATCAAACAAGTCGAAGAGGAACAAGATCTCGAAATTGAAGTCATGGCCGAGCAAGCTTGATTCTCGAATGCGCGAGAGTGGCGGCCGACGGTGACAGATTGGCAATACATGAAAGTCGCAAAAATTCTGATTCGATTTTAGGGTTTTTGATCCGTGCGGATTTCGAAAACTACCTCTGGTATTTTTACTAAATCAAGAGAAAATAGCCGTTAGCGGAAATCCCGAGATTGACCTAACAGGTACTGTACATGACGGTCGGGCCGAACCAGGGAAGAAAAATCCGAAAATCTACCAAGTCAAATTCGGCAAGTATCGGCTAGTATAAAGGTTGATACTCGCCGAATACCAATGCACATATGAGCCGAAAAATACTTGGTAAAATCGGCGAGTATCACTTGCGATACTCGCCGAATTCGGCGAGTATCAATGGTGATACAAGTCGAATTTGGCGAGTATCGCCAGTGATACTCGTCGAATTTGCCTTAGACAAATTCTTGTAACAGGGAGAATTTTTCCTAAGTAGGAAAAAGTTTGGTGGGTATCGGGAAGCATACACGTCGAATTCGGCGAGTATCGATGGTGATGCTTGTAGAATTCGGCGTATATGACTCACCATACTCGCCAAATTTTACTTGGGTAAAATTCTCTTCTTGAGCCTGGTCTTGTCCATCCTTGCTCCTTCTCTGAAACTTTAGCCTTCCTTGAACCTTCTCTGTACTTGGAATAGAAGTACACCCCAATAGAGAGAATACACGTGGATCAACACATTGGCCTACACAATGAGGGATTACATTGCATAGTCCTGGGATTATTGACCCACTATACCCTGATATTGTTGTGCACTTAGTATTTGTACATCTACAGGTACTCACTTAAAAGAGATATCAAAAACATCCTCAATTCATCTTAGCTTGACTGGACCCTTCTTCAAATCAGGGCTATTGTGGATGCAATACCCAACAATCTCCCCCTATTTGAAGAAGCCAAAATCCTACAAGATAAGGTGAATTGCGTATATGAAAAGAGAAACATGAAAGCTTGAATAGGAGATTCTTTACCAATGTCACCCAGAACTACCAAGGACGTTCCCGCAGCATTCAACTTAGCCATAAGGGAAATCTCCCCCTTTTCGGCTTCTGCAAACTCGAGGTTGGAACGCTAGGAAATTCAAGGTACTCACTTTAGGGGCAGCATGCTCCCCCTCACTTTCTGCATCTAAGAACTCAGGAGCTCCTCCTAGCTCCGAGATTTTTGCACAAGCCTTCATTAGTCAATATTCAGCATGTCAAGTTCAGTTTTGAAGAAATTGAACTTGGCCTCATTTAGCAGTTTTGTGAATATATCTGCAATCTGCTGATCTGTAGGAACATAACTGAGTGCAATGTCCTTGTTCTCAACATGCTCCCAGATAAAATGATAGCGCACTTCGATGTGCTTGGTCCGGCTGTGAGATACTAGATTGTTGGCAATTACTATTGGCTTGAGGAATCACAATACATAGGAATTTCCCGAAACTTAAAGTCATAGTCTTCAAGTTGATTCCTTATCAACAGAAGCTGTGCTCAACAACTACCCGCTGAGATGTACTCAGATTCAGCCGTAGAAGTTGCTACACAGTTTTGCTTCTTACTGCTCCAAGAAAAGAGCTGAATTGGCACATCCCAGAAGTGCTCTTTCTATCATCCCTGCTTCCTGCAAAATCAGCATCTGAAAATCCTATTAGCTCGACGTCATTACTTCTTGGGTACCATAAGCCAAGATTCGATGTACCTTTAAGGTATCTTAGTATGCGCTTTGCAGTGACATATTGAGATTCCTTAGTGTTCACCTGATATCTAGCGCAAACACATGTTGAGAACATTATGTCTTGTCTACTGCAGTAAGATAGAGAAAAGATCCAATTATGCTTCTATACTTAGTTTCATCAAAAGGTTTCTCTTTCTCATCCTTGTCCAGAGACACAGTTGAACCCATTGGAGTCCTCATAGAGGTTGCATTCTCCATTCGAAATTTCTTAAGAAGCTCGTTGGTGAACTTTATTTGGGAGATGAAAATTCCATATTTAGACTGTTTCATCTGAAGCCCTAAGAAATACTTCAGCTCCCATATACTGCTCATTTAAATCTTTCTTTGCATAAGTTTCGAAAACTTTTTGCAAAGATGGTTATCTGTAGAGCCAAAAATAATTTTGTCGACATAGATTTGCACTAGAAGAATCTTGCCTTTCACTTCCCTAAGAAATAATGTCTTGTCTATATTTCATCTTGTGAACTTGTTCTCAAGAAGAAAGCTAGACAACGTCTCATACCAAGCTCGTAAAGCTTGCTTTAAGCCATATAGAGCTTTATTTAAGAAATAAACATGATTAGGGAAGTTAGAGTTTGCAAAACCTGGGAGTTGAGCTATGTATACTTCCTCTTTCAGATCCCCATTCAGGAATGCCGACTTCACGTCCATTTGGTAGACGGTGAAGCCTTTTAGAGCAGAATACACAAGAAACAGCTTGATTGCTTCGAGCCTTGCCACCGGAGCAAAGGTCTGGTCGAAGTTAATTCCCTATTCTTGTATGTATCCTAAAGATACAAGTCGATCTTTGTTCTTTGTTATCACTCCATGCTCATCCATCTTGTTTCTGAAGATCCACTTGGTCCCAATCACATTCCGTCTCTTGGGCCTGGGTACCAACTCCCAGACCTTGCACTGCTCAAACTGACGCAGCTCCTCTTGCATTGTCAATATCCAAGAGGCATCCTTGTTTGCTTCTTCGAATTTCTTAGGCTCAACCTGTGAAAGAAAGCTCAAATGCAAAATTTCATTAATGGTACCTCTTCGAGTTCTAACACTATCATGAGGATCTCCTATGATTTGATCAGCAGGATGATCCTTCAGGTGTCTGAACTCTAATAGCCTAGCATCTAGAGCTGCTTCTGCCTCTGGAACTCCTTCCTCTTGGAGGACTTCCTCATCCTGTGGATCTTCTTCTCCAATTAGAAGTAGACGTATTGTTTTTGACGTACTTTGGAGCATTATCTTTTGCAGTCTCATCTAGACTTAGTTTCTCCAGCCTTGAACCTGCATCTACAATAGAACCATTGGAAGTGCTGCTACGAAGCAAGCTCATTTCATCAAATACAATATTGATAGATTCTTCTACCACCAGAGTTTTCTTATTGAAAATTTTATAAGCCCTACTATGGCTATTATATCCTAAGAAAGTACCTTCCAAACATTTTTCTCCAAACTTAGTATGAGGATATTTCCCGTTATTAAGAACATAGCACTTGCAGCCAAAGATCCTCAAGTAGGACATAGTCGGTTTCCTACCCTTCAATAGCTCATAAGGAGTCTTACGATGACACTTTTTGATCAACGCTCTGTTTTGCACGTGACAAGCTGTATTGACTGCCTCAGCCCAAAAAGTATTCGGGAAGAGAGGACTCAGT
Source organism: Platanthera zijinensis (assembly GCA_039513925.1). Classification (NCBI taxonomy): domain Eukaryota; kingdom Viridiplantae; phylum Streptophyta; class Magnoliopsida; order Asparagales; family Orchidaceae; genus Platanthera; species Platanthera zijinensis. The sequence continues at coordinate 61,062,402 of CM077097.1, read as the reverse complement.
CACTATTCTGGTACATGCTTCAATGAGTGTTTTGTTCCTTCTCTCTGCAACTCCATTTTGTTGTGGAGTACACGGGGAGGAGAACTCATGAAAGAAACCTAGATTTTCACAAAATTCTGTCATAGCACTAGTTCGAATTCTGTTCCATGGTCACTTTTGATTTTGACCACCGAACAGTTTAATTCATTCTGTATTTGTTTGACAAAATTGGTGAACACATCAAAAGTATCTGACTTTTGTTTTAGAAAGAACATCCAAGTAAAATGTGAGTGGTCATCAACAATTACCAGTGTATAAGACTTTCCTCCTAATATATGAACTTGCATTGGACCGAATAAGTCCATGTGCAGCAGATATAAACATCTAGGGGAGTCTTTATCTACGATGCCCTTAAAGGTAGCCCATATATGCTTGCCCATTTGGCATGCATAACATGGGCTCTCTTTAATGCACTTAATAGTAGGTGCATCACGTACTAGATTTTGAGAAAAGAGCATGTTAATTGTTTTGAAGTTAATATGTGTTAATCTCTTGTGTCATTTCTCACAAAGAGATGCACTATCTTTAACAACTAAGCAAACTGGGGTAGAAGAGTCTAAACTAAGAAAATCTAAACAGAAGATATTTCTGCTCTGTGTGCCTATTAATACCGTTTCCGATGAGGCACATGATATTATCAGGCAAAAATCCATGCATAACTTAACGTCGTACCCTTTATCACATAACTAACTTACACTAATAAGATTATGATTTAATCCTTCAACATAAGCCACGTCGGTGATAGAGACTACACTGTTGGAAATCATACCATAACCTTTCGTGATTCCACGATCTGACCCTCCAAAGATGACTTTGGGTCCGTCCTTGACAGGGGTGTAATCAATCAAAAGGCTTCTTGTCCCGGTCATGTGCCGAGAGCATCAACTGTCCAAGTACCAGATTGGATTTTTGGTGGTCTTTGGACATTCCTGCAAAGAAAAATCATTTTCCCTTAGGAACCCAGTATGGTTTGGGAACTAGATTCCTTGTTAGCTTACTCCCCCTTTGATCATTAACATTACGAGTGGTCGGCCTCGTCTGGTTAACTTGAGGAGTTTCATAATTTCTAGGATAGAACCAGCAATCCACGGCAAAGTGACCAACTTTGTCACAGCACCAACATTCAAATTTGTTGTACCTCTTCCAAGGCTCCTGCTTTACCTTTTGAAGGTGAGGTCTAGTCGGGGCCTTGGATCTGGAGGTAGAGCCTTCATGGTGATATATATCACATGATTTCTGTACTTCCTTTTCTTTTTGTACCACAGGCTTGACTTTTGGTGCATGCTTATTATTATGGCCGCAAGAGAATGGACCATAATTCTGCAGTTGGATTTCCTCATAAGGTGTCTTAAAGACACTCTCTCCATAGTTTCGAGGGAAGTTCCATCCTTGGTAGCGACTCTTAGGCTTTTCATAGGAAGGCCTAGAGAAGTGACCATAGACAGACTCAAAAGTCATACTTATTACAAGGAAAGCCGGGATTCCTGAATGAGGGCTTACTGAGAGGGGCCTTCCCTTTTTCTGCGGCAGAGGCTTTCTTGGCAGCCTTATTTCTCCTTTGAGCTTTGTTCCTTCTAGAAGACTTACTAGGACCAGCCTCATGACCTAAGCCGGCTCCTTTAGCTTGAGCAAAGAATTCCTTAATAAGTGGAAGAATAGTATTTGGCTTAGATCAACTTTCGACGAGTTTCTTTTCAGCGGCCAGCTGTTCTTCCAGCTTATTGATGATTTCCTGCTTCAGGTCAAGGTGCCTTAAGGAGTTGGAGTACTCATTTGCAAGGTCGAGGTATTCTTGTTTGAGAGAAATCAAACTGGTAATTTCTTCTCTCAAGGAGTCCTCCACGGCCTTGAGGGATGAAACCTCCTTTTTTTGAGTTCTCAACTCCCTTCGGCAGCGGTCATAAGTCTTACGAAACAGCTCATACTAATCGATGAGTTCTGATTCATCGGCTAATAAACCATCCTCATGATCACTATCAGGAGAGTTAGATTTTGAGAGAGGGCTATGATCATTTACCTTCCCATGAAATGGGGGACAGTTTCCTTCTTCGTCGAAATGAGCCATCAGCCTGAAGAAGGCTTCTTCATCATCACTTGACTCTGAGGAGTCCGACTCACTCAGGGTCTTGGGCTTCTTTGCAATGTAGCTCCTCTCCTTTCTTTTATAGTGAGAGGATTTGTGCTCCTCCCTCTTTCCACTTTCCTTCTTCTTTTGAGGACAGTCGGCGATGACATGCCCTATCTTGTTACAACAAAAGCAAATAATATCAGAAGAATGATATTTATTCGGTTTAGAATCATACCTGTCGGAAGAGTAATTCTTCTTCGGATGATCACTCGAGTGATGTGATCTTCTGGATGACAAGCCATTTCCTCTCCTCTGTTTCTTCATGTTAAGAAACTTCTTGAATTGTCGGGTGAGTTGGGAGAAGTCTCCTTCAGACAGCTATGAACCTGAGATGCTGGGCTCTGAATCTTCTTCTTCAACCTCTTTCTGAGAATGAGCAGTAGCCACAGCTTTGCCCTTCCTTGAGGTGTTTGCCTTCAAAGCAACGGTCTTTTCTTTTGGGGAAGGCTTGTTGGCTTCTTCTTCAGCCTTTCTGGTGTTGAGTTGAAGTTCATAGGACAACAGCTTCCCGAAGAGGATTTGAGGGTCCGTTTCTACAAGTCTCCCGAATTCTCTGATGGCGCAGATTTTGTTATCTCATTCCTTAGTCAAGGATCTTAGGAACTTATCATTCAGTTCTCCATTAGTGAATATTCTATCGTAGTTCTTTAGGCCGTTTACAATTTTGAGGAAGTTCACGAAGGTGTCAGCAATTTCTTCCTTGGGGCCTTGCCTGAAAGCCTCATATTTCTGATTTAGAAGGGATCTCCGATCATCCCTTACTTCATCGGTACCTTCCATTAGAACAATAAAGGTATGTCACATCTCGTGGGCTGATTTGCAGTGAATAAAGTTCTGCAACATGGAGTCGTCGATTGCTCTAGTTATAATATTCTTAGCTTTCTTATCCAGAGAAACAAGAGCTAGCTCATCCTTGTCAAGATCCATTAGTTTCTTAGGCACCTTCTTTGTTGAATCGATGGTGGAGGCAGTCATTGGGACATACGGGCCTTCCTCCACTATCAAGAAGAGTCGGGGGTCGACGGCTTCCATGAAAAACTTTACCCTTTCTTTCCACATGGGAAAGTTTGCATTGGTGCACACAGGAAGCTTGTCTGAGTACTTTGATCCTTCCATGCTTGAAAGTCTCTTTGACACTAGACGAAGGAATTTGTTCAAGGAGTTAACCTTTTTGACGAACAACCTCCCTCTAATACCACTTGAAAGTTATCTAGTGTCAGCCTAAATCACCTAGGGGGTGAATAGGTGTGGCTATGACTTTTTACAAAATTATTAACCTGCATAAAAATAAACAAGCAAACACAAAATACACACATATATTATAGTGGTTCCCCAATCTTGGGTACGTCCACTCTCCTCACCAATCTAGCTCAACGCTAGATTTGGCTACTTCACTATCTCAGATTGAAAACCAATCCTACACTCGGAGCAACGCTCCTACAACTCGAAAGAGAACCTTCCTAAAATCTCGGAGTAATAACTCTTACACTCGGAAGAAAACTTCCTACAAAATTGAATGTATAAATAAAAATACAAACAGTGCAAATCACGGAAGTCGTCTTCATTCTTTAACTTGAGAGCTCGGTTAGAGGATTTTCGAAGAAGACGATGGCGAAGAGCTTTTCCTGTTCTGAATCGAAGAAGATCTGCAACAGTGATGAACGAAGGCGATGCTTTTTGATTTCGAACTCCCACGGAGAAGAAGCGTTGCGGCCGACGACGTATCGTAAATCAGATCAAGTACCTTCAGTGACCCGGACAGGAGAAGAACACTCCGTCAAAAAAGTCGAAGAGGAAGAAGATCTCGAAATCGAAGTCGTGGCCGAGCAAGCTTGATTCTCGGATGGGCGAGAGTGGTGGCCGACGGTGACGGATCGGCAATACGTAAAAGTCGCGAAAAGTTTGATTCGATTTTAGGGTTTTTGATCCGTACGGATTTCGAAAACTACCTCTGGTATTTATACTAAATCAAGCGAAAATAGCCGTTTGCGAAAATCCTGAGATTGACCTAACAGGTACTATGCATGGCGGTCGGGCCGAACTAGGGAAGAAAAATCCGAAAATCTGCCAAGTTAAATTCGGCGAGTATCGGCTAGTATCAAGGTTGATACTCACCGAATACCAATGCACATATGAGCCGAAAAATACTTGGCAAAACCGGCGAGTATCACTTAGGATAATCGCCGAATTCGGCGAGTATTAATTGTGATACAAGTCGAATTCGGCGAGTATCGCTAGTGATACTCGCCAAATTTGCCTTAGACAAATTCTGGCAACAGGGAGAATTTTTCCTAAGTAGGAAAAGTCTGGCGAGTATCGGGAAGCATACACGTCGAATTCGACGAGTATCGATGGTGATAATCGTCGAATTCGGCGTATATGACTCACCATACTCGCCGAATTTTACTTGGGTAAAATTCTCTTCTTGAGCCTGGTCTTGTCCATCCTTGCTCCTTCTCTGAAACTTTGGCCTTCCTTGAACCTTCTCTGTACTTGAAACGGAAGTACAACCCAATAGAGAGAATATACGTGGATCAACACATTGGCCTATACAACGAGGGATTACGTTGCATAGTCCTGTGATTATTGACCCACTGTACCCTGACATTGGTGTGCACTTAGTATTTGTAGATCCGCAAGTACTCACTTAAAAGAGATATCAAAAACATCATCAATTCATCTTAACTTCACTGGACCCTTCTTCAAATCAGGGCTATTATGGATGCAATACCCAACAACTGTCTTCTGTGATTGTCTTGAAACCAAGCTAACAAGACTAACTGAACACACTCAAGTAAGAATATAAATCAAAAGAGACCAAAAACATATTCACCCCTCCCCCCCTCTAGATGTTTAGCTGACCTTGAAATCAAAGACTTTCAACAATAGACTGAAATTGAATGAAGGTTCATCTATTAAACAGTTGGATTACTCCAAACTCATAGGAAGTCTCATGTATGCTACAAGCTGCACTAGACCTGACATCGCCTTTACGATCGGCATGTTAAGAAGATTTACTAATAACCCTGGGAAGGTTCGCTGAGAAGACTTAAAAAGACTAATGAGATACTTAAAGTACACTAAAAATATGTGTTATGTTACATTAAAAATACTTAAAGTACACTAAAAGTATACTTAAAGTACACTAAAAGTACATTAAAAAGGCTACAATTTGTTGACAATACATTTGATTGTAATAAAACATTTATATCACAGGTATAGATTACATATTTTTGGGGGCCGTTCAAACTACATTTATATCACAAGTGCAAGACATTGTAAGTTTTTTAGCATTTGATAAATTTGAAAGCTCCTTTTTAATAAAATATAATTTACAATATTTTTTTAAAATGGATTATGCAGGTGCAATTTATATTGGAACGTGCCAGTTTGATCATCACGAAGACATGAATTTTGCTTATTTTGTGTTTTTAAAAACAATGGGCTTTTGCTTTATATTTTGATCGATATGTTGTTGAAAAAAACTATGAAGTTTATTTTATATTTTGTTTTGCTTAATCTATAAAAATGGGTTGGCATTAGCCATTGGGCGGCCAATTTCGATTTACTTGGCTGTCATTATAATTGGGCTACCAATATCGATATACGGGTTGCCAATATAAATTTCCAAGAAAAAACATAGATTAAAAAAAATTAATAGATGTAAAATGGGAAAGTGAATATTTAACAAAAGAGTGTTTTTTCCTTTTAATATAATATAAATATAGATATACATGATATAAATTTTTTTCATAGAAATCTCATTTAAAATATGTAGGAATTCTAAATTCCTAAAATGAATATCTCAGACTAACCTTGAAATCTTAAGAACTCAGACCATTACCTAACTAGCTATTCAAATGTTAATTATACAGGTTGGAAAATAGGCATAAATAGCACTTCATAGTCTTACCAATTTCTTGGCATAATATTAATATCTGGATTAAACAAGAGCAAAAAAATCAATATCACTATATGCTGTAATATATTATATCCAAACAAAGAGCTGTTGTGCATAACTTCTCTAGATCAGAAATCAACCGAAGAGAATCTTGTTTACCCAGATATTATTATACACACTATAATTAAGCACTAGCGATTATATATCATTTCATTAAACAAGTGTGGAGTAGGATAACAATTCTTTAAAATATGGCGTTTATATTGGCAGCCCGTATATCGATATTGGCAGCCCCAAATTTTAGAACAAAACCAAATATTATAACCTTATCCTCTCTCTAATAGCAGCCCCCCGTCGCCTAATAGAAATCCCGCAATCCCGCCCGATACTCCTGTCGCCCCTTGTTCCGCCCCCGCAAAGAGCCGACGTCGGCAGGAAAAACCCGTCGGAGGAGCACGATGGACGTCGATGAGCTACTCTAAAAGGTTGGATCTTCTCTCCCAATGTCTTTTGCACTATTTTAGAGTTCGTTCTTGTTCTCTCTTCCGGGGTATTAGGGTTTAGATTCCACCATGGAGATTGCTCCGACATTTGCTATGGAGGTGGGAATGGAGATTTTTTTTCCCTTATTGTTTGATTTCCTGATGGTGGCGACCTAGTTTTTTGGCTTCTATTCTCCTAGCTACAGTGCACTCCATGTGTTTGGTGTCATTGATGTGATTGGTGATGGCCATTGCAGATACAAGGTCATTAGTGCTTCAGTTTACATGGATTATAATTGGCATCAAATCCGACGTGATCTTTATCAAAAGATAGAACAATAAAAGGTGTACACTGACATCTTTGGAATGGCTAGGAAAGGTGAATTGTTGAGCTCACTAGACTGTCAAATTATTCCAGCACCGGTGGAGAAGTGGATGTCTATGCTGGACATGGTTTTGGTAATTGCTTCTTGCTACAACGTGCAGCTTGTGCATGTCTCATGCAAGCAATCTTTTACTCCTTCCACTACATTCAGCACCTAAAGAATTTCGAAGGATTATTTCCATTGATTTTATTAATGAAAATCATTACATACAATTGAAGTTGAGTGAAGAATATTCACTGCTACCGGTATTCTCTGTTTGGACAAGATTTCATACGATGGTTGCAAAACAATGAGACATACCATATATTACGCGTCTACAAAATTAAAATGGTATGCATAATTATCTTTTTTTCTTACAATTTATTGACAATACATTTGATTGTAATAAAACATTTATATCACAGGTATAGATTACACACTTTTAAAGGCAATTCAAACTATATCCATACCACAAGTGCAAGACATTGTAAGTTCTTTAGCATTTGATAAATTTGAAAGCTCCTTTTTAATAAAATATAATTTACAATATTTTTTTAATTGGATTATGCATGTGCAATTTATATTAGAACATGCCAATTTGATCATCACAAACACGTGAATTTTGACTCTTGCTTTATATTTTGATCGATGTTATTGAAAAAAACTATGAAGTTTATTTTCTATTTTGTTTTGCTTATCTATAAAGATTGGTTGTTTTATATAAAAAAATGAATTGTCATTACACATTGGGCTGCCAATATCGATTTACTTGATTGTCATTATAATTGGGCTGCCAATATAAATGTCCTTAAAATATATCGTCAATAATCAGCAAAGTGTTGATATCTTTACAAAACAACTAGCTAAAGTTTAAGGTCTTCAAGCATTAAATGTTGAGAATGTAATCATGATTTGATGTCTCATACCACAGGTATAATCCTTTTTCACATTGAATGCCTACATGTATATGTAAAATAAACCAGGACAGTAAACATAGCACAAAGTGGCTGATAAAAGCCAGCTTCATAGATTGCTTTCCATAGTAAATTTCAAATAAGCATACAGTGAGCATACAACCAATCAAACGATTGACCAAGTAAAGCAGCTGTAACTGGATGGCAGGAATATCATATTTTTAGATCAGTCAGCATCCTGCTATTAGAACACCATCAAGTGGCCAACATCACCACCAAACTAACCGACTCATAAAGATTCCTCTCTCTTTAGAAAAGAAAGGAAATTGAGAAGTATCACAAGAAAATACAATTACATGTGCAAGGCTAAAAAACAACTAAGAGGGCAGTAGAGAGATGTGGTGGGGGCAAGTAGCAGGTATAAGCATGCACAAAAATCTCTCGGCATGGACTCTGAAGTATAATTGTGCATCAACCTAGTGTCAAAACACAAATACCATTAGATAATTTTAATTTGTTCAATCCATGCAAGACTGGCCAAGGCAATTTTACAACAAAACAATCAAACCCAAGTGCAAAAGAATCCATGCGGATGTAAAATAATAGCTAGACTGCTGGCAAAACAGCCTTGTAAAAAAAAACTGTTGATTCTGATGTCGAATTCTCAACACCATGCTGCTGTTTATCTGCAAGGCTGCTGTCTCCTGAAACCATGTAGTAGTGTTCTTACCAACAGAATCCAAGTTTCAGTGACATCCGGTCAATATAAAGAATTCATAAAGCCAGAATTTCCTCGAGGGAACATCAAACTGCCAAATAGAGAAGCAGACCCATAATAAAATTGCAAGAGTATCAGTATTTCTGGGATCTATGATGAAGAAAATACTCAGTCACTAGATTTTCCCAAAAACCACTTTAAAAGCTCGGCCATCACTCTGCAGACATGCAGGATTAGAAGCAGAGACCTGTTCTAACTGACAGAATTGCTAAACTTTAATACCTGTAATCTGTTTTATTCTATACCCTAAAATGTTTTCACACAAGGTAAGCAAAATTAAAAGATTTAAGCTTCTGAACAAACGTACCATTATTAAACTCGGCAATCCCCTTCAATGTTCGAAAATCATTCAGATCTTTATAATCTGAACAGCAATATTGAATAAATACTGGCCACAACTCACTAACCTCAGGATCCGAGCTCCAGTCCCACAGCCAATTAATGTTGTAAGATCATTAATAAATTATTCTACAACCTGGCATCCACCCAGCACTATTCAAATTTCAAATATGAACATGAACGATGAAGAAAAGGATAATAACAAAAAAAAATTACACTGAAGCATTATAAAAGATATACTTAACTCTTCCTGATGAAGCTCAGAAATGACTAGAACAAAATCAACAGGATAGTTAGGGGCTCATTTTGTCTCTGCCCGTGGCTTAGCCCACCTGGTGTACACCTCGCTCGACCTCAAGGATATGATCGATTGTGGGCATGACATTGCTTCACCTCTCGGACAATCTCATGTCGAGTTCTACGGCCGATTTGGTCACCTGAACCACAGATTTGCAGCAACCAGTCCGTCGTGACGCCTCTCGGTTTTTGATGTTTCACCTGATCCACCTACAAGGGGAGCCACCCGAGTCTCGCCGTCGCGCCCAGGGGGCCCCTCCAGGCTTGACTTCGGGGACATGGTCCCTTTTCAGGACGGGTGTGCCGATACGCATGTGTTAGAAATTCCGTTATGTAGTGTTTTGTCATGTAAGGGAGTCTTCGTCTATATAAGGATCCCCTTAAGTTGTGGGAGAAAGTCTTTTTGAGTCATAGTGCCTTGGTCTTTCTTTGAAGAGGGGGTTCCTTGGAGGGCTCAACCTCTGCCTCTGGGTGCTTGGCAAGAACTTGTCTCCCGATTCTATCATTTATTTAATGTAATGCTAGCTTATTTTCTTTGTTTTAGATCTTGATATGGCCACCGCGTATGCGATGAAGTTGTGAAATAAGAAAGACCGGGTGGATGCGGTTGAGTGGAGGAAGCTGTAGGTTTGTGCTCAAGAATCTGGAATTTCCCATAGAAACGAGAACAAAGCATCAAATGGAAGCGAGACGCCACAATGGTCTGATGATGTAGACGAAGCATATTTCATCATGCTTGTGGTCCTTGAGGGGCATGTGGTGTGCTCGAAGTAGGTTATGTTTGAGCTGAAGTAACGCCTCATCATGATCAACAAAATGTGTCGTTTTGGAAGCAACCTGACATGAGAATGAGCGGTGGAGCACGAATGAGTGCAATCTGAAATGAAGAAGTCTGTGCAATCATCTGAATGGAGGTATTGTACAAATATTTAGCCTAAGGAATCCACATCGCGCAGAAACACGGTTGCTCGACCGCGAAATAGCATATGTAGTCCCTAAAGTGCAGTTTAAAACCTTGATCTGGCTGTCCGTTTGGGATGATATGTAAAGGTAAAATGGAGCTGTCATCGAGCTTGAACAACTACCACAGAAGGCTAATGAAGAAACAGTGGTGTTCTCTGTTGATCGAGAAGGGAAATTCAAAGAGGCGGACCACCTCCCAAATAAATTCATAGCTGGAATCAGTGCCGTGTAGAGGTGGTAGAGGGGAACAGAGTGGTCGTACTTGGACAAGCAGACAATGATCACTAGGATGCAACCAAAACCTTGGAACCAAGGCAAGGTAGTGATAATGTTCATCACAATATTTTGCCATATCAATTATAGGGTGAGGCAGCAGCTGAAGAAGCCAAGCCATGGCTTAAGTCATGTACTGGCCCTTCTAGCAGGTCAGGGAGAAAGCCACATAGTATTGTACCATCTTCACTATCCTGCGCTAGTACAAATAGACAGCTAATCAATGATAGGTCCAAAATGCTCGGACATGGCCACCAAAGGTCATAACTACTGAAGTAGACAAGGGATCGTAATCGGACTTGAAATGCTCGAAATGCTCCGTGACTAGTGCGCTAAAATCGGTCTCGTAAGCGAACTTGGACGGTGTTTTCATCAACCAGGCTTTGCTGAATTATGCCAAATGTGTCCCTTTCCACATTAGCACAGTGTCGATGTCGGCCATCGATGCGTCACACTCCACAACAAAAGATTTCGTAAAGTTTGACATGGTGAGTACAGATGGGGTGACCAGGACATGCTGGAGTAACTTGAAGGCCTGATGAGCCTAGGGTGTCTATTGAAAGGTGTTGACAGAGTCCTTTCTAAGTATTGTTGTAAGTGGTCTGGCGAGGTCCAATCATAGAAAATGAATAGTTGATGGTAACATACGAGGACAAGAAATCCTCGAACTGAGGGAGCGAAGATCGTCGTGGGCCACTCCAGTACCATGGAGACCGTGACAGTGTATATAGCTACTCCTGCCACAGAGATGACATGACCCAAATATCTGAGTTGGTGACCAAAGGAGCATCTGCCATGGTTCACCCGCAACAGATGAAGGTGTAAAAGAAGAGTTGTGTGCAGGTGGCCCAAATGATATTACCATGAAGCACTGTAGATAAGATTCATCAAAACAAAATGAGTGAAAACATATGTAGATAAGGTCAAAAAATGTCATTCATTATTGCATGGAAAATGGTCGAGGCATCGATAAGGCCGAGGGCATGAATAAAACTCAGTGTGTGAAAGTATGTTTTGGCCATATTATTCGAGTGCAACCGAATTCGCCAGTATTCAGTACAAAGGTCTTGCTTGGAGAAGAACAAAGCATCGAGTAACTCCTCAAAAAGTTCCTAAATCATTGTAATTGGGAGCCTGCCTGAAACAGTAACTCGGTTAAGTTAACGGTATCCACACAAAAACGATAACTGGCCAACCTTCTTAAGGACAAGAAGGTATGAACTAGAGAAGAACTAGGGCACAAGAAAGAGACGTCAAAAGCTAGGGCACAAGAACGAGGCATTGATGGTAGTAAATGACATTAAAAAACATCAAATGAGAGAGACGAGAAAATCGTCAAATGTAGACTCAGAGAGATGCACAAAATTAAGAATGAAACTAAATATTACCACTCGGTCCTTTAAAAGAAATGAAAAAAAAATTAATACTCTCAATGATATATCAGTAGCGAGATCTTGCCAGATATATTGTGGAAAACCGATATATCAAATGATATTTTCAAAAATGACATTTTCGCTTAAAATGTCAATGTCATAGCTTTCTCCCAAAAGCTTTATGTCATCCAATATGCCAGACAAGTCGTCCGACATCTACACCATTGATAAGAATGGAGCCGAGAATTTCCACTGGAGAGGTCTCAAAGAAGTCAATACCACAACTCTAAGTATAACTCTTCGCAACCCGCCTAGACTTGAATAAAACAATGTCCATTTGGGAGGTATTTCACTACAAATACCCAATGACAACAAACAAAATCATTCACTAAGGCAGGCGGAACAAGAGTCCAGGTATCACGGGAAAGAAGCGTTGACATTTCTCCACCCATAGCAACTTTCCAATGAAGAATATGCAGAACTTCTCTGTAAGAAGTAGGAAGAGTGGTGGTTGATAAAGCGTGGGAAAAGTTGCTAAATGTAGAATTTAACCATTTATAATAGACAACATTAGCAATAAAATTGTTGGTAAATGGCCAAATATCTTCTTGTAGGGTAATAAGTAGGCCAAGAACGGAATCCACCAGCGGAGAGGAAACTTCAGACGAGGGTGTTGCTGGCTTGGGAACCTAATCAAGGACCTCAGAAGTAGAAGGAATATAAATGGCAGAAGAAGGCACACGTCTCTGGTAGGTATATACGATGGGAGGAGGAGACAGAGGATTAGGCGTGTTGTAGGAGGATGGATAATGAGAATTGACACACGTGGAGAGGAATCACGAGGAGGATAGACTAGAAGGTAACAACAACAACAATAACAATCAAGCATTTATCCCACTATAGCGGGGTCGGCTATATGGATCCTTTGTCGCCATTATGCCATATCTTTTGTCATAATCTCACTAATGCCTAAGTACATCATATCTTTCTTTATAGTTTCATTCTAAGTCTTTATCGGTCTACCCCTCCCTCGTCTAACATGCCAAGTGACTAGACTCTCACAACGCCTAACAGGTGCCTCTAATGGTCTCCTTTGTACGTGTCCAAACCAACTTAAACGAGCTTCGCGCATCATCTCTGAAATTGGTGCTACTCTTGTCTTATCCTTGATACTTTCATTCCTAATTTTATCCAATCTTGTGTGTCCACACATCCACCTAAGCATTCTCATCTCCGCAACTCCCATTTTTTGCTCATGTACACAATTCACTGGCCAACACTGAGAACAATAGACTAGAAGGTAAAGGAGCAAAAATTTCCACAAGGAGTGAGACCAAACATGAACGTCTGCACAACATGTTCCCCAATCCAATAGTAAATGAAGAAATGTTACGATCAAACATATCATGAAATGCACTCTAATCCGAGTGAGTAAGTGGTAAATTGTGAACTGAACAACAAACCATTGTTCAATGCAACCCTCCAACAAACCCTCCAGATGTCTCCGGGTCGTTTGAGATCACATGCAAGATCGGCACAACAGCCTTCCAACTACGACTCCAACCAAACTCAAAGATGTGCATTGCCTTTTAAGTCTCTCAATTAAAGTGCTTTGTAAGTACCCCGCTGACTAACATCCATTCCTGACTCCACTGCCAATCACTAAAGAACGCGCATTACCGCTCCCACCAGTCCTCAATTATCACGCAAACCAAAGTATTACCGAGGCGCTGATTCGATGGGTGGATCATACTAAAGAAGAGGTAAATAGGACTCCCGCGCAACAATGGCAGCAAAATATCTCACCTTCAAGCTTGGGACAAGCTCAATGTGACAGAAGCGAGAAACATTATGGATCCCGATTGCAAGCGCTCTTACATGATGAATGATTTTAATATATGGTTTTGGGCATTCTTTTTGCTCGATTTATCATGCTAATTGCTCTTATCTATTGTGATTTACATGTTTTATCTTATGTTTTCTCAAAGTTAATGCAAGACCGTCATCTGAGGAAAAGGAGTACATTCATGCAATTAAGGTCCTTGAGAAGACAAACTCCACATTATAAACATGGTGCAAGGTTTTTGAGCTAGTCTTAGCACGAGACCTGCACCAGTAATCTCTTAAATCTCACCCTTACTCTCTTGCCTTTTGTTTATATTAATATTTCTAACTTGTTTTCATTGTCATAGATGGTTAATAACCTTTTCCCAAGCATTTCCTTTAAGCATGCAATTTATCGTGAAACACACCGTCGTGCGATTTTCACAGCTATTGGGCAAGAATATCACAGTCTGAAGATGACCTTGTGCATGATTTGCGCGTGCATGTAGGAAACCCGTAGTGGTCTGCATATAGCCATTTTGACACGGTCATGGGTTTTATAGTTGCACGACCATGCGCTTTTCGCTGCTAACCTAAATATCAATTTTGTCATCGTCCCAGGGACGATTATGTGCTCCCTTCTCTCACGACCGTGCAATGAGCACACGATGGGGTGCATATAGTAAAAAATCATTAGCCCCATTCATTTTCTTGCTCAACGAATCAACATTCGAGCACGATGGGGGACCATGCGCGAACAAATTTTTTACCGATCAATAAATGCTGATTTGATGTTCGTGGAGGGATTCTCTTCTTCCATTCGGTCATTTCTCAATTCGTTTTGTTTCTACGCAAGGCTCTGCCCTAGGTCCTTTTCCACGATCCTATGCTTCAAAGAGGAAGGATTCTATTGCTCTCATCTGCCAATCAAGAGGAAGCGGAGGAACGTGGAATATGCGAACCAACAAGAAGACGGGATGGAGAGTTTGTGGTAGTGCACTCTCGACCTTGGATGCAACCAATGATCCCAAGGAGGCATCTGATTGACAACCTGGAGCTATTCATTGGTAACCGAGGCAAAGCCTTGTGCATTTTCCATATTCATCTTCTATTTCTAAGCAAAACAAAGATTTAATCATTGGTTTCATCTTAAAAATCTTTTAAGGATGGATAATTTGTGTTGGATGATATTGTAATCATGTATTGCGATGTATTTTTCATTATAGTATTGATTATGGTTCTCTTCAATGCAGTGGCGTGGTAGAATGTGTTTAAGAATGTGCTCTTAGATTAGGTTTTTATTTCTTGTTCTCAGTTTTAGTTTTTTGGCATCATATAAGTTTCTCAGTTTTAGTCAATATATGCTTCTCAATTTTAGCTAAAATAGGCTTCTCAGTTTTAGTTTTTAATCAGTTTTAGTTTTTCTAAAATCAACACTCTTCTCAGTTTTAGTTTATGTAGAAATCACTTTCAATTAATATATATATGCTTATATATGTTGGGTTAAGATTTAGGGTAATTTTAGGCTTCGTTTGATTAGGTGGTGGTGGAGGGGGGAGCAGCCGGCGGCAAGAAAGGGAGCATTGGGATAGGAGGGGGGGGGGGGGGAGGGGGGATCAAAACGGAGGGTGGAGGGTCATTTCCTCTGTCCGGTGGGAGGAAATGGAGCTGGCGATCTGTTTGTTTGCCGCCGTGCAGCAACGCTTCCTCCAAACATCGCCCCTAAACGCCTAACCAAACGAATCCTTAGATTATTAATCAATTTTAGTTTATGTAGAATGATTGTATGTTGGGACGAGCTTGTTTGTTCGATCAACTTTTTTATTAACCAGTTAATTAGTTTGTCAGGGCGGTCGACCACGGAAGCTATACATCTGATGGCGACGGCGACCCCCAACATGATGAAGAAGGTGACAACATGCTTATGGAAGATCTTTCTCCGTCTCCAACCAAAGTCTTGCAGCGCCATGGTGACCTAGTGAAGAGACGCTACAATCTCCGCCCTCGGCGCAAGACAACCTATTAATATTTAGTTGAATTTATTGGCTATTTTGTGAGCATTTTTATTTCTTCATGTTATGTTTAAACATATGAGTGTTTTATTTTTATTTGGGCTGCATGTAGCCAAAATTGTTGTGAGCCTATATAAGGTCATGTTATTGTTCATTTTAATTAGAATTGATGAAAAAAAAGACAACCCTAATTCTTGTGAGAATTTCCTCCTCTCTCCTTGGCAAATTTCGGCCTCCTTGCTCCTCCCTCTCTTCCTAGCCGCCAACCACTTTCTTCCCCTCTCGGGAATTCGGCAACCTCCTCCTCCCTCCTCCTCCTTGCTAGTCTCGGCCTCCCCCTAGCCCTCCTCCTCTCTCCCCAAGGTCTCACGGCCAACCTCCAAGCCACCACCCTCCTCTCTCCTTTAAACACCACCCTCAAGCCTCCTCCAAAAACCCAACCAGTCCCTCTCAAAGCAAACCCGACCAACCCCTCTCAAAAGAAACCCGACCAACCATCCCCTCTCAAAAGCAAACCCGACCAACCCTCCTCCTTGGAGATCTCGGCCAAGGCATATAGATCCCACCTTTTGCATCCATCCGGCGTGAAGCGAAGAAGGCGGACGAGTTTCTCTCCTCTCGGCGTGACTCCGGCGGAACCGTTAAAGAGCGATCTAAACTAGTGAATCGGAATCATCCATTCCAATTGGGTAACAAAAACTTCTACCTTTGTGTGTTCCTTTCTAGATAAATTCTTGTGGTGGATACTTTATCGTTGAATCTTGATAGCATTAAATTAGTCGTGATTTTCTTCGATCGATTTTGTTGTCTATCTTGATTTGTTTAATTTCGAGAGGATTGGCGAACCTCGTTTTCTTTTTTGTTGGGAGAGATCTACCTCTTCCGAATCGTAGTTTTTGGTAGATCTCTTTTGGTACAACTTCCGCTCGATCGGACCGGGTGGGTCCTTCTTAGCTTGAAAGAATATCGGCCTATAGCCTTTGTTCGATCATAAACGGATTGGTTATCCGTACGTTAGCATTTAACTGATAAAATTGAATAACGTGTGTGCCGCGTTGAAAGATTGTGCGAGTGTAGAATTGGATCATAGAGAGGCATTCATGTTTAGTCCGTTGAATTTCGGTGTCAACGTGTGAGCATGCATCAATTTAGTATCAGAGGGAGGTTTGTGTCAATTTCCTAATTGTCACCATCCTCCTAATCTTAGGACGTCGACACGCACTTGTCTAGCACATTTCGTTGTCCAAATTAACAAAAAAATTATTTTTTTCTGGTCTGCCAATAGCAGCCTAAAATTCTCAGTTTTTCTCAAAATTAAAAAAAAAATTCTGAAAATTCTCCATCATTTTCTTAGTAAGAAATCAAAAAAGAATTTATTTTTATTAAGTCATTATTTTTTAAAAAAATCCTTCATTATAAAATGTTTCTGGTCTGGGCAAATTTTTCCTACGAAAACTGTATTCCTAAATCAAGCGCACCAAAATCTGGGTAGATTGTTCTCTCCGTCCCCACTGAATATGACCCATGACATTTATGATTCCCGTTTAGAATATTTGTGGTCTATAGTTAGGGCAAACACCACCCCAACATTACCCACTTGCCTTAGGAAGCCCAACAATCCCCACACTCTTCCTCACGCTAGAATTGAGGCACCCACCTATAACGGTTACGGGAATCCGCAAATTTTTCGAGAATGACTTATAGGGATAGAATCTTATTTTGTGTGGTACCCCTCGGATGACCTCCAAAAGGTTGTCGTTGCCCTTGAAAAAATAGTTGGGCAAGCCCGAGTGTTTTGGTTAAACGAAGAGCGTCGTGTTGGCAGCTATCAATATGTTTGGTCGCACATGCGTAGCCTACTCTCGGATCAATTTGATCCCGCCTACCTCCGCACTGCTGACACCAAGCATGTGCGTGAGTATCGTTATGGCGCTAGTCTCGTACCTTCCTATAGGAATGATTATATACCTAACGCTAGATCATTTCCCCCCAAAGGTCGACCTGCCCATAGTGTACCTACTACCACCTTTAGGGAAGCCATGCCTTATAGGTCTTATGTTTCGGACGCGAAAGGTATTACGACTAGGGATGCCATGAGCCCTCGTGGTGAGAGTATTCCTGTCTGTAAGAGGTGTCAAATGGATATTACCTGTGTGGTTAGTGGAGTGATTATTCCCGATACGGTTGGGCATCCCGTCCATCCTACGACCTTCGTCTTATTAGAGTCTCATCCCGAGTTGTCTGACCCAATTTTTGACTTTTCTGATGATTCTGAGTTATTACCTTTGAGTGATTCCCCCGCTGAGGGCGATGTTAATATTGATGAAGAGTTGAGTGACATTGAGGATTTTGGTTACCCAAGTGAAATGGAAGAGAAATTACCCTCTGAAGTGCCACATTACATGAATATCCAACCTACCCTTGACCTTACCCCTGATCCAACACCTATGCTAGTTGAGGAATGGTCTGATGCCCTGACTTAATGGATGTTCTGACTGATTGTAAAGACTTACCTTATGTGGGAAGGTTATTTTTGGATGATTTTAGCGCTGAGAACCCGAAAGATAACTCTTTGATGTTATCACCATTGCCTGAAGCTCCATATGAATTAGAAATTTTGTCAGGTTTGATTTTGCCTATTTCTGAGACCTTTTCTGATTCTGATTTGGATAATGTGTCTAGTGTGTTGGAAGAATTTCCAAGTGAGAGAGTTGTACTTTTGGATGACGTTATTGAAGTAGACCCGAATGAGCATTCCTTGATGTGGTCTCTGTTGCGTGAAATTGAAGATGATTTTGATTCTCTCCCGGATTTAGTTTTACCAACTCTCCATCCTGATCCGTTGACTCGACTAGTGGACCCTTTAGGATACGAGTTTGCTATGTCTGATCTGAGTCGTTTTATTTTGCCAACCTTGCTGGCCCATCCATTGGACATGTCTCGTCGTACAAGTTCTAGTGAGTTGTTAGAGTTGTTAGATTTTGTAACCGGGTTTTTCACCGCGCCCCATGGATCTAACTACGCGTCACCTTTGACTGTTCATTTTTCTGCGTGCCCATCTATGGTTTTGTCCTCGATTGCAATCGATTCTGATTCTGTGGCGACTGTGCCTCTTATCTTAGCTTTATCACGACGTGCTTACTCCTTCGGTCAGGTTGCACATATTTTTCCTCCACCTGCTTACGACGTTGGCTTGCCCGTGACTACGACGATAGCTGAGATAGGTATTAGTGAGTTGATAGAATTCGTGTTCGGTCTCGTCACAAATCTTTGTAGTTCTGTATCCTCCAGAATTCCTATGACTAATCAATTCTCTGATTATACGTTTACGATGAGGCCGTCTATTGTGCCCATTTCGGATCTCGTGACGGGTGTGCCCATTGGTTTGCGATCACTAAATTTTAAGAGAGCGTCTCACTTTAAGGTTGGCGATATATTCTTGGTGCGTCTCATCCCTGAACGGATGCCTTCGGGCACTATAAAAAAGTTGGTGAATCGGCGAGCTGGACCTTTTCGAATTTTAAAAAACTTAGGAGAAAATGCATATCTTTTGGAGTTACCCACTGAATAGGGTATTTACCCTATTTTTAATGTTTCTGATTTAACGTTATATGTTTCTCCACCACCTGAATTATTTGTCTGTCTGTTTGGGTCCACTGTGTTTTCTAATGGGTTGGGTGGTGAGCTTGTTCCTGGATCGCTCTCTTCATCGGTCTCCACTGGAGGTACGTCGACTGCTGATGCAGAAACTTTTCTCCTTTATTGCCTAATGCTTTTCCAAGCATCCCTAGGACCACCTTTTTGCCAGACAGGATACTCAAAGATGAAGTGCTCTCCTCTCCAAGTGGTGATGTTTGCGCTACTTGATTCGATGGCGTGATCGTCCGACCTCCGATGACTCTTGGCTTCATGAATCGAAGGTGGCTCTTTTGGATGACGCTACCACCGCTGAGGATATTTGCCTTGGAGGGAGGAATAAGACAGAGGTATTGATAAAGATTTGGCAAGACGGAGGTATTGATAAAGATGTGACACATCTATGATATTAAAGGCACAAGGCGTACCGAGCCGCAAAGGTGCCCTGAAGCCTAGGCGCAAGGCGGAGGCGCGCACCTGAGGCACGTGAAGCGCAAAAATGGGAAAAAAATAAAATCAGTGAATTGGACTCTCAATTCATGGAAAATCGGTGAATTGAGCGCCCAATTCATGGAAAATCGGCGAATTGGGCGCCCAATTCATGGAAAATCGGCGAATTGGGCGCCCAATTCATGGAAAATCGGCGAATTGGGCGCCCAATTCATGGAAAATCGGCGAATTGGGCGCCCAATTCATGGAAAATCGGCGAATTGGGCGCCCAATTCATGGAAAATCGGCGAATTGGGCGCCCAATTCATGGAAAATCGGCGAATTGGGCGCCCAATTCATGGAAAATCGGCGAATTGGGCGCCCAATTCATGGAAAATCGGCGAATTGGGCGCCCAATTCATGGAAAATCGGCGAATTGGGCGCCCAATTCATGGAAAATCGGCGAATTGGGCGCCCAATTCATGGAAAATCGGCGAATTGGGCGCCCAATTCATGGAAATTCAGTGAATTGGGCGGCCCAATTCATGGAAATTCAGCGAATTGGGCGGCTCAATTCATGGAAATTCAGCGAATTGGGCGGCCAAATTCATGGAAATTCAGCGAATTGGCGCCCACTTCATGGAAATTCAGCGAATTGGGTGCCCAAAACATGGAAATTCAGCGAATTGGGCACCTATGTCCGCTTCGATGCACCTTGGGTGCGCCTAGGCACGCCTCAGGCACATCGGCCGCCTAAGGCTTGCTGAGGCGCATCGAAGTGCGCCCGGCGCGCCTAGGCGCGCGCCTTGATAACACAGTGACACATAGAATCGAAGCGGATTGGTTGAAGTGGAGAGGCGCGTCAGGGATCTTGTATGAACGTAAAGTACCATTAAAACTTAAGGGCAAGTTTTACCGTACTGCAATTAGACCAGGGAAGCTTTATGGTTCTATGTGTTAGGCAGTGAATTGTGTACATGAGCAAAAAAAGAGAGTTGCGGAGATGAGAATGCTTAGATGGATGTGTAGACACACAAGACTGGATAAAATTAGGAATGAATGTATCAGAGATAAGATAGGAGTTGCACCAATTGCAGAGAAGATGTGAGAAGCTCGATTAAGATTGTTTGGACACGCAAAAAAGAGACCATTAGAGGCACCTGTTAGACGTTGTGAGAATCTGGTAACTAGACATATTAAACGAGGGAGTGGTAGACCAATAAAGACTTGGAATGAAACTATAAGGAAAGACATGGTGTAGTTAGGCATTAGTGAGATTATGACAAAAGATAGGGCACAATGGCGACAAAGGATCTATATAGCTGGCCCCATTATAGTGGGATAAAGGCTTGAGTGTTGTAGTTAATTAGTTTGCATAATATTATTTGTTGTTTCAAATAGGTCTTATCTTGCGTAATATGAATTCAAGTTGTTGTGCGACTGAATATGACGAAAAGCTTCTTTGAAAATATGTGGCAAGAGGGAATGAGTTAACTGAAAAAGGTAGAGGTATAAGTTGGGCATGTAATTTTCGTGGTAAGACTTACAAAAGCTTATACACACACGTGACGGGTCATTTATTATGGATTAAGAATAGAGGAATTAGAGCATGTACTAAGGTTCCTACTTCCACATACAAGGACATGTTGAAGAAAGATAAAGATGTTCAAGAGCTTATTGAACGATGTCTATAGAAATTTATACTGGTAGCTCAAACTACTTCAAGTGGAGTTGAAAGTATTAGAAGTGTTGGTGATAAACGAAGAAAAAATGATTATCAAGCGGTAGCGGAAAGAATCCAATTTTTAATGCATTCAATAATGAGGATAGAGCTCATTTGAATTCTTTAATTGCAAGAGAATTTTATTTTGCGGGGTTGCCTTTCAATCTAGCAAAAAATTTGTATTGGAGAGAATCATATTCCTTTGTTGCTAATCGTAACCATGTGGGATATGTACCACCCAGCCATAATTTATTGAGAACCACCATGTTGCTGAAGGAGAAGATAGGAATTGAAAGAATATTAGCTACTTTAAGAGGGATGTGGGCCGACAAAGAAGTCAGCAATGTAAGCAACAGAAGTAGTGTTCCACAAAGAAGACCACTCATCAATTTAATGATAATAACAAATTCAAAAGCAATGTTTTTGAAGACGGTTAAGTGTGAAGACCAAACAAAAGACAAGTACTTCATTGCATCTTTGATCAAGAAGGTAATTTTAGAAATTGGACATGAAAAGATTGTTCATGTTATAACAGATAATGTGACAATTTGCAAGGGGGCGGGCCAAATAATTGAGAGTGTGAGTTTACATTAATTTTTTGGACTCCTTGTGTAGTGCACTCTGAATCTAACATTGAAGAACATATGTACTGCCAAGAATTTGGAGAATAATGTGGTTATATATAAAGAATGCTCATGGATTACCTATATAAGCGATGATGCAATATTCATTAAAAACTATATAATGAATCATTTAATGAGATTAACTATGTTTAATGAGTTTATGAGCTTAAAAATATTATTTATTGCCGAAATCATTTGCATCAATGATCATGTTAGAACGATTCAAACTTATAAATAATGTACTCCAAAGAATGGTTATTAGTGAGCATTGCCTTTGTAGAAGATGAGAAAAGCAATCTTGTATATATGTTTACTTGTGTAGAATACAAAGAATGAGTACAAATATATAGAGAGAGAAAGAGAGAGTAAGCTCCTATACACAATGTGGGACTAAAGAGGAAAGAGAAAATAACAATAAAAAAAATGGGTCTAGTTAAATGGGCTTTTCTAACACTCCCCCGCAAGCTGGAGCGTATAGATCATATGCACCCAGCTTGGACAAACATTGGTAGAACAACGTGCTTTACAGGGCCTTTGTGAGAATATCAGCAACTTGATCAGTGCCCAGAACATGCTTTAACTCAAGTTTCTTCATTTGAACTTTTTCTCGTATGAAGTGACAGTCAACCTCGATATGTTTCGTACGTTCGTGAAACACAGGATTCTTTGCAATGTGTATGGCTGTTTGACTATCACAAAAGAGAACAGTAGAAGACGGAAGGTTTACTCCCAAGTCAGTAAGAAGGCTTTCCAGCCAGGTGAGTTCAGAAACAACCGATGCCATAGATCGGTATTCAGCTTCTGCGGAGGACCGAGCGACCACGGCTTGTTTTTTACTTTTCCAAGTAATAAGATGACCTCCAAGATAAGTACAGAACCCACTGGTCGACCGCCGATCGTCCAGGGAACCAGCGTAATCGGCATCAGAGAAGGAAACCAATGTTGGAGCCGAGGTGGAGGTTTTGTAAACAAGACCTTGTCCCGGAGCTGCCTTAAGGTACCGGAGAATCCGTTCAACGGCTTGGGGATGAGAGACCCGGGGAGCATGCATGAACCGACTGACAACCCCAACAGCAAAAGATATATCAGGCCTTGTGACTGTTAGGTATATCAATTTTCCGACAAGGCGTTTGTAGTACTCCGGATTCTGGAGAAGCAGATCATTATCAGAGGCATATGCACAAAGCTTGTGATTTGTCTCCATCGGGGTATTGGCTGGCTTACAACCTGACTGGCCAGCATCTTTGAGTAGATCGAGAGTACTTTCGTTGGGAGAGAACAAGCTCATCTGATCGTCGAGCAACCTCAAGACCGAGGAAGTAGCGAAGATGGCGTAGGTCTTTGGTCTGAAATACAGTGCTCAGATGTTGTTTGACCGCTTGGATCCCCTGCGAGTCATCCCCAGTAAGTAGGATGTCATCAACATAGACCAACAGAATGACGGTTCCAGTTGCCCGGTGTCGGGTGAAAAGGGAGAAGTCAGCAGAGCTCTGAGTGAAATCCATATCCTGAACCACTTTGCTGAATTTTTCAAACCACGCCCGTGGGAACTGTTTGAGACCATAGATGGACTTCTTTACAAGACAGACATGAGACTCCCCCGTGGTCTCAAACCCGGGCGGTTGGCGCATGTAGACGGTTTCGTGAAGATCACCATTCAGAAAGGCATTCTTGATATCAAGCTGATGAAGGGGCCAGTGGCGATGTACAGCCACAGAGAGAAACACACGCACCGTGTTGAGTTTCGCCACTGGAGAGAATGTTTCCTCATAATCGAGGCCCTGCTGTTGAGTGAAGCCACGAGCCACCAGTCTGGCTTTCAGTCGGGCAATAGTGTCATCCTGAGCATGTTTGATGACAAAAACTCATTTACACCCAACCGGGTGCTGACCTGGAGGCAAATGGACCAGGGTCCATGTCTGGTTGGCCCAAAGGGCCGTCATTTCTTCCTCCATGGCAGTCCGCCAGCCAGAATGTTGAAGCGCCTCCTGCACAGAGTTAGGAACAGAAACAGAGGATAATGATGTGGCAAAGTGACGAAGTGGCGGTGAAAGGCGATGGAGAGAAACGTAACTTGCCATCGGATGAGCGGTGGAGGCTTGAACCAGAGCAGCAGGTGGCGGAGCATCAGAGGTCGAAGCCGACTGCAGTGGGGCAACGGGATGAGGAGAGCGACGAGAGTAGACCCGAATAACAGGTGGAGGTGGACGGACCGGAGGCGGGGCAGGAGTAGTAGAGGAGGAGGAGCAGGGAACTGGGACAATAGGACGAACAACGGGCTCGGAGAAGGGAATGAGGTCCGGATCAGAAAAGAAGGGAAGATCTTCCCGGAAAGTGACGTCCGCAGAGACAGTAACCTTGCGGGTAGTAGGCGAATTGCATATGTACCCCTTCTGAGTGCGGGAGTAACCGACAAATATATGTTTGGTCGCACGGGGATCCAATTTGTCAGTAGACGGGCCAAGATGATGAACGTAGCAAGTACACCCAAAGATGCGAGGTGCAACAGGGAAGGGCGGAGTTGAGGGAAAGAGGAGGCTGAATGGGGTAGCATGCTGAAGAACGGAGGACGGCAGATGGTTGATAAGAAAGCAGGCGGTGGAGAGCGCAAAGTTCCAGTACGGTTTGGGAACCCGCATTTGAAGCATAAGGGACCGAGCCACATCAAGAAGATGCCGATTTTTGCGCTCGGCGACACCATTCTGTTGCGGAGTATACGAACAGGAGGTTTGGTGAATAATACCAAACTCAGAGCAGAGAGTCGCAAAATCATGACCAGTGTACTCGCGCGCATTGTCGGTCCGAATAGTGCGAATGGGCGCAGAGAATTGAGTGCGAGTTTCAAGAATGAACGCCCGGAAGACCCGGGGAAGCTCAGAGCGATCGCGAAGAAGATACAACCATGTCATGTGTGAGTAGTCATCAATAAATGTAAGGAAGTACCGATAACCCGAAATACTAGTAATCTTGTACGGACCCCATATATCAAAGTGTACTAATATAAAAGGAGCGGAGCTTCGAGTACAATGAGAAGGAAAGGAAGAACGTGGTTGTTTGCAAAAAATACATGTTTCACACTGAAAAGCAGGAAGAGATACATTGGGAGAGCCTTCTGGAGGACAGGGAGAGGAGCATGACCGAGACGGCGGTGCCAATCCGATGAAGAGACAAAGACGAGAAGAGTAGGAGGGGAATCGATAAGGTAGAGCCCGTCCTGCAGCTGCCCCCTACCAATGATAGTCCGCGTCTGCTGATCCTGTATCAGAAAAGAAGAAGAGGTAAAGGTCACTGAGCAATGTAAATCAGTAGTAAGACGGTCCAACAGAAAGTAAATTAAAAGGAGAGCCCGAAACATGAAGAGCCGAGCGTAAGAGAAGAGAAGAGGTGAGAGGAATATCGGCACATCCAGAAACAGGGACAGAGGCCCCATTGGCCACAGTGATGTACTTTGGGTGAGGGGAAGACAAGTACTGAGGCGGCCGAACAGAGGTGATGTGATGAGTGGCATCAGAATCGAGGATCCATCGCGGGCCAGAGGAAATGCAGGCGATACCTTCATTGGAGATGGAGGCAGTGGAGGCAACCGAGGCTGGCGGGCGGCTCAACAGCCCATGAAGATGCTGGAGCTGGAGGCGAACCTCGTCAAGGTCAGTGCGAGTGGGAGAAGCGTCGGTGGTAGCAACGGACGCCTGTGGACGAGGAGGGCGACCATGCTTGCGATAACAGGTGGCTTCGAGATGGTCATCTTTGCCACAGAACGAGCATTTAGGCCGAGGCCGTCCACCGCGACCACGTCCCCGAGAATCGGTGCGGCCTCCACGGACTGAAGAGGGAAGCGGCAGTAAAGGAGCAGGCACCTGCTGGACAAGAGCCGGAGAAGGAGGTCCAGACACTTCTGGAGGCGGGGTGACTTTAAGAAGCATGGAGCACACATCTGAGAAGGATGGCGTAACAGTCGAGGAGAGGATGTGAGATCGTACACTGTGAAGGTGATGGGGTAGCAGAACCATCATCATGGCAATACCCACAGCCTCCTTCTGAGCTCTTTGGGCAGCAAGGTCCACTGTAGGAGGCTGATGTTGGATCAATGCCTCGACCAACGACCGAGCCTGGGCCACAAAAGAGGTCAGATCAGTCGCACCACTGCTGTCAAGGGCCTGGAGAGCAGTGATAATGTCATACAGATGGTGGAGGCTATCCTTCCCGGAGTAAAGAGTGTGAAGTTCATCCCACATTCTTTTTGCCGTCTCATGGTACATGGCCAGGCGATAGGATTCACTATCAAGAGAATTAAGAATCTATGTCTGCACACGACAATCGTTGCGTATCCAGTCATCAGTCGGAGTACCGGTAACTACCTGTGTCAGGTGATGAAGAAACCCCTTGGATTGCAAGACCCGGCGAACAGAATGCCCCCATTCAACAAAGTTCTTCTTGCCGGTCAGAGATATAGTAGTAATACGGAGTTCATCCCGTATTTCTGGAATAGGGTTCGGGCGGTCTGCAGGAGGAACCGCCGTGCCGGAAGAATCAACGGAAGAACCCATGGAAGGGAGGCCGCGCGATTAGGACTGAGGTCGCCTGGTCACAGTGCGAACACCAGCGGTAGGAGGCCGCGAGCAGAGGCGGATAGAAACCAGCCTGCACGGATAGGGAGGGGGAGAGGTATCCACGCGACGAGAACGGAGACCGCCCGGTCAAGATGTGAAGACACCAGCGGAGGAGGCCGCGACCAGAGGCGGAGAGGAACCGGCAGACAAGTGGCCGAGTTGCGCGGATGGAAGAAGCAGAGGACCGCGACCTAAATGCAGGAGGCAGCTGCCCGCATGGTCAGACTGAATACAGCTTGCGGTCAGAGACAGGCCACGAACGGGCAGAGAGCCAAGACTGCGAGGAAAGAACAACCCAAGCGGATGAAGAGGGTAGAGCGCGGCGAGCAGGAGCAGGCCGCGAGAAGAGAGCGCGCACAGAGGAAAGCGGACTGAAGAAGACCGCAGACCGCGCGGATTGGTGGGAAGGGGGGTTGCGGATTACACGAGGCCGGGCGGGATCAGGAGACCGCGGCGGATGCGGATAGCAGACCGCGCGGATAGTCGGGAAGGAGCTGCGGATAGCACGAAATCGGGCGGGATCAGGAGACCGCGGCGGATAGCACACGGAAGGCTGCGCGAGAAGAGAAACAGGAGCAGAGAGAGGAGAGAAGCAGGCCCCACAGACAGGCTATAAGAATCCTGAGGGGAGGGGTGGAACCCCGGAGTGGGGAGGGGAGAAGAAGGCGAAGCAGACAGAGAGAAGAAGGCCGCCAGAAACCGAGCGGGAAGGACGGGAAGCGGATAGAAAGGGGAGGCCGCTGGAAGCCGCGAGTCCGCTGGAGACCACAGGAAGATAGGAGGTTAAAGAGGGGGAAGCCGCCCAAGGAGGACCGGTGACTCTGATACCATGTAGAAGATGAGAAAAGCAATCTTGTATATATGTTCACTTGTGTAGAATACAAAGAATGAGTACAAATATATAGAGGAGAGAAAGAAAGAGTAAACTCCTATACACAATGTGGGACTAAAGAGGAAAGAGAAAATAACAATAAAAACAAAATGGGCCTAGTTAAATGGGCTTTCTAACAGTCTTATATATCACGATGATGATAAATAAAAAGCTAGATATGTGAAAGAGAAGGCGTTGAATGATGATTTGTGGGAATCCAATTGAGTATATTCTTTCATTCACTGCTCCTATATATGATTTGATTTGATTTTTTGATACGGATAAGTCTTGCCTTCATTTTGACGCAAGACGAATCTATAGGTGGCAGGTAAAAGGTGACTTAACCCTACATGCTACGCAAATATGACGGTTAAACCACAATTAAATAATAATTAAAACATCCCACGCAGATAAATTCACAGCAAGACAATAATTTATTTAAGCGAGGCAAGCTTAGGTTTTTCTCCGCGTGCAGGGTCAAAGCAAGAGCGCGCAATGAATAAACCTTGTAAATCACAATAATAACATAGGGCAAAATTCTACGATAATGTTTCTCCAAACAAATATAAAATGTCCAACCCAATAAATAAATGTTGAAAATAATAAACCACTACACAAGAATTCACCAAATAGTGGGCAGAACAAGACACTGAATAATCCGGAGCCGTAGATGCGTGTACAATGATCCAAGATGGAACCGACGACGTGGAACAGTGAAAAGAAAGGTAAACATGGATTTGAAAACCTGGGCAACAAACAGTGGGCTGTTTTGGGAGGTTGTAGAGGTTGCGGCAAGGAGTTTTGGAGGGGGGAATGAGAGCTAGGGTTAGGGAGTACCTTGGGGAGGGAGATACAAGTCTAGGAGTCGTCACCTAGGGTTCCACGAAGTCGGCACCGTGGCGGGATCGCGGTATTCCGGGAATTCTTTCACCAAAATCCGTAATGACCTAAACCAGCCCACTGCAATTCTATTTATAATAAAACAAAGGCTACGACATCACACCTTCGACGGCTATGATTGGTCGGAGGTGGGACCACTCAAAACACAATAAAATAAACCAAAATAATGAAGTATTATATCAAATCGATTCGCAACGCGAATCCGAACACATCAGCGAAGCCCGATCGTCGATTCGGACACACTATATATAGAAAGTCGTCAATCGTCTCTGAATGGGCCCAAAACTCGCCCTCCACTGCAGGTCCTCGTCTCTTCTCTGCATCACATTTAGTATATAATATGTAGGTCACAATGATTGAAAGGTTGAAGAAAACTATATATGCTCAAGAGAGGAGAAGAGAAGAGGTATCTACCCATTTTTAGGTAGTACATGTTATTCCTGTGAATCGATTGGAACAAGAAAATGTACTGCTTCATTGCTTCGTGCATTCATTAAATCTAAGGTAAATATCTTTTTAATTAAAAATTTATTTATTGATGCCTTTTGTATTATTGATTTTTTAACTTAATAATTTTTTGTTAGTTTACTAGATATTATATTAAACAATGGCTAGCAAATGATAAAATATAGTTGCTCATAAAGATCCGAAAGTTAGTAAGGAAAATGTAAAATGTTTGGAAAAAAATTCCCAACCTTAATAGATTGTAATGTGGTTGCCAAGGAGAATGCGGAATTCATTGACAAATCATTAGATTTTAATTATTATGATTCAATTCAAAAACATTATCTCTTAGATTTAAAGACTTGGTGAATTAATCGTGGTTTGTCAGCCCCTTCGCTTCAAACTATAACTTTGAAGCAATTAGAACTATTTTCTTCTTCATGCGCCGAGACAGATTGGAGTACTTACTCCTTTATCTATTTAATGCAAAAGGAACCAAATGACACCACAATGTGTTAAAGATTTAATAAGTATTCATAGTAATTTGACTTGAAAAAATACAATGAAGGGGAGTTTATATTGTGGTATATTGTGGTTCATGACTTTGAGTCATTCAAAGATGTAGGTGCATTTGAGATAGCTAATCTATTGTTTGATGAACCAAAGTTGGAGCTCTCGATTGTGAAAAAGATGATGAAGTTGATACTATTGAAGAGAATGTTTAATTTTTGAACTATTGATATTTTGTATATACATGAAAAGGGAAATTGAAACATTTATCAATTTATGTAATAATGTGGACATGTGGTACATCAATGATTAGTCTTTATAATGTGTCTCGTTACATTTTTTTCTATATTTTTTATGCCATTATGCTATTATATGAATTACAAAATGTGAATGATATAAATATATAACATATATTGCAGTCTTATAAAACTCTCTTTATAATTCAAGATATATACACTTTGTTAGTTGTCTTGTTTCAACATTAAATAATATTTATATTTAAAATATTAATTTTTTTTTAAAAAAAATCGGTATCGTAATTTTTTGAAAAATCACGTTTCACATGTCTATTTCGTATCATATCTCGTATCCCGTTCCCGTGCTATAGAGATCGAGAGATTGAGCGCACCTGGAGCGAGTTGAGAAGAAAAGTAAGGAATATGGGTGATTACCACCACAATCAACATACAGAAATAAGCCAGGATGATGTAACCACTGCGGCCACGGACTATGATGGATTATTTTGTGCCATCATCGGGGATCACTTTCCCCATCCTTCAATTGATTATTACAGCGAAGAACTTTGAGATCGCCATCATCGGGGAATAAAGTGCACGCCCAACTTATCCATATTTCTTGTATTTTGAACATGATTATTTAATTTTCGTACATTGCTTGTTTTGTTTTCCCACTTTCTTTTTCTTTATTAATTTGTACGTGCAATGCGTTTATTTTTGCTTTACATGTTTGTCGTTCTTTGCTTGTTGTTGTTGTTTAGTCAATCCCTTTTGTAGATCCCATTCAGCACAACAATGAGGAGATTGTGTCACACTTGCTCATCACTTCATGCTTTGCATTGTTTATTGTATAAGATTCCTTCTCCCTCACTTCTCCTATATATTAGTACTCTCTCTTGTATTTGAGATATGAAGAAGTATATAAAAGGTTTGCCTATTGTTTCCTACATGGTATCAAAGGCAAACGGTCCGGCCTGTGCTTTTCTAACCACCTGGTCCTCCTGTTAACCTGGAGGCTTGTTCTCCTGCTGAACCGCACTGTCTTGTGGCCTCCTCTCTTTCTAACCGCGGCTTCCCGCGCGGTTAAGTTTTCTTGCCGCTCCTCTTGCTCTCTCTCATGGCTTCCACCTCTTCTTCATCTCTTGCCCCCCCCCCATTCCCTTTTATACATCTCTCGGTCCGGCGGGGCCCTCTCCCTTGATCCGCGCGGTCTCTTTGTCTACCGGCCTTCTCGCCTCTCTCCTCTCTTCTCGCGCGACTTCTTCTTAGTCGTTGCGACCTTTCTCAGTCGTTGTGGCTTCCCTACCC
Source organism: Platanthera zijinensis (assembly GCA_039513925.1). NCBI lineage: Eukaryota > Viridiplantae > Streptophyta > Magnoliopsida > Asparagales > Orchidaceae > Platanthera > Platanthera zijinensis. Next base: position 61,031,424 of record CM077097.1, on the reverse strand, counting down.
GCTGCGAGCACTGCATCTTGGTCGCGACATCTTTCCCTGTCGCTGGTGTGCTCACCATGACCGTGCGGTCTCCTTTGCTTAGTCGTTGCGGCTTCCCTACCCGCTGCAACTTCCCTTCCCGTCGCGGCTTCTCTACCCGCTGCGGTTTCCCTAGTCGCTGCGAGCTTCTCGCGTTGACTTCTCTTACCCGCTGCAGCCTCTCTACCCGGCGCGGGCTCCGCATCTTGGTCGAGGCCTCTTGTCGTTGGTGTATTGACACCGAGACCGTGCGGCTTCTCCTGCTCTCTAGTCTAGGCGGCTTCCACTCTCTAACCGCTCCAGATCTTGCTGTGGTTTTTCTCTAACAACCCCGTCTAGTTCCTGTTCGCCGGCCTCTGTTCCTTCTAACCGCTGCCTCTCAGGATTTTATCCTCCTTGCTTCTGTTTTTCTTGGCCGTTGAGGGGTCCTTCGTTAACGTCGCGGCTTGTTTCTTTCCGTTGTGGGCTCTCTTCTTCCCGCTGGTCGTGGCCTTTCTTACCGTCGGTGCGTTGTCAGCGAGACAGCGGAAGCCTGTTTCTTACCGCGCTGGTTGTGGCCTTTCTTGCCGCTGGTTGCCTTCTCGCTGCATCTTGTGCGATCTCTTCTAGTCGCGTGCGACCTCTTCTTACCGATGTTGCCTGCACGACGAAGTCTACTCGCTTCTCTCAGCGCTACTTCCGTAGTAGCCGCTGGCTCTGTCCGGCGAGCTGTGTGCCTTCTTGCCGCCCGGTTTTTGTGCCTAGACGCAGCTCGGGATTATGGCATCTGATTCCACCACTGTTGATGATATTGCTGCGTTACGTGCTCAGCTCCATCAGCTTCAAGGGGTGGTTAGTCGCTCCTCTGGCTTCGTGGCTTCGATCTTCAATGAAGGTGTATCTTACCTCTCAGACAGCTCTCACTGGATTGTGGACTCGGGTGCTACACATCATCTCTCTCCGCAACAGCCGCCCAAATACTTAGATACTGCTTACCCCAAACACATAACTGTGGCCAATGGTGACACGATCCCGGTTTCTGGCACTGCTCATCTGTCTCTTACTCCTTCCCTCTCCTTATCTTCGGTTCTTCATGTTCCGGGCTCTCCTTTTAATCTACTTTCTGTTAGCCATCTTACACAAGATCTTGATTGTTGTGTTACTTTCTCATGCTCTTCCTTTGTGGTGCAGGATCGACTAACGCAGAATATACTTGGTAGAGGGAGACTGTCAAACAGGTTATATCTTCTCGATGTTCCTCCCGCTGCTCTCACCACTGTCTCCACCACTGATTCACATCGTCGTCTTCGGCATACCCCTCTTCCAATTCTCAAGAAAGCTCTTCCTACTGTCTCTTCAAGATTTTTTTGGTGAATCTTGTATTTTCGCTAAACAACATCGTGTATCTTTTTCTTCTTCATGTACTCGGAGCGATGCTCCTTTATCCTTAGTACATTCTGATATTTGGGGGGCCTATAAGGTCCCTAGTGTTTTTGGGTATCGGTACTTTGTTACCTTTATAGATGATTACTCGTGGATTACCTGGTTATATTTACTTCATGATCGTACCGAACTCACAACTACGTTCCGTACGTTTCTTATGGAAACCGGCACTCAGTTTTCTACCTGTGTCAAAACACTTTGTACAGAAAATGCTCGAAAGTATACTGGTCGCACCTTCTCCAATCTGTGCGCTGAGTTCGGTATTACACATCAGACTTCGTGTGCCTATACCCCTCAACAGAATGGCATAGCGGAACGGAAAAATCGTCACCTCCTTTATGTGTCTAGATCTCTCTTGATCAAAATGCAGGTTCCTCCCCTCTATTGGAACTTTGCAGTTTCTACTGCTTGACACCTCATCAATCGCATGCCTTCGTCTGTCCTCAACTTTGTGGCACTCATTATTCTCTTTTACCCATCCACGACTCTCTTCTCTCTCACACCTCGTGTGTTTGGGTGTACCTGTTATGTCCACCACCTTGGTTCTTCCACTGACAAGCTAACCCCCAGTGCTATCAAAGCTATGTTTGTTGGGTACTCCCGTACTCAGAAGGGGTATGTCTGCTTTTATCCTACCACTGGTAAGATGTTTGTGTCTGCTGATGTCTCCTTTCATGAAGACCAATCATATCATACCAGTCCTTCTGATCCCCTTCTTCCTCCTCCGCTAACTCGGCTCACAGTTCCAATAACGTATCCGCTTCCACCACTTCTCCTTACTCCTCTGCTTCAGATTCCTACACCACTAGTCCCCTCCAAACCTCCTATCGTTCAAGTGTACGCTCGTCGTCCTCCATGTCCAGATGCCTTGCAGCAGCTTCCCTCTACCGGTGTGATCTCGCGGCCTGTTGACCCGGCATCCCCCTCGACGGATCATCCTTTGGCCAATTATGTCTCTCTACATCGGCTCTCTCCACCTCTTCTTACATTCGCTCCCTCTCTCCTCTATCTCTATACCTAACTCTGTGCAGGAAGATCTCCAGCATTCGGGGTGGCGTGTCATCATGCATAAAGAAATGACTGCTCTGTGCGGTAATCATACTTGGGATCTTGTGTCTCTTCCTCCTGGCCACAGTTGTGTTAGCTGCAAGTGGATCTTTACAATCAAACATGTCGCAGATGGGATTGTTGATCGCTTAAAGGCTCGGCTTGTGGCACAGGTTTTTACTCAACAGTACGGTCTTGATTATGAGGAACCGTTCTCCCCAGTCGCCAAATTAAATACGGTTTGGGTCTTGCTCTCCTTAGATGTCCATCGCCAGTGGCCCCTCCATCAGCTGGATGTCAAGAATGCTTTTTTGAATGACGATCTTCTTGAAAAAGTGTATATGCATCAATCGCCCGGGTTTGAGACCACGGGGGAGTCTCGTGTATGTTTACTTCACAAATCTATTTATGATCTCAAACAGTTTCCACGGGCGTAGTTTGGAAAATTCAGCAAGGCCGTTTGTGAGGTTGGTTTCAAACAAAGCTCGGCAGATTCCTCTCTTTTCACTCGTCACCAATCAACTGAGACTATAATACTTCTGGTTTATGTGGACGATATTCTGATCACTGGTGATGATTCAGCTGGGATACAACATGTTAAGCAATATTTAAACTCTATATTTTAAATCAAAGATCTGGGAAATCTTTGATATTTTCTTGGACTAGAGGTAGCACGGCGACCTGATGGCCTTGTCTTATCCCAGCGTAAGTATTGCATTGACCTTTTGCAAGATGCTGGTCTCTCGGGTTGCAAACCTGCGGAAACCAAGATGGAAGTCAACCACATGTTGTGTACTCAAGGATCTGAGTCTGATTCCCTACTTCCAAATCTGGAATACTATCTTCGTCTTGTGGGAAAACAGATATACCTAACAGTTACGAGACTAGATATATCATTTGCGGTTGGTGTGATCAGTCGGTTTATGCATACTCCACGGGTTTCTAACCTTAAGGAAGTGGAACGCATTCTCAGGTATCTGAAGACTACCCTTGGACAAGGACTTGTGTATAAGCCATCTTCCTCCCTTTCTCTTATTGCATACTTTGATGCGCATTATGCAGGCTCGTTGGATGATCAACGTTCTACTACTGGTTTTTGTACATATTTTGGATAAAATCTTATCACATGACGGAGTAAGAAGCAGACGGTGGTTGTTCGCTCGTCTGTTGAGGCTGAGTATCGTGCGATGGCGGCTGTTACATCAGAACTAACCTGGCTGGAAAGTCTTCTAATGGATTTGGGAGTTAAATTGTCCTCACCATCAACGTTGTTTTGTGACAGTCAAGCTGCAATACATATTGCAAAGAATCCCGTGTTCCATGAACGGACTAAACATATTGAGGTTGATTGTCACTTTGTTCGAGAAAAGGTTCAATCAAAGGTGCTAAAGCTTGAACATGTTCCTGCATCTGGGAAAGTTGTTGACGTCCTTACCAAAGCATTACCTCGCAAATTGTATTACCAGTTCTTATCCAAGTTTGGTGCCTACGACTTGTACGCTCTGGCATGCTGGGGAGTGTTAGAAGATATAAGGAAAAATGATGTAAATGCCCATTTATAGGCCCATTTCTTCTTTCTCCTTTAGTCCCACATCTATTGTATAGGATTCCTTCTCCCTTTCTTCTCCTATATATTTGTACTCTCTCTTGTATTTGAGATATGAAGAAGTATATATAAGGTTTGCTCATTGTTTCCTACAAGACATTTATTTTGGAAAGTTTGAGCTTTTGTACCAGCTCCTAATACTTAATACCATTGCACAGACCAATTGTGCTCTAAACACTTTTCTTGACAACCCCCACCATCAGTTTCACCAAAGTCATAAAGCTAACCTAGTATTATTCTTAAATGTTTGAGTTGTATTCATGTCTAGATTTGGTGATGATGGTTTATAAAAATTGTGAAATAAGGTGGAGTTGAAAAGTAAAGTACATGCGAAAAAAGAGGATAAAATTTATCTCTCAATAAAATGGGTATGAAAAGAAAAGGCTTGAAAAAATTTGTTGTGAAAACAAGTTAAAAGAGAAATAAAAAATTCCCCTTTTTTAGTGTTTAGCTAAATTGAGAGTTACTTCATGGTTTGAAAAATAAGTTTTGGGGAGTCACCTCTCATACTTTTATTTGTAGAAGAATGATTGAATCAAAACTCAATACAAAATGTTTAGCCGTGATTAAGCCCTCGTGTTTTTCTTCGCATATCTCCCTTTAAACTTAAGTCTAAAATATATCTTAAATTAAGTCTTATCGATTCAGAATTTTGTAACACGATTGGTGTAGCGGATAGTCACAATCATTGATGGATTTCTTACGAGGTTGCCCCAAATTATCATGAATATTGTTAGAGTTAGTATCATGCAATAGTTTAATATTGGTGAGTTTAGTCCCGCACCGCCTATCAGTGTTGTGTGTCTTGATGTAAGTCCTATATGTTGCCCCTATGTGGAAGAATAAGATTGCACTTTCCATTTCCATTCTTCTTTCTACATGGTATCAGAGGAGGTTCTGAAAACCTAATTAAAATATTTTTTCTTTCCGCTTCCTCCACTGTTCCCCCCTCCCGTCCCGACCTAAGTATCCCGGTTCGACTCAGCCGCAGACCGCAATCCAACACCTCGTCCCGTGATTCCGCTCCCGCTCCCGTCGACATGATCGATCGGTGACTCAATCGACGGGAGCGGTTCTTCCCCCCGCTTCCGGCCGACGATCCCGTCGGCTCCTCGCTGCTTCTTCCCACGTCATCGTCGTCGCTGCCCTGTGCTGCTTCCGCCTGTGACATCGATGGCTCGTCGGCTCTCTGCTTCCTGCGACATCGACGGCTCGTTACTGTTCTTCTTCTCCGACTATTTCTTCTCCGGCCTGGATGCTTTCTCCCGTCGGCTCTCTGCTTCTTCTGCGACATCGACGGCCCATCGGCCTCTGCTTCCTGTGCGTCATCGACGCATCCGGCTTCTGTTTGCACCCTCTGCAGCTCTCTTCTTCTCTGGCATGGATGCCCTCTGCCGCTGCTTCTTCTCCGGCCTGCTGCAGCTGCAGGCTGCAGCTGCTTCTTCTCCAGCTGCCAGGCGCTGCTTCCTCTCCGTGTCGCTGCTCTGTTGCTTCTCTCTTCTTCTCCGGCTGCTTTGCGTTTCGCTGCTGCTCGGCCGTCTACTTCCTTCTTATTCAGATCCAGCCCGGCAGCTCTCTATTTTAGGGTTTAAGTTTTAATTTCTTTTTTATGTTGTTATTGTTGTTTGTGGTTGTTGTGTTGCTTTGCGTCTCATTACGATTTCGCCCTTCTTCACGTGATCTGGGTTCATGTACCCGACGAGGGTCCCACACGTGCACGTAGTCCACGTGAGGGGGAGTGTTTGTGATAATGGCGACGCAGATGCCTCTTTCCTAACTCCTGACTTAGTCACACATGGCCCCCAGGTCGATTTCGTATGTTGTGTGTCTCCTCGTTGTTTTCTCTGGATTTGGTAGGGTTGTTTTGGACTTTCGTGGTTGACCTAGTTTCCGCTTCGAGTGTATCCAGCGTGATCATGGTGGGTTTTGCGGACCAACGTCGTGTGGCCTTTGCCTGGTTGAAGTATCCTCGGTGACACGCGGTTGGGCTTCGGTGGCTGTTGTTTTGTCCCACGTTGCCAACCTTCTTTTAACTTCCTTTTTATGTTGTGTTCAAGCTGTAGGGTCACCCTTCAGCTTGAGGGGGAGTGTTAGAGTTAGTATTATGCAATAGTTTAATATTGGTGAGTTTAGTCTCACACCTCCTATCGGTGTTGTGTGTCTTGATGTAAGTCTTATATGTTGCCCCTATGTGGAAGAATAAGATTGCACTTTCCATTTCCATTCTTCTTTCTACAAATCTAACCATGTCTAGAAACTTAGTAGCTCTATAAATGCACCACGCTTAGAATGCACTATAGTTATCTAGTTGAGAAATGTTGCATTTTCATTATTTATACTTCAGAAAAATTTTAATTTCATGCTCATGCTTAGTTGATTCTATTAATTTTATTTGCATTACTTCATTGACACATAATCGTTTGCAGCACTCTTCTATTCATGGACTAGTTTCCTATTTATCTCAATTATCCCTGGTGAGTAGGATAGGTTTGCTTGGGGACAAGCAGACATCTAAGGTTGTGTATTTGATGAGTAATTTTTATATATGGTTTTTGACAGCCTTGCTCTTTAGCTTTCTCAAAGTTAATACAAGCGCACCAGTTGGGCGAAAAGGAGTACAATCACGCAATTAAGGGTCTTTGGGAGACAAACTCCACATTCTGAACATGGTGCACGGTTCTTGTGTTAGGCTAAGCAAGGGACCTACACCCTATTAATCTCTTAAGTCTCACCCTTAATCACTTAACCTTAGTTTACTGCTTGTTTTAATTGTCCTAGGTGCAGTGTTGTGGATATCGGCTGACATGTCTGACATGTCGGCCGACATGTCGGTCGACATAAAGGTTTGGGAGGTAAAACGTCAAAAAACCGATTTAAAATTGGGTTGTGACGTTTTGAAAATAACGAGCCGATATGTCGGTTTTAACTGACATCCGGGCCCAAAAAACAGAAATATCGACCGTTTTTTTTAATGAAAGTTTTTTTATTTATTATTATATTTAACACCCGTTGTTTTAACTCCCCCGACGCAGTTGTTTTCATTTCACCCTGTCGCTTTTGCCTTATCTCTCCCCGTCGCTCTTGCCCTAGCTCTCCCTCGCGCGCTGTCGGCACTCTATCTCTCTAGTTCTTTCTTCTCCCTGCTCGCTGGTGCTCTCCGATTCTATGGTGCTCTCTAGCTCGATGGTGCTCTCCCTCTCTCGCGTGCTGTCAGTACTTTAGCTCTCTGGTTCTTTCTTCTCCCTGCTCACGGGTACTCTCTGGTTCTCTGGTGCTCTCTAGCTTGTTGGTGCTCTCCCTCTCTCGCGCGTTGTCGTCACTTTATCTCACTGGTTCTTTCTTCTCCCTGCTCGCTGGAGCTCTCTAGCTCTCTGGTTCTCTGGTGCTCTCCCTCTTTAGCTCGGTGGTTCTCTGGTTCTTTCTTCTCCCTGCTCGCTGGTGCTCTCTAGCTCTCTGGTTCTCTCCCTTTCTAGCTCACCGGTGCTTTCGATCTCGGCACTCTCTCGGCTTGTGCATTCTTCTCTCTACCTCCCCCTCTCATTCTATCGCTCTGCATTTTGGTTTTTTTTGTGCTGGTTATTATGCTAGCTGTCGGTTGTAGCATGGTGGCTGCCTTGTGTTTGTTGTTATGCAATCGCTCTGTATAATAAATTAATAATTAATGCATTGTATTGTCATTTTAATTTTCACAGTATATTGATGGAGGCTTAACGGTGCTGATACGTCGTACCTTAAAACTATGACTATGAAAATTTTAAGTCTGACTACTTCATCCTCTGGCTGTGAGAGGAACTGGAGCACATTCGAGATGATATGCATTAATTTAGTTATTTAGTTAAACATTAATATCTTATTATATGATTGTATGCATTATGTAACTTTTTTTTAAAATTTTGTAGATACATTCTAAAATGAGGAATAAACTTGATAGCAAAAGATTGAACGATTTAGTATTTGTAAAGTTCAATGCTTTGCTGAAGTCAAAATATTCATAGAAATCTCAAGATCCATTGGCATCTAAGAATGTTGATTCTGGAATGGTACAAGAGTGGATGGTGAATGTTGATCCTGAGGAGGATGAAGATGAAGATGGCGATGATGAAGTCTTTCCTGGAGAGGGGCTGACATGGACGCAAATTGACAATCTAGTCGACGCTGATCATGATGAAAGGAGGTCTCAAAGATTAGCTACAAACAAAGAAGTGACAATTAGTTATCAAAGAAGAGAAAAGAGAAAAGTATATGAGGTGGACGAGGGACATCTAGAGGGTTCAACACATGAAGATCATATTTTATCTACTCTGTCAACTATAGATGAGTCTTTAAGTGATGAAGAATGAGGTATGTTTGAAATTTGATTTTTGAAATTTTGATCTTAAAATCACTAGTTTTACAAATTTTCATCTTTAAAGTGTTGTATATTTAATGTTACATATATCTTTTAATATTTAAAAGTTCAATAGGTTGTAGAATAGGTAGTACTGCGACATATATAAAAAATAACATTTAATTATATATAATTAATTAAATATTAAAATCCGATATATGAAATATCTCTGATATATCCCCCGATATATAAAAAACCGACATGAAAACTCAAACCGACGTGTCCCCGACATCCGACATCTGCAGCATTGCCTAGGTGGCTGACTATCATTCCCCCATCTTCCTCTCTAAACATGCATTTGGCCGTGAAATGAGAGAATGCAGTTGTTCGTTTTTCACAGCTCTAGCAACCAATCGAGCTTTGTGTTGTTCAACGAGATCTTGGGGGGTTTTGCTTCATAGAGAAGACCTACTTACATCCCACATCAGTTTTCCATTGAGGCAAGTGCACAAGATCCCACGAATGATTTTTATCAAGAGCAACAATTTCCTCCAACATGGCTTCCTTCCAATTAATGTGCTCAAGAGTTTCCTGCCAAGAGCGAGGAATGGGAATGGAAGACAAGGAGGTAACAAATGCTCTCTGTAGGAGACAGAATCATAGGTCACAAAGTGAGATAGAGGATGTTTGCTGGAAAAAACATTACCTCTGTCAGTATCGGAAGATGGATCAGGTGTTGACACAAAAAGTGTGGTGGGCAAGACCTGTGTATTCGTACCCCTCCTTCGAGTATAGACTTTCAATGGAGGAGGTGGTGGAACAAATGGATCCCCAGGGATAGAAGGCATCACTGGATCACAATGCAACGGAGTAGAGGAAGGAAAGGAAGAAACAATAGTGAAAGGAAGAGAAGTGGGGTCTCACTTCACTAGTAATCGACTCCCCCTGAAGTGAGGTCTCATAGTAAGCTTCAGATTCCCGGAAGGTGACTTCCATAGTAATGAACGCTTGTTTAGTAACAGGATGGAAATATTTGTAGTCTTTTTGGGTTGGAGAGTAGCCAATAAAGACACATCGTAGAGCTCGAGGTTCAAGTGTGGATTTAGGGTGTATATGGAAAAAAAACACCGAAAGATACGAGGCAAGAGGTGAGTGGGACGAACACTTAGGGTGGCCAAAAGAGTCTAATGCCCAAGAACTTGGGTAGGGAAGCGATAGATGTGGTATGCAACAGTCAAAACCGCATCACCCCAATAATATTTAGGTAGGTTCATGCGAATAAGAAGGCACCGAGCCACCTAATGAAGATGGTGATTCTTACGTTCAGCAGCTCCATTTTGTGTGGGGGTGTAGACAGAAGAGGTTTGATAGATGATACCAAAGTCACTCAGGTACCTCCCAAAGCAGGAGTCAATATACTCACGCTCATCGTTACCGCACAAAATTTTAGAAAATTGGATTGTTGACCAGTTTAAGAGCATCATTCGGGCGTGACAATTTCAATCATCTTAATTATAATTAATTTTGCTCATCATTCACACGTGACAAACTGGATTGTTGACCAGTTTAAAAGCACTCTCATTATCACCACGAAGCAGAGTAGGACTCCGCACCTCCTCATGAATGTCATCGTCACCCTAATTGTAGCAAAAAATTGGGTAGTAATCATCTTATGGAGACACTGAAAGAGAGGAAACACTTTGTATTTACTCTTACTCAGATACATCCAAGTATAATGAGAATAACAGTCAATAAAGGAAACAAACCACAAGAAAAATAGATATAGAGATTGTGGGACAAGGACCCTGTCACGACCCAGGCCCAACTCGAGGAGGCTTAGTGGGACCCAACTGGAACTGTGGAGTCCTGCATGATCGAAGTGACCCCAACCCTTTTCTGAACTTGTTTCTCAGCACGACGGGTTGTTGAGATGGGATCTCGAACCCACAACTCCTAGATAAGGGGATCTTCAACCATCCCTCAACACCAACTGAGCTGCAGCTCAATCGGTGATGAGGGATGGTTGAAGATCCCCTTATCTAGGAGTTGTGGGTTCGAGACCCCATCTCAACAACCCTCCGCGCTGAGAAACAGATGCGGAAAAGGGTTGGAGTCAGTTCGAGCCTGCAGGACTTCACGGTTCCAGTTGGGTCCCACTAAGTCTCCTCGAACCGGGCCTGGGCCGTGACAGACCCCAAACATCAATATAAATAAGAGCAAACGGAACAGAATTCCAAGGAGACATTAAAAGAAGAGAAGTACGAAAACGTTTACTAAGTTCACATACATCACAATTAAAACCATTAAACAAAGCATTAGAAATAGTAGGAAGCAAAAGTTTCATAGTAGAGATAAGAGGATGTCCAAGGCGACAATGCCAGGAATACAGAACATAGGACAAATCTGCAAGGAGAGCCTTTGGAGACGAAGTGGCACTTGAGGATGTGGAGCTGGAAGGGTCGAACACATAGAGCTTATTGCACAGTCTACCAGAGTCAATCACTGTCCCCGTGTTTAGGTCCTGCAAAATGCAAGAGGTAGGAAAGAAAGTCACTGAACAATTCAGAGTTAGTCAAATGACTAATAGAAAGAAGATTTCAGGTGAAAATAGGAACGTGAAGGACAGAATAGAGAGTAAGGGAAGATCAGGGAATGGATCCTTTCCCCCAATAGGATAAAGCGACCCATCAACGATGCTCACATTATCACGACCAGACAAGGGAGTATAGGATATGAAACCTAAAGCAAACCCTGTCATGTGATCGGTGGCACCCGAGTCGATGATCCACTGAGAGGAAAGATGGATGGAGGCAGAATGAGCACCTGGAGGTCCCTAGTGAGGATAAGATGAAGAAGACGACCCGAGCTGCTCGACAGGAGAACCTTGCATCAATCGGCGAAAAGCCTGAATTTCTTCAGCAGAGAGAGCAGGGGGGAGCACAAGTGAAATCTGGAGAGAGGTGGGTCGAGAGGCCCTCAACGACATCAGAAACATGTGCAGACCTGGAGAGTGAAGGACGACTCTGGGGACGTCCAGATCCACGTTCCCCAAGAGGAGCCCTTCCACCTATGGGAGGAGGGAAGCCAGGGATTTTGAAGCGTGTGTCCCTGGTGTGGCAAGACTTCCCACAATAATCACAAACAAGATGATCTTTCTTTGTAGACTTGGGAAGACTGTAACTAGTAGGACGAGCCCCATGGTGGAACTGGGAAGCAAGGGCAGAACCCTCTGGGGTAGAGTCAGGAAGTAAAGTCTACCGACGATCAAATTCCTGCTGCACCAGACTGTAAACCTCTGATAAGGACGAAAGAGGAGAGCGATCAAGAATCGAAATATTGATCAGATCAAAATCACGATGCAACTCATGCAGAAATTTAAAGATGTGATTGCGTTCATGTCTCGCTCGCACCAACACCTCATCTTCATGGGACACCAGGGTCAGTGAATCAAAGTGATCATACTCCTGAGAGAGTTGGACGAACTCCTAATAGTAGGCAGAATGAATATGATCTTCCTTACGTAAAAGGAATATCCTGTGCCGCAACTGGTAGATCTGAGCAGCATTTCCTCGGCAAGAATAGGAAGTCTCTGCACGCTTCAAAATATCTGCACCAGAATACAAGAACAGGTAGTTAAGAAGCCAGGGTATCACCAACGATTGCGTTATGTGTGATGGGTTCCAGCATGGAGTTAAGAAGCCATGGTATCACCAACGAGTTCTTTGACTCCCACTGAGGCCACTCGAGAGAAATAGACAGTGGTTCCTTCGTTGTGCCACTAACATATCCAAACAACCGGCGGCTTTTGAGGGTAAGGAGAATAGATCGTGCCCACAAAAGATAGTAAGAGCCATCTAATTTCATAGCAGTAATTTGAGAGGTTTCATGATCAGGATTGACATGGACAGATCCACCAGAGATTGGTGGGGTAGGAGGGATAGGATAGGTAGTAGGTGCTCTGTTATGCTAATGCTAGGGTTCTAAGCAAGAAGGAACTAGGAAAAGGAAAATACGGCTAGGGTTTCAAGGAAGAAGAAGGAAATACCTGAATGATAATTTGCATGCCTTCAAAGAGGGGGGAAAAGGGGTATTTATGGAGCCCCCTTTTCCCTAGGGCCGGCCGGCCCCAATGAGGGCTGAACCGGTGTGGTTCAGCCCTCCTTCCTCTTGTTGATTAGTTGCGGGCTGAACCGGATGGTTCAGCCCGGTCTTTATCCGGCGCTCCTTTGGGTCTTCTGGTGTATTTGAGTCCTCGGAACCGCAACTCATTCGGGGCCATAACATTCCCCTCCCCATCAAGAGGCAGCTTGTCCTCAAGCTGGAAGTCGGGAAATAACTCCCGGAACTCCAAGAAATCCACCCACGTGTTGTGTGCGGCCGACAGATCCTTCCACTTGACCAGAATCTCCGAACGGTACTCCGTGTCATGTTTCTTCCAACGGGTCAGCAGAACATCCTCTGGGCTGGGGCGCAGCTCCCCCGTGGTAGTAGCCTCGGGCAGAGAGGGGAGCACGGTGGCTGTCGCTCCCAACTTCTTCTTCAGCAGTGAGACATGGAAGGTGGGGTGGAGACGAGAGCCCTCAGGGAGGGCAAGCGTGTAAGCGACCGGACCCACCCGTCGAGTGATGCGAAACGGCCCATAGAACCGAGGGGCCAACTTCTGATTGGAGCGGCGAGCCACCGAAAGCTGTCTGTAAGGCTGGAGTCGGAGAAAGACCTCGTCCCCTACCTGAAAGGTCAGTTCAGTCCGGTGCTTATCGGCCTGCAACTTCATCCGGTCCTGAGCAACCCGTAGATTGTCCCGCAAGAGAGCCAAGGTCTGATCCCGGTCGCGTAAAGCTCGGTCCACGGCCGGTAGGGCAGTGCTGCCGGGTTCATACGAGCGCAGAGTAGGCGGTGGGCGCCCGTAGACCGCCTCAAAGGGAGTGATCCGGCTGGCCGTGTGATACGACGTATTGTAGCAGTACTCCGCCCAGTGTAACCACCGCGTCCATGTGCGAGGCTCATCCATGACGAAACAACGAAGATATGTCTCGACCCCCCGATTCAGCACCTCTGTCTGGCCATCAGTCTGTGGGTGATTTGCCGTGCTCATGCGTAACTTGGTGCCTTGCAACCTGAAAAGCTCCTGCCAAAATTTGCTGACGAAGGTCGGATCGCGGTCCGAAATGATGGAGCTCGGAAGACCATGAAGGCGCACTATCTCTCGGGCAAAGAGATCGGCGACGGTCTCCGCAGTGTAGGGATGGCTGAGAGCGAGGAAATGGCCGTACTTGGACAACTTATCCACTATGACCAAGATCACGGACTTGCTCTGGGACCGGGGCAAACCCTCAATAAAATCCATCGAGACCGTCTCCCATATCTGCTGGGGAATCTCCAGTGGTGTGAGCAATCCGGCTGGGGAAGACGTCTCGTACTTCTGTCGCTGGCACATATCGCACTGTTGCACAAAACGCTGTGTGTCCCTGCGTAACCCCTTCCAAAAGACGTTGGCCCGAAGCCGCTGTAAAGTGCGAAGCACTCCGGCATGGCCTCCGGCCGGAGACGAGTGGAACTCCTGTAACATGATCTCCTTCCAAGGGGAGGAGGCAGGGATGACCACCCGCCCATGGTAATACAAATGCCCCCCAACTAGCTGGTATCCTGGCGGTGTAGGTTGGCCCTGCGACAAGGCCTCCACTATAGGTTGTAGCTCGGGGTCGGCGGCTACCTCCTTCTGGATGTCATCCAAGGACTCAATCAACGGCCCCGAGAGAAGGAAGGAAGTACTGTCAGGAAGGCGGGATAGGGCGTCGGCTACCAAATTCTCTTTGCCCTGCTTATACACGATCTCATAGTCATATCCCAACAATTTCGTCAACCACTTTTGTTGGAGGGGAGAGGCCAACCGTTGATCCAGGAAGTGCTTCAGGCTCTGATGGTCAGTGCGCACTTTAAAATGATGACCGAGCAGATATGGGCGCCACAGAGTCACTGCATGTAAGATAGCGAGCATCTCCTTCTCGTAAGTGGAAAGACCCAGAGTCCGTGGTGCCAGCGCCTTGCTGAAGTAAGCCAACGGCCGTCCCTCCTGCATCAAAACCGCACCGATACCCACTCCGGAGGCGTCCGTCTCAACCACGAACTCCTTGGTGAAATCCGGTAGTGCGAGCACTGGCGTGGTCGTCATGGCCTCCTTGAGGGCGCTGAAGGCCTTATCCGCTTCGTCGTGCCAAGAAAAGGACTCCTTGTGGAGTAGCTGAGTCAGGGGTCGTGCCAGCTTACCATAGTCCTTCACGAATCTCCGATAGTATCCTGTGAGGCCCAAGAAGCCTCGGAGTGCCCGCACGCTGGTCGGCCGCGGCCACCCCACCATGCTCTCGATCTTCTTTGGGTCTGCCCTGACCCCTGTAGCCGAAACCAGATGCCCCAAGTATTCCACCTCTGACTGACCAAACGAGCACTTTGATAGTTTGGCATAAAACTGATGCTGCCGCAGAATGGTAAGAACTTGTGCCACGTGCTCAACATGCTCCTCCCATGTCCGACTATATATCAGTATGTCATCGAAGAAAATGAGAACCGACCGCCGTAGGAGGGGCCGAAAGGTCTCATTCATCACGGCCTGAAAGGTCGATGGGGCATTGGAAAGCCCAAAAGGCATCACCAAGAACTCGTAATGCCCATCGTGTGTGCGAAACGCCGTCTTGTGGATGTCTTCAGTCTTCATTCTGATCTGGTGGTAACCGGATCGGAGGTCCAGCTTAGTAAACAAACTCGCTCCATGCAGCTCGTCTAATAGCTCTTCTATCATCGGTATCGGAAACTTATCCTTGATTGTTGAAGCATTCAAGTTGCGGTAATCCACGCAGAAACGCCAAGAACCATCCTTTTTCTTCACCAGGATGATGGGTGAGGAGAAGGCACTGGTGCTCGGACGTATGATGCCGGTAGACAACATTTCCTTCACACTTTTCTCGATCTCCGCCTTCTGAATGTAGGGGTACCGGTAGGGACGGACGTTCGGGGGAGCAGCCCCCTCCTTCGTCTGTATGCTGTGATCCCTGAATCTGGGCGGAGGAAGTCCCCGTGGTTCTTGGAAAACATCTTGGAACTGTGACAAAAGTACCTGTATCCTCTCTGGAATGTCCGGTGGATCTTGGGCTCCGGCCTCCACCCCGACTACCATGGCCATAGGTGATCCCTGCTCCTCCAATCGCTGCAAGCTCCGCACGGAAATCTCTTTCAAAGGCGAAGACCGAATGCCCTGCAAGCAATAGTCCTTCCCCTGCTGTGTAAACTCCATCGTCAGACGAACCCAATCGGTGGTCACCCTCCGCAACTGTCGTAACCATTGAACCCCCAACACCATGTCTGAACCCCGGATCGGGAGCAGGTACATATCTGTGTGGCACATGTAGCTCTGCACGCGGATCTCCACCCCCTTCATCACCCCCTCGCACCTGAGCTTACTCCCATCTGCCACCATCACCTGGAAAGCTGCCTCCCTGTCAATTGTCTGTCCCACCTTCGAAGCGACTGTGGGGTTGATGAAGTTGTGGGTACTCCCACTATCTACCAGAATGGTAACCCGCTCCTGGCCCACCCTTCCGGTGAAACGAAGCGTCACGGGGGCCGTACACCCCTCCATCGCCTGCAAGGAGACTCCGAACTCTGTCAAATCCAGATTTGCCAAATCCAGATCCCCACATCGGTTGCTCCCACCTGCTCTTCCTCGTCCTCCTCCTCATGCAACATGAAAACCTGAACCTTCTGACACGCGTGTCCCTTGGTATACTTCTCATCGCAGTTAAAGCACAGCCCCTTCTCTCTCCGAGCCTGCATCTCCGGCCAAGTCAGCCTGGTCACTGTAGGACGCACGGTCGTGGGCTGCTCCCGTCGTCCCGCCACGGGAGCCGGAGGTGGTTTGGTTGTCATCCGATTCCGCTGTCGGTTGTAACGTTCTTCCTGTATCCGAGCGATGCTGATGGCATGGCTCAGACTGCGCGGTAAGTATGCATGGACCTCGTCCCGCAAGTGGTCCTTCAGCCCTGAGATGAAACAACTCAGCAACGTCTGCTCGCCCCACGTAACGCGGTTTGCCAACCTCTCGAACTCCGTCCTGTACTCTGTGACGGATCCCCGCTGACGCAGTTTTTGAAGGGTAGCCTCTACGTCCTCATACTCCAGCGGCCCAAAGCGAGCCGAAAAGGCCTCCACGAACTCTGGCCACGGGGCGAAGTTGCGTCCTCGCAAAAACCACTGCGTCCATTGATATGCATCGTCTTCCAGATGGAAAGCCGCCAGTTGTACCCACTGAGCCTCGGGGATCTCCTGATATTTGAAAAACAACTCCGTTTTCTGGATCCATTCCAGAGCATCCCCTCCCCTGAACTTGGGGAAATTCATCCGTGTCCGCTTGGGTTGCATGTAGGGTCGCTGATTAGGTCCTCCCCAACCTCCACCATCTGGCCCCATTACTCCGGGCTGCCCAAAGTCTCCTTGCATTCCTCCCTGGTTCCACCCTGGATTTCTTCCCGGTCCCATATTGGCCGGTCCGTATCCGCCGTTGTGAGCATTTGCGGGTTGAGGAGGAAAGAACCCCGTGGTGCCGCCGAGAGGGACTGCATTTGCTCCGGTCGGCCGAAACAGTCCAAATCCTTGGTGTTGTGGCCTCCAGGGCTGTCCGAGCGCCGATCCCTGCCGCAGCAGCCCTCCTGGAGTCGGGAGAGGCGGTTCACACCCCCACGCTGACGCAGATCCACCGCCGGCCCCCCAGTTCGCTCCTGCGCTGTCCGCCGCACGTCCAGGAGGAGCGAAGCCCCCGCTGAACCCACCGCAGCCCTCCGGTTGTCCGCCTGGAAGCACGCCGGTCCGGAGCGGCGCCGCCGTCGTGCGAGCGGCGTCGGGCGGAAATCCTGCGCCCGTTCCCGAGCCCGACGCCCCGTTTCCTTGGCTCCCGCATATCGGGTTTCCCCCGTGCCCCGTGTTTGTCGCCTCCGTGTCCGATCCGGCGCCATTCACGGCCTTCCCTTTCAGATTTTGCAAGAGGAGGGCTTTCAACTCCTCCATCTTCTCATCGAAGCGTTCCTCCATTTGTTGTTGCGAGTTTTTCAGATTTGCGTCGATTGCCGCTACCGAATCCGTCAACGCCACATAGTTCTCCTCGATGGCGGCCAATCTCGCCGTCTCCGCCTCCGTGCGTGTCACCATGGTCGCAGGAAGGAGGGTTCTGATACCAAATGTTATGCTAATGCTAGGGTTCTAAGCAAGAAGGAACTAGGAAAAGGAAAATACGGCTAGGGTTTCAAGGAAGAAGAAGGAAATACCTGAATGATAATTTGCATGCCTTCAAAGAGGGGGGAAAAGGGGTATTTATGGAGCCCCCTTTTCCCTAGGGCCGGCCGGCCCCAATGAGGGCTGAACCGGTGTGGTTCAGCCCTCCTTCCTCTTGTTGATTAGTTGCGGGCTGAACCGGATGGTTCAGCCCGGTCTTTATCCGGCGCTCCTTTGGGTCTTCTGGTGTATTTGAGTCCTCGGAACCGCAACTCATTCGGGGCCATAACATGCTCCTCCACCGGATGACATATTCGAAGAGTTGATCTCGGACATCAAAGGCCACGAATATAAATTGATGGCACTGAATGTCAAATCAAAGGGCTTCCCTCAAAGAAAGAGGTAAGCCAAGTCATACACAAGAAGTCGACACCCGAAATTCCTTCAATCTAGGTAAGCATATCTGGTGCCTAGAAAGAAGCGGCCACAAACCGGAGAGAAGCCACCTCTACAACAGAAGGAGAAGGACCGCGGCAAAGAGAGGGAATAACGGCTCTGCCGTGCTGGAAGAGGAAGATCGACGCTCTTTCGAGGAGGTCGGACGCGCTGGAGGAAGTGGAGGAGCAAAACAGAGTTGTTGCGAGGTTGGAGCGAGCGGAGCAGAGCTGTTACAAGGTCTGATCGAGCGAACTAGGCGAGACAGATCGCACGAGAGGCGGGGACTCGTTCGCCCTAATACTTTGATACCATGTTGGCAAAAGTGAAACTTTTTTCATTCAATAAACTCACTCTTCAATATAGAGGAGTGATAAATCCAGGGTTACAACCATAATTATAAGCTAAAAAGATGAAATACAAAAAGTGCTAGCTTATTTCCAACACATGCATTAAATAATAAATAAAGGATTTCTGAAAGAGAACAATTGTAAACCAAGTGCTCTTTTTATTAGAACTCTAATACATAACTACAAACAATGATGAGAATGCTTAATAGTCAATTTACCTAATATACTAGCTGCAGTTAAAAGCTTCTCTCAGCAGAAAGATGACTCCAAATGTATGATCAATCCATCAACCTGAGATAAAAGCACAATAGTTGAAAAGCAAAAAACAAAACATGAACAAGCTATGAGAATGAAAATGTCCATCATACAACGATTAAAATATTGCTAATTCATCCCTCTTCATGATTTGAACTGGCTTTATGAGTGCATCTATATCGCAAGACTTCATGTCATGGTAGCCACAGGACAACATTCCCGGATATGAATCCATAAGAACATTGTTTCCAATTCCAGCATCATCACTATCAGTGTCAAGATTGATATAATCGGAAAATCGTCCATCAGAATAGAAGATGTCATTAGGGTCCTCCAGATCATTTTGGCTAGAAGCTATACTCAGAGGTTTACTAGCCTTGCCAATGCTAGAGAAGAAGTAACGTCCCTGGCTGCTGCTTTTAAGCTTGGTTCGTTTCCTTTTTCTTGACTTGCTTTGAATTTTAGGGTGACCAAGCTTGCATAAAGATCCTTGAGGACAACTCCCTGTTGCTTCAAAGATAGGACATGCGTAGCTATGCTTCTTACGACACTGCTTGTGGAGAAATGAAGTTAATAATCACCATGCAGAAAGTACCAAATTCAAGGTCAGTGAAGCTAAATATTGCACATCATGAGCATAAACACAGTTGAAAATGGAAGAAAAATTTCTACGAAAGAAACAACAAAACCACTTCTTCCTATACAAAGCCAGCAAGAATAAAAAAAATTAATTTAGACAATTGTCCAGGTGTAAAGCATTAGGATTTTGTTATAGGCCACTCATTCAGGTCCGGGCTTACCCCCAGACTCTGGTCAAGCCACACAACAGGGTCGCGACACATACACACCAACCAGCTCTCCTCACCGGATACAATAAATATGGTAGGTTGTTGAGACCGGGGTTTGATCCCCAGACCTCCTTGAAAAGAGTCCAGATCTTGACTCGCTTCACCAACTGAGCCGGCCCTGTTGTGTGCACTTTTATGTAATGGGCCGCTCATTCAGACTGGGGCTTACACCCCAGGCCGCGGTCAAGCCACACAACAGGGCCGCGGCTCAAACACCCTAACCAGCTCTCCGCACCGGATACAATCAATACGTTAGGTTGTTGAGGTCGGGGCTAAATCCCCAGGTTTCCTTGAATAGAGTCCTCATCTTGACTCCCTTCACCAACTGAGTCGCGCTCTCTTCAAGGAGGTCTGGGGGTCAAGCTCAGGCCTCAGCAACCTACCGTGTTGATAGGGATGGTTGGGGTGTATGGGCCGCAACCCGGTTGTGTGGCTTGATCGGGGTCTGGGGAGTAATGTCCAGCCTGAATGAGCGGCCAATAACATAAAAGTGCACTTTTATGTTATGATTGTCCATGTATAAAGCATTAGGATTTTTTTTATGGGCCGCTCATTCAGGCTAGGGCTTACTCTCCGAACCCTGGTCGAGCCACACAATAGATGTTGGAGTGTTTGTGATCTAAAAGTAGTCAACGAGTTAGTCTTGCTGCCAACGTAATATGAGCTTATGGAGTCGCACATAACAACGTATGAGAAATTGGACAATTGATTGAGTTGCATCGACTCATATAGGATGAGTCCAAAGGCAGATTTTACGTAGGCCAAGTTATTTGTCGACTGGATGGTTTGTCGGCTAGAAATACTTGTCGGTTGGATCGTTCGTCGGCTAGAAATACTTGTCGATATGCATGCAGCCGATGCAGTCGATATGCACGCACCAAATGCAGTGGATATGCATGCACCAGATGCAGTCGATATTTCGGAAATAGTTGCTTGACAGCCTACCGACTGGATGGTCCAGCCGATGTAGTCGATATGCATGCAGTCGATGCAGTTGATAAGATTGACTGCTTGGATTTAATTCTAAGGCAAATAACGGCCTGACGTGCCTTTTTACTGGCTTAAGCCCTATACCCAGTTCGACTTTTCTTTGGGTAATTCTTGTTAAATCCAAACACGGTTCACTGAATATTATATGTAGATAAAATTTCAGGGTTAGGGCAAGCCATTTTATAGCTTTTTCGTCAACCCTAATTTTGGAAGTGTTTCGACCGGTGAACCTGATGCCCCCCCTGTGAATCGGAGCCCTAATATCGGCAGTCCTCCTGGAAGAGAACCTAGCAGTTCGTGGTGACGAAGGCCTCGATCAACCCTTGCAGCCCGTCCTCGTATGACGACGACGATGTGTTTCTCCCGTTAGTGTGGATATCCCGTAAAGACACGGATATACTTTCTGTGTTCTCGGGCTCGACGAACAGGGAGTTCTCGGAGTAGGATTCCGACAAAGAGGAAGAAGAATTTCTGGTGCATCTTGGTCGGCTTTGTCTTGATCCTGTACAGGTATATTGCTCCATTAGTTTCTACTTCTTGAATAATATTTCATCGCATGGTCCAGTTTCTCTTTAGGGTTTTTAGAACTTTATTCCGCTGTGTACATGTGATGTGTTGTTCCACTCATTCATAAAAAATCCAACAGTGGTATCATAGATAGGTTCCGACGATGACCGTTTTTCAGAAGTTTGTTGAATCTAGTGCGTGTAAATCTAGAGATTTATAAGTGTTCTAAATGTCATGGGTGCTTCCCCTCGGATCCCCGCCAGGAGCGCATGTGATTTTGTCCTGTTTTCTATGTTATAGAATTTTTTTCTCCTTAACAATAACTATCTCCCTATTTTGTCTTGGATTTTGAATCCAACATTAAGAGACGAGCTTGTCTACTGCTTAAGTGGAGTTGCTTGTGCTTGTGTCCAATACATGTAAATCTAAAGATTTAGAAGGCTTCTGAATGTTCACATTTAGCCCTTTTATCAAATGTTAATGATTTTATTTTGTGTACATCTGGGATGTATGTGTGGATTGTGAATGGTGTAATTTATTTCATGATTATTAGTATGCGTGTGCACAATGATTATGTGTTAATCACGATTAATTGTTAATCAAGAATATCATGAAAAGTCTCTTAACCTAACATTAAGTATTACAGATGCCATCTGATGGATGACAATCTTCCTGCCTCGATCGATGAAATGTGGGCTTGTCAAAGTAAGGTGCATCAAGCTATCTCGGTAAAGGTGCGAGCAGATAATTGTGATATCTCACTGCCGACACCGGGTCTATCTTTACTAAGTAATCTTAAAGGTTGAGTGCCTAGATGCATAAGGTTGACATGCATCATATGATGGATGCGAATAAAAAGTTATTCACTAACCATACAAGAGTTGTATATGAATGCAATTAACAAATATTGTCTACATAAATTGCCACACTATGGGTGATCAGCCAAAGCTAACTTATGGTGTTAGTGAAATACAGATCTTGTCCACAAGAGAGTAGCTCGCATAAACTCTCTGAATTGATATTAAGGGTTATCAATTAGAATAAAATAGTGAGAGCTTTTAATTAAAGTCCATATTAAAATAAAATATATTTTGAAAATATAGTACTCAGTATTCTTTGCATAAATTCTTGTAGAATATTCATGGCAAGTGGTTCGCACTCCACCTTGTCCCTTAGAGCAATCCTTGAGAAGGACAAGCTCAACGGGACAAATTTCCTGGACTGGCATAGGAACCTGAGAATTGTTCTCAGGCAAGAGCGTAAGCTCAATGTCTTGGAAGAAGATCCCCCCACCCGCGGAGCCAGCCGGTACTGCCCCTCGGGCAGATAAAGACGCTTACAAGAAGTATGGTGATGACTCCTTAGATATTGAATGTCTCATGTTTGCTACCATGAACTCTGAGCTTTAGAAGTAACATGAGAACATGCGTGCTTATGAGATAATCAAGCACCTTAAGAAAAAGTTTCAAGGGAAAGTTCAGAAAGAGAGGTTTGACGTCTCAAAGGCGTTGTTTAAGTGAAAGATGGAGCTCGAGACCCAGTAGGGACTCGCGTACTCAAGATGATTGGATATAATAAGAACCTTTAGAGACTGGGCTTTCCTTTGGGCCAAAAGTTGGTCACTGATCTGATCCTGCAATTGTTGTCGGACAGTCATGAGCAATTTGACTTGAACTACAATATGAATGAGATTGACAAGACATTGTTCGAGCTCCTAGGCATGTTGAGAACTACCGACGTCAATATGAAGAAGGTCAAGCATGTTAGCCTCATACTGATGGTGCATAAAGGCAAGGTAAGGACAAGGGATCAAAGAAGACTAAGGTAGGACCTAAGTTATATCTTAATCCCAAGTCTTCAGCACGAAAGAGAAAAGACTTGGCTAAGGAAAAGAATTGTCACCATTATGATAAGGCCGGGCACTAAAGGAGAAATTGTCCTCAATATCTGGAGGATCTGCAGTAGAAGAAGGGAAGTGTGACTTTCATTTCAGATATTTATGTTATAGAGATAAACTTTTTTGCTCCTTCATCTTGTATATTGTATACCGGATGCAGTTCTCACATTATTACAAATGTGCAAGAACCGGGAAAGAGAATAATGTTAGGTAAAGGAGAGGTGGACCTGCGCGTTAGAAATGGAGCAAGAGTTGTTGTCGTTGCGATCTGTGTTTACCATCTTTCTTTGTACATTGAGCTTGTAATAGAATTAGAAAACTATTATTTTATTCTAGCCATAACTAGAAATATTATATCCATTTCATGTTTAGAGATGAAAGAATTTTCATTTATAATTAAGAAAAATTGTTGTTCAATTTTTATGAATGATGTTTGTTATGATATAGTTCATTGTTTAATGATTTATATGTTTTGAACTTACACCATCTGACCTATAACGTAGAAAATACAAAGCGACTAAAAACGAATAACTCAAATCCTACATTATTTTGGCATTGTCGTTTGGGTCATATAAACGAGAAGCGCATATCCAAACTCCATAAAGATGGATTATTGGACTCATTTAATTATGAATCATTTGAGAGATATGAGTCATGTTTATTAGCCAAGATGACGAAAACCCCTTTCACTGCTCATACTGAGAGTGTTGAAGATCTTTTGGGTATAATATATAGTGATGCATGCAGACCCGCGAGTTCTATGGCTAGAACTGAGTTCTAATAGTTTGCTACATTTACTGACGATTTCAGTAGATACAAATATGTGTTTCTTATTAAGAACAAAAATGAGATCTTTGAAAAGTTCAAAAAGTTTAAGAATGAAGTAGAAAACAAAATTGGAAAAAAGATTAAAGCACTCTGATCTGATCGAGGTGGTGAATATCTGAGTCATGAGTTTCGTGATCATCTGAAAGAGTGTGATATTGTATCGCAACTCACTCCACTTGGAACACCACAGCATAATGATGTGTCTGAGAGGAGAAATCGTACTTTATTAGATATGGTGCGGTCGAGGATGAGTCATACAAATTTGTATGTTATCTTTTGAGAATTTACTTTAAAGACGGTTGCTTTCACACTAAATCGTGCTCCAGCAAAAATGGTACTAAAGTCACCATATGAGTTATGGACTGAGAAGCGTTTTAGTATGTCTTTTATTAAAATTTAGGGATGTGAGACATACGTGCGATGTCACATGTCTGACAAGCTGAGACCCAAATCAGATAAATGTTATCATGTGGGGTATTTTAAGGAAACTAAAGGATGTTACTTCTACCTACCGTACGAGGACAAAGTGTTTGTCACGAGCACTGATGTCTTTCTGGAGAAAGAGTTATTATCAAGAAAGACTGTTAAGGTGAAACTTGAAGAAGTTCAAGAACGACAACCTATAAATGAGCCGGAATTGGATCCTGAGCAAGGACTACAAGTTGTTGTAGCAAGAGATCCTTCTCAAAAGACACAAGTCCTACGTAGATCTAGTAGATCAAGATTTGAGCCTGAGATATGGATTTCTCATGTGTCAAATCGGTAGTGTGTTGTTTATGGATCATGATGATGAGTCTGCAACCTACCAAGAGGCTATGAATGGACCAGACTCCGAGAATTGGCTTGAGCCCATGAAATCTGAAATGCACTCCATATATGCAAACCAAGTTTGGACATTGGTGGAACCACCTAAAAGAGTACGACCCATAGAGTACAAATGAGTCTTTTTGAAGACGACCGATATGGATGGGAATGTACAGACATTCAAAGGATGATTAGTAGCTAAAGGTTTCAAGCAAATTCATGGTGTCCACTATAATGAGACTTTTTCCCCTGTTTTCATGGTAAAGTCCACCAGAATTCTGTTATTGCTGCATATTATGACTACAAGATCTGATAAATGGATGTTAAAATGCCTCTCATTAATGGAAATCTCCAAGAGTAAGAGTACATGATAAATCCCGAGGATTTTGTATCTTCAGATGAAGACACTAAAATTTGCAAGCGGTAGAGATCTATTTATAGATTGAACCAATCTTCTCGAAGTTGGAATCTACGTTTTGCTGAGAAAATCAAAAAGTTTGGTTTCATTAAGAATGAAGAAAAGCCTTGTGTTTACAAGAGGATTGGTAGGTGCATTGTTGTTTTCCTGATTTTGTATGTAAATGACATACTTTTAATTGGAAATGACATTCCAACTCTGCAATCTGTTAAGAACAGTCCAGTGAACTACTTTTTTATGAAATACTTGGGTGAAACAACTTATATTTTTGGCATTAAGATCTA
This sequence comes from Platanthera zijinensis, assembly GCA_039513925.1. NCBI lineage: Eukaryota > Viridiplantae > Streptophyta > Magnoliopsida > Asparagales > Orchidaceae > Platanthera > Platanthera zijinensis. The sequence continues at coordinate 61,006,130 of CM077097.1, read as the reverse complement.
TAGAAATAGATCGAACAAGTTGTTGAGTTAGACTCAGAGTATGCACATTGAAAAGGTGTTGAAAAGGTTCAAAATGCTTGAGTCCAGAAGGGATTCTTACTCACATCTCATGATGTGAGTCTCTAAAGACCAATGACCTTAATCTTTGGAAGATAAGGGTTGAATGAAGTTGATTCCATATGCTTCAGCAATTAGGTCAATCATGTATGCAATGTTGTGTACTCGACCCGATGTCTCTTATGCTTTGAACATAACAATAAGATATCAGTCTGATCCTGGTGATGGTCACTGGACAGCTGTCAAGAATATCCTAAATTACTTAAGAAGGACTAAAGATGTATTTTTGGTATTTGATGAAGTGTAAGAGTTCGTCGTAAAAGGTTACACGGAGGTTAGCTTCCAAAATGATATGGGTGACTCAAAATCTCAGTCAGGTTTTGTGTTTTTCCTGAATAGAGGAACTATAAGTTGGAAGATTTTCAAGCGGGAGACAGTGCCTGATTTTAAAACTGAGGCCGAGTATATCGTCGCTGCATATGCGGCGAAGAAGGCTGTGTGGAATAGGAAATTCATCGGCGAGTTTGATGTAGGTCCTAGCATTGTTGATCCGGTAGTTTTTTACTGTGACAAAGGTGCAATTGCACAGGCTAAGGAACCTAGATCTCATCAGCACTCCAAGCACATACTTTGGCAGTTCTATCTTATTCGAGAGATTGTCGATCGAATAAGATGTAAGCATATGCAAAGTACCGACTGGGGAAAATATTGTGCAACCACTAACAAAATCTCTTGTACAAAAAAAGCATGATTGTCATACTAGATCAATGAGTATTAGATACCTGAATGATCAATTCTAGTGAGAGTCTTGTGAATTGTATATTTGTCGGTGGCAATTGATATGAAGAATAAAGTATTATGTATTTCATTTTTTGTTTAAGACAAGTTATTTTATTATGTCAATTTGTTTCTATGTGATGGATTAATTTTAGTCATGGAAGCTGGCGAAGGGAACCGTCGTTCGCTGGAAGCTTGACACAGGAAGGATTCGACCGGCCCTTGCAGAGAAACGTGAATCGTTTCTCTACTCTTATCCGGCGTGTGGTTTTCTTGTACAGGCGAAGTATTTATGGGCCTCATTCATCATTTTAATTTGATATAACTTTTCAGGATTGGTCCGAATAAGGAGAGGCTGAAATTGGAATGAAATTTGATTATATTTTCAATAAGAGGGGGGAGGGGTGCCGTGGACATCTTTTCCTTTTATTCTACAAATCACATTAGACAAACATTCGAGTGTCTAGTTAGCCATATTTAAACTTCTAATGTTTATTGGCTCCAATTTAATTTGAAGAAAATTCATGTGTACCGTAATGTAATCTTAAGCTTGTCGTTACCGTCCTAATTACTACATTACCGGACCTTTTTATTAAATGTCTCAACGAACGGTCAACCTGAAGAGCCACAAATGGAAATGGTTGCGCAAAAGAAATACATTTAAGTAAATTAAGCGCATGCAAAAATAAACGACGCTACAAATGCAACAAAAAATAATAACGAAGCTAGGATATGTCGCAGGGCGCATCAGAGGCCCTCTCAGGTGCCCTTGGAACAAGACAATTGTTTAGAGGAAGAAGAACAATTGTGTGCCCATGGTGTTCAAAGGAATGAGAGTTCTTTTTTCCATCGTGTATGTTATGTATGTTGTACTGCCAAGATCGTCCTAATATGATGTGGCAGACGTCAATGGAAGCGACATAACATGATGCTCTATCCTGATACGTTTTCTCACGGAAAACTCTACTAAATAGTGGTGGGTATTGAGTATAATCAAATAACTATTGACTCAAGATAGGTTGTAAGGGTTTTTTAACAGGTGTATCACAATCCCAAATATGTCTACCATACGTTGAGAAACAAAGTTTTTCATACTATTGTTATCGATAATAATTGAACAAAATTGTCCATGGATGCATGCAGTAGTACAAAAAATATCATGTCTAATATGGTCATCCTCAGTATGCTCGCTGAGGGTGATCAGACTATATCGCAGTACACAGACTAAGTGATCAGTGTGTTCGTCTTCTACATCTAATACATCCTCAGACCCGGGCTCAGGATTGGAGTCACTAATATAAACTGCATACTTAGGCTCATGTACATCAGTATAATCAATAATAGTAACAAAATGACGTCGCAAACACTCAGATGATTTCTGCCCGACTTTATACACTTGAAGCATCAAAATACTCTCGTGTTGGGATAAGACCAAATCATTTCCTTACCCTAGGATGGATTAATGGGAGGTATTGGGATACCAAAAATGATGGGAGGGCGATGGAGATCTAAGGTACTACCAGTCGAAGCAGTGATGACACATGGTTGAGGTCTATCCGTAGAATTAAGTACTGAGGTCTGCTTCTGTAAGGATTGTACCCTACGAGATTTACTAGAGATTTTGCATAAGTCGCGATAATCGTGCAGCTCTAGTTGGTCCCGAATAAAATATCGTAACACATTTAGGTTTATTCATCCACTGATAACTTCTCCTGTCGTACATTATGGAATCAACGATATATGGTTTGAAGATTGTTGAATAACTTGTAAAGAAAGGCCCATTTAATAGGCCCATTTATAGCCCTCTTAGGGATTAGTCACAACATAGGATGGTGTTTAGGCTCGCATCTCTCCACCTATAAATATGTACAAATACTTGTGTTGTATTCATGGAAGATATTTGAGAAATTAATAAAATATTATGTTTCTCTCTCTCCTTTGTCGCATTTCTCTACATGGTATCAGAGATAGGTTCCTTGTTCTACAGTTATAATAAAATATTGGTTTAGCCGCTCAGCACGTTGCTTAACTATCTGATAGTTCTGACTGATACTCCTGTTGAGCCACCCATATTAGTGCTTCCTTGCCTGACAGTTATATCTGCTGCTCTTCCTGGCCGATAGCTCTCCGCGCTTGCCGCGTCTGCCCGCCTGTTTTTGACCGCCCTTGCCACGCTCCTCTTCTTGGCATCTCATCACGGCGGTCATGGATTTGAATGATGCCTCGTCTCTTCTGTCTCGTGCGGCGACTACCCCTTCTAAAATTCGAGATGAGCTCTGGGTCGCCACTATCTCTCTTAGTAGTCGGAAAATTTTAGTGGAGTGGGTCCACTAAGTGCATCATGTCCTCCTGACCAAAGGGCTTCTTCATCACCTTACCAAGGAACAGCCAACTACCCCCACCGAGGACTGGCCCCGCAATGATGGGCGCGTTCAGTCGCGGCTTCTGAATTCTATGGACATTGAACTCTATTGTATGGCCATATATCAAGAAATGGCAGAGTTATGTAGGATAAACTTCACTTCTTATACTCTGGGAAGGACAGTTTGCAACACCTATTTAATATATTCAATGATCTTGAGTCTCTTGATCTAGGTGTGGATGGTGACCTGACTCCCTTTGTTGTATGATCCAAGACTCTTATTGAAGCTTGGATTCAACATCAGTCTCTCATAACAGATCTCACTGCCCAACGAGCCAAGAAAGAAACTGTCGACAAAACCGTGATGATAGCCCGTGTTCTCCCACATCTCCACAACGTCCGTGCAAATATCCTCTCATCCTCCACCCTATCATCTCTCTCTGATGTGCGTTCCATGCTCTTGAAGGTGATACGACCTTTTCATACTCCTGACACTGTCTCTCCAACTATTCTTCAACAATCTCTTACTACTCGCCTACCTCCTCCACCGGCTTGTGGAGGTCGCACCGGCTTTCGGGGAAAAGATCGATTTGTTAGGCCGCATCCCAAGTGCTCCTACTGTGGTCGGGAAGGTAATCTTAAGGCTACTTTCTATCATAATCATGGTGCCCCTCCTACACCCCTTGCATCTATTGTAACAATCCATATTGTTAAAAGCAAAAATAAAAGTAATAATAATGATAAAAATAAGAGTATGTGTTAATAAACCAATTAGGTTTCTTAACTCTTTCTAAACTAAGCCAACCCTCTTATTAACCCGTCGGCCTAGGTTTTCTCTCGATCCTGCTCCAGCCCCGACTCTCGCAATCACCGCATCTCCCGTTTCTGTCGCAGGTCGCAAGCAGCAAGTGCGCATCCCGCCTCTTCCTGCTCCCGCCGGCATCTCTTCCCGCACCTCATGATCCTCTGGTTGTGGCCGACACCACCTCCTCTGGATCCTCCTTTATCTCAGGCTGACGACAGCTCCTCTGCCAAAGCCGGCAGTTTCCATGGCCGGCAGCCACCTCTTCTGCCTTGGCCGGCCACTTCTCATCCTCAAGGCCGGTAGCCGCCTCCTCCTCCGACAGCCCTTTTCCTCATCGTCTTGGCCGAGATTTTCGAGGACGCCTAGGATTTTGCTCAAATCTTCCTCCACTCATATTTTGGACTCGATTTTGGTTCCTCTTGTGATGGAATCTCTCAAAATCCCACTCCGATTTAGGGTTTTTGTAGTCTAAGCGCCTCCAAGTCTCCGTTTCTGCGTGATAATCTCTTCTCCTCTCACTTTTGAGAGAGGTTTGAAATAGGATTTCTTGTTTTTTTGCTTGCGCCACATAGCCGCCGCCGTCAGTTTCAGCTTCACTTTATGGAAAGTAGAGATTCCTCTCTTTTACAAGTATTGAGTTTAATTTATTGCATCTGTTCTTTTGACCACATGACTTCATTCTTGCATATTTTTGATCTATGGAATAAGCTGGAATGTTGAATGTCTAATCTGACAAGTCAATATGTTAGTGGTTAAATATTTAATTTGTTTGACTCGACATGATTTTATGATTATGGTTGTTTATACTTAGTTGAATTTCGTCTCATTGGATAAATAAAGGGAAGATGAGTTAGTAAATGAAGTTGATTGATTTTTATTGAATTCTCACTTAAGTGAAGTGTATCTTATTTGATGGTTTATTGAAAAACTGATGGTTATTTGTGAGCATGAACATTAATTATTATAATGGTAAATATTAAGATTTCTTGTTAGCAAATAAATGAATTGTGTTTTATATGAAAGCTATGATCATACACATGTTTACTTGGGTGATAATGGTGTCTTAGAATAGTTTAATCTAGGTGAGTACTCGTTATCCCAGAACCGATGTATACCAAATTTACTCGTGCAATTTATTTGAAAAAAAAACCTTCTTGTTAATGATATTTTAATCCCTCGAACCCAAAGTTCAACTCATTCCCAAGTTTTTGATGTAATCAAATCTTTTCTTATGTCTGTCGGGTTGTAAGACCCAAGTAAAATTGGTTCTTGATTTGGTTTTTCCCTTTAAGTGTATTTGTTCTATTAGAATCACTAAAATATGAATCATTTAACTCAATAATATCTTACGCATTCATTGAAAGGTAGTGTTTAATTGGTGCATTTCTCTGCTTGCATGGTCACGACAAGCAGAAATTTTTCTAATAGGACTTGCATATGAACTTGAGTGTGAACCATATACACCCACTAAAAACAAGTACACACTTCATTGATTACAGCTCAAGATATTACATGATCAATTATATGTTATGCTCCGGAGGAAACTTAATTCAAGTTATTTTTGTTTGGCTATTTAACTTGTTTGTCTTGTTAGCTTTATTTAATTGAACACTGATACACATACAGTTTTGCTTCTCTTTTTGGTTATGTATTTGACTTGCTCACATGTTTATTTCAATGTTCTGAGATATTTTCTTGTTGTCTTGGAATTGCCTTAGAGTTTGTGACAGCGCCACCAGGTCCTCGAGCCCGATCTGCATTAAGTTCCTGGTTATATATTTACGTTTCATTTCATTCACTATCAGATATTGTTTTATGTAATAATAATGGTCAGTAAATCATGGACAACTACTAAGTTATATTATATGCACTCGAAGTTAATATTGTTTGTATGTTCATTAATCTGAACCTGTTATTACATTAAATTTGTACCTGAATTTGTATCATAAGTTTTAATAAAATGCATGTGCACCTGTTTCACACTGCCATATTTTAAAATTTCCGCATAAAATAACTATGTTCCTTCAAATTAATTATTTAAAAACTATTTACCAGTATCTCTGCTTCCACCTTACAGGCATGGATTTTCTTTCCGCACATGCCTGTGGCATCACAGCCCGCCCGAAGCGCACTCTGACTATCTTTGAGACAGGTAGTGACAGTTAGTATCAGGGCTAGGTTTGTTTCTAAAGATAAAGTATTTTATATTTTTTACCTATTTTGAATTTTATAATATAAATATATATGCATGCATCATTGCTTCACTCACATTGTCATTATCTGTTGTTCATGGCTGAAACACGCGCACACTCACTCAGAAGCATAAGTAGTATGTACACGAATGTTAAGGGATTATGGGCAAACTTAACATTTTTGTGCATATGAATTTTCACTAAGATATACACCGTTGTGAATATTAAATTGTATCGGCGGTTTAATATTTTAAAGTGCGTTGGCATTAGAATCATAATATCCATGACATGTTAAGTGAAATGGGCGCTTAACATGACATGTGTATCCATTCATTTGCATTCATATCAGAAATCATTTGTTATGGGCATGCGGTGATACAAGGGCAATGAAACCCTAAAGCTTGTGAAAGGAGAAGAAGTTGAAGGAAGGGGGAAGAGGAAACCCTAGAGGGAGAAGAGGGGTTAGAGAGGATTTTAGAAAGAGAGAAACTTTCATATTTTCATTGCTTACCTTCCAACTACAAGACCATGCACATATATAGGACCCGAGTGCAAACCAGTAATTACATACAACACTTAAAATATTAAAACAGCAGAATATTACGACGAGTTTAATAACGACAACTCTAACTCAATACATCACGACTCGATACATATATATGAAGATAACTGACGGAGGACCGTAACACTCCACCTGTCCTTGAGATTGAGCTTGTCCTAAGGCTCGAGCTGCAGTAGGATGATCGGCTCATCGGGCTCCTTTATCTCGCGCCAAAATAGCGTCTGATAGTGTGTCACGGTGGCATGGGGCGCGAGTTGGAGCGACGACATCTTCAGAAGGGCGTGCGGCTGAAGCAAGGAGTCTGGTTGGTTCGGTGGAGCATCTGGCTGGTCCGGTGGAGCAGCAGGAGGCAGAAATGGCAGGATGGCCGAAGGAACAGCGGTCGGCCGAATGAAGGGGTCCTCAAGCTGGAAGAGGGTTGGAGAAACCATGGTCGGCGGAAGGCCCGGATCCGGCGGGGAAGGCTGTGCAGTGCGAGGCAGCAACGGAAATGCGACCGAAGGGGCTTGCAAAGTAGTGGCCGACAGAGCGGAAGTAGTGGCTGGAGGGATAACTGGCCGAATTGGCAGTCTCGTCGGCGGGCCAACTGGGGCGAAAGTGGCGGCAGCATGCGCGAGCTGAGAGGGCTCCGACACTGGGAGAGGCGAAACGCCAAAGTGTTCGGAATTTTGCCAATTTGTCAAAGTGTGGTGTTGAGTCGAGATGTGGTAGACTGAAAAGTCTGCAAACTTTTCCACAACATTGAGCAAAGGGCAGCTTCGTCCGCGACATTAAGTGTAATCTCCATCCAAACAAATTGCTTAATGAATTAATTCAGGAGGAGTTAATTTCTTAAAGAAGTAATTTATGAAATCATTAATTATTCTGGGCCTTTGCAGTCGGAAGTGTGTTGCCCAAGAAAAATTGGGGCGGGCGGGATGGGGTGATGTGCTGCCCAAGAAGTCTGCAAACTTTTTTTACGTCCAAGCTCTGCGATGTCGGCCTGATGTTGCGTGCAGAGCGGCGCACAGTAAAAGCTTGCGTTGAAAAAAACCAAAAATTCAATCCAGCGGCGTTGTTGAAGTAGAGCCGGAGAAGCAAAATGACGAAACGTCGTCGTCGACGAAGCTGCGGCGTGAGGACGATTCCGCCGCGTGAGGCGATGGGCGCTCCCGCATCGAAAAAGGCGATGTCGGGCTGAGCTTGGACGATCCCGACAACCTCGACGAACCCGTCCTGCGTTTCCTGGGATGAGGTCGGGCTTGAGTCTGGACGCAGAAGGCGAGGGATAAGCTGCGGAAACAGTGGGTGGCCGGCAGTGGAAGAGTCGAGGGCTACGAAAAAATTCGCCCCGGATGGGAGGAAAGGGCTCTGATACCAAGTGGTTACGGGCATGCGGTGATACAAGGGCGTTGAAACCCTAAAGCTTGTGAAAGGAGAAGTTGAAGGAAGGGGGAAGAGGAAACACTAGAGGGAGAAGAGGGGTTAGAGAGGATTTTAGAAAGAGAAAGAAACTTTCATATTTTCATTGCTTACCTTCCAACCACAAGACCATGCCCATATATAGGACCCGAGTGCAAACCCGTAATTACATACAACACTTAAAATATTAAAACATCAGAATATTACGACGAGTTAAATAACGACAACTCTAACTCAATACATCACGACTCGATACATATATATGAAGATAACTGACGGAGGACCGTAACATCATTGCACAAGTGTTAAGCTAAAAACAACAATAATGATTGTATACACATGAATTTTATTATTTGTTTGACATCGCACATGATCTCATTCATGTAATTGCATGATCATTACTTAGAGTTGTCCGATGAAAAAGTTGTAATTATTATATGATTTATGAACCTGACAGTATGGAATATCTTAGAATCTCTAGTTTCAAGTCTCCGATATTCGTAGTCAGTACTTTCTGTTACGCTTGTCTATCAATTCTTATCTAGTTCTCTAGTTTCTCCTTATAGTTGACTCTTAAATGTCAGCAAGAAATGAGAGTTTTCTTGTAATTTGCTCTGTTGAATTATTTCAATGTTATTTTGTACTCTTTCATTTCGAGTTTGACTTACTTTTGACGATACTTAGTCGTCATTCAGCTTCTTTTTTTATTTGGTGTGCTATATTTGTTTCATGCAAAGATCTTTCTCGCTCTCGAATTCTCGAGTCTTGCGTCTCGATTTCGAGTTGATTGAAGAAATTCTTGTGTTTCATGAATCCAATCTTTCATATTCAATCGATCTTGCTAAGATTGTATTGTAATAAGTACGCAAGCTTCGAAAAAAAACTCATTCTATGTTAAGAGTTCCTTGAACGCATGACAAGTCTAAGGCGCACGCTTGAGAACTTGAATCTGACATAAGTATCCACAAGTTTTCTCTTGATCTTGATATGTCTCCGCGCTTGTTCTTCATTCTATTTCAGAATACTCATAGTTAGCTTTCATGCCTTGATTTTAAAATTTTGTTTGAAATGTATGACATATAAATCTTCGTCATAAGAGACCCCGGTCAGGAATTCCTTAGAAGTTTCGGGACTAAACTTTCTAAGTATGAGAGATTGTAACAACCCATATTGTTAAAAGCATAAATAAAACTAATAATAATCATAAAAATAAGAGTATATTTGTTAATAGACCAACTAGGTTTTTTAAACTGAGCCAACCCTCTTATTAACCCGTCGGCCTAGGTTTGCTCTCGATCCTGCTCCAGTCCCGACTCTCACAATCGCCGCATCTCCCGATTCTGTCGCAAGCTGCAAGCGCGCATCCCTCCTTTTTGTGCTCCTGTCGGCATCTCTTCACGCGCCTCATGCTCCTCTTGTTGTGGTTGGAGTCGCCTCTTCTGGATCCTCCTTCATCACAGGCCGACGACAACTCCTCTGCCAAAGCCGGCAGTTTCTGTGGCCGGCAGCCACCTCTTCTGCCTTGGTCAACCACTTCTTCTCCTCCTCAAGGCCAGTAGTCGCCTCCTCCTCCTCCGACAACCCTTTTACTCTTCGTCTTGGCCGAGATTTTCGAGAAGAACGCCTAGGGTTTTGCTCAAATCCTCCTTCACTCAGATTTTAGACTCGATTTTGGTTCCTCTTTTGATGAAATCTCTCAAAATCCCTCTCTGATTTAGGGTTTTTGTATCCTAAGTGCAGACAACTCTCCGTTTCCGCGTGGCAGTCTCTTCTCTCCTCACTTTTGAGGGAGGTTCGAAATAGGATTTCTGGGTTTTTTGATTGCGTCGCTTAGCCGTCGCCGTCAGTTTCAGCTTCACTCTAAGACAAGTAGAGATCTCTCTCTCACAAAGATTGAGCTTAATTTATTGCATCTGTTCTTTTGACCATCTAACTTCATTCTTGCATATTTTGATCTGTCGAATAAATTGGAATGTCGAATGCCTAATCTGACAAGTCAATATGTTAGTGGTTAAATATTTAATTTGTTTGACTCGACATAAGTTTGTGATCATGATTGGTTTTTAATTAATTGAATTTCATCTCATGGGATGAATAATAGGAAGATGAGTTAGTAAATGAAGGTGATTGATTTTTATTAAATTCACACTTAGATGAAGTGTATCTCATTTGATGGTTTATTGAAATACTAGTAGTTATTTGTGAGTATGAAGATTACTTATTATAATGGTAAATATTAAGATTTCTTGTTAGCAAATAAATGAATTGTATTTTATATGAAGGTTCTGATCATACACTTGTTTACTTGGTAGATAATTGTGTCTTAGAATGGTTAATCTAAGTAAATACTTGTTATCCCAGAACCGATGTATGTCAAACTTACCCATGCGATTTATTTGAAAAAAAAACTTCTTGTTAATGATATCTTCATCACTCGAACCCGCAAAGTTCAATGCATTCCCTAGATTTCGATTTCATCGAATCTTTTCTTATACCTGTCTAGTTGCAAAACCCGAGTAAAGTCTGTTCTTGATCTGATCTGTCCCTTTAAGTGAATTCGTTTTATTAGAATCACTAAAATATGAATTATTTAACTCAATAATATCTTACGTAATCATTGAAATTTAGTGTTTAATTGGTGCATTTCTCTACTTGCATGGTCACGGCAAGCAGGAATTTTTCTAATAAAACTTCCATATGAACTTGAGTGTGAACTATGTGCACCCACTAAAAACACCTACAGACTTCATTGATTACAGCTCATGATATTACATGATCAATTATATGTTATGCTCCAGAATAAGCTTAATTCAAGTTATTTATGTTTGGATATTTTTCTTACCTGTCTTATTAGCATTGCTTCATTGAAAACGGATACACATACATTTTTGTTTTCCTTACTGGTTATGTATTTTACTTGCTCATCTGTTTATTTCAACATTCTATGGCATTTACTTCATGTTTTGGAATTGTCTTAGCGTTCATGACAACGTCGCCAGGTCCTCGAGCCTGATCTGCATTAAGTTTCAAGTTCTATAATTACGTTTCATTTCTTTTACTGTTAGACATTTTTTCATGTAATAATAATGATCAGTAAATCATGGATAACTGCTAGGTTATATTATATGCACTCGAAGTTAACAATGTTTGTATGTTCATTCATCTGAACTTGTCATTGCATGAAATTTGTATCATAAGTTTTAATAAAATGCAAGTGCACCTATTTCAAACTACCATATTTTAAAACTTCCGCATAAAAAAAACTATTTTCTTTCAAATTAATTATTTTAAAACTATTAATCAGTATCTCTACTTACGTCTTACAGGCATGGATTTTCTTTCTGCTCATGCTTGTGGCATAACGGCCTGCCCGAAGCGCACTCTGAATTTTGCTTTGACGAGTCGTGACATCTATGGCAATTGTTGCTCCCACTGTTACTTCCCTTGACGTTTCTGCATTACATACTCAACTCCAAAATCTTCAGGGCATGCTTAGTCGGTCTTCGAGCATTGTTGCGACCATCTACAATGAAGTTAATCTCTTTCTCATCCCATAATCCAACTTGGATTATGGACTCTGGTGCATCCAATCATATTACTCCATCGAAGCCTTCTCGAGATTTGGACACTGCATGTCCTAAGTTCATCATTGTGCTTAATGGTGACGCTACTCTCGTTCATGGTGCTGGCAACATGGACCTGACTTCATCTCTCTCTCTCTCTCTCTCTCTCTCTCTTCGCTCGGTTCTTCATGTTCCATACTGTCATTTTAATCTTCTTTATGTCAATCGTCTTACTCAGGACCTCAACTGCGCTGAAACATTTTTTCATCCTCTATTGTTGTGCAAGATCGACAAGCACGGAATATCATTGGTAGAGGGTGATTGACTAACGGGTTGTACACCTTGGATATTTCCCTCATTGCTCTCTTTTGTTACCTCTGTTGACTAACATCAACGTCATGGGCATGCTCCTCTCCCCATTCTGAAGAAAGCTTTTCTAAATGTGTCCCTCACGACTTCACCTGCGAATCATGCATCTTCGGCAAGCAGCGTCGCTTTTCTTTTTCTTCTTATTATACTTGGAGCAATGCTCCTTTTATTTTAGTCCATTCAGACATTTGACATGACTATAAAATAACTAGTGTTTCTGGTTAGCGTTATTTTTTTACCTTTATTGATGATTACTCTCGTATAACCTGCTTATACTTACTTCGTGATGGCTCTGAATTATTTTGTGTTTTCAAGCCCTTAATGATGAGATACGTGCTCAGTTCTTGGCTAATATTAAGACTCTTCGGATCGATAATGCGCGCGAGTATACGTGTCATGCCTTTCAAACCCTTTGTACTTACTTTGGTATCATCCACCTCCTGTCCTTACACACCACAACAAAATGGCATTGTTGGGCGCAAAAATAGTCATCTCCTGGTCGTTGCTCGTCCACTTTTGTTTCAAATGCAGGTGCCTAAGGTCTATCACCATTTTGCGATGTCCAACGCCTGTTATCTCATCAATCGCATGCCCTCCACCTTTCTCAATTTTTCCACTTCATTCAGTCTTCTCTTTCCCTCCACCTCTCTCTTTCTCATAACGCCTCATGTCTTTGGTTGTGCATGCTATGCTCATTCCCTTAGCCCCGCAACTTACAAACATGACCAACGCGCTACTAAGTATATGTTTAGTTACTCCCATACCCAAAAAGGTTATCTATTATTCTCCTTCCACTCGAAAATTAGTAACGAGTGTGGATGTAACCTTTCTCGAAGATTAGCCTTCTCACTCATCACCTTTGGCCTCTCTTGCACTTCCTCTCCTACCATGTCCTGTCATTTTTGTCACCTCTCATGAATCACTTCTTCCAACGCCTTCCACCAGACCAGCCAACCCACCTCTTCTTCGTGTGTACACTTGTGGTTCTCCACACTCTGACGACCCGAGACAGCTACGTCCTACTGATGACATTCTGTGCTCTGCGCTCCGAAATCTAACTTAGGGTCATCATCTAGGAAGCACCGGTACGAGTACGAGTACCGGGTACGGTACGTATCCAGTACAACGGTACCCCAAAATTTTCAAACTAAGGATAAGGGTACAGGGGAATACGTTGTATTAAATATAATAAATATATATGTATATGTCACATCTGTTTCTAAAATCAGCAATGAAGCAATAGGAAACAATAAGTTTCTGTTTTTGAAATCAGCAATTAAAAGGAAAATATCTGTTTATGTTTCCGAAATCAACAGTTAAATAAATTTTGCTATAGTTTTAACAAAAAAAGATAAATAAATCTAATCAAACACCGCTAATAGTATTTATGGGTCATAAAATTTTCTTTTCTAAAAAACATGCAAAAGTTTTTGTTTACTTTAGAAAAGCACACTCCTATCACAATATGCAAAACGCTCTGTCAAGTCCAAGTGTATCTAAAGACTAGAGTAAAAGGTGTATCTACCAAATACCGAGTGCGTCGGTATCGGATACGTATCTGGTACAGTTACGTGACCCTCAAGGGAGTACCGGTGCTTCATGGGTCGTCATCGTATCGTGGTTGATTGTGAAATTTTGGGTATTGGGGAACTTATACTTTGTCCCTAGGGTGTGGGTGTTTGTTAGGTTGAGGTGGTAGATTCCTAACCAAATGCAGGGTGGCCTCAATGTTGTTCATGAAAGTTCGCAACCGGTTCATTAATTGTGTAACATCTCCCATATTGGTGGTGAGAGTTTCAACCAACAGCATGAGGTTACCCATGCGTTGGTTTAAGTCCTCAACGCATGCCTCGATTGTGTCTACTCGACTCTCCATCTTTATTTTTTTTAATAGAAAAACTTCTTTCTTAAATATGGTTATAGTTTTTTGAAAGAAAAAAAATTCTCAAATTTAAAGACTAGGAAAAACTTTTTTAAAAGAGAGATGAATTTAAAATGCATTCAAAAAAAAATTAAAACATAAACACAAACAAAACCTAACTAATTTTTTCATTTTTTTTAAACAAAAAACTAATTTTTTTAACTCCTTAAAGAAAATCAGTGTTTTAAGAAAAATTATATTTTTGGATTGGTGGATTCATGATAAGAATTGAATCCCACCTAACTTTAATACCAAACTGAAGTGAAAAAACTTTTCAAAACGGATTGAAGTAATTTCCGAACTTTGGTTAGAAATTTAGCCTTAATATGTACCTGAGAAAGAGGGGTCCCTAATAGATAAATCTATGCTCGTTTCAATGGACTAACATGAATGGCGGAGAAATCTTAGGGGAGTTTTGTTCACACCACAAGCGAGAATCAATTTCTAACTGCTAATTCGCAATGAACTGCGAATTTCAAGACAATGGGAGAGAGAGTATGAGCGGAAAGAGCAAATGATCACTTAAAGAAAATTGCATAAAATTATTCTAATATTGGGGAGAAGAAATTATACCTTTTCATCCTAAGGACAGAACAGGGCAGGCAGTAGGAAGGGTTGCTAATCTGGTAACAGGGATGTGGCGTGATTGGTAAACAGTGAAACAAAAGGATGTTAGCTCTGCCGGGAGAGGTATGTCGAGGGTGTAAGCTTGACGTTGGATGGTAACGGAAACGGGAGAAGCTAGTGACGTTGGGTGGAGGATGGGTCTAGGTCGACGAACCAGGAAGGGCGCAGGAGGGATGTCGAAGAAAACAGGCCGAATGGATGACGAGTAGGTGGCACGGGGTGGCGCTGGTCAGTGCCCTGAAGGTCCTGGCGCGACGGTCGTCGAAGGCTTGAGGGGAACCAGGTAATTGAAAGGGATGGAACACGATGCTGATCTGGCCCCAACGAGAAACAGGAGCTCAATGACTATGTTTCTCGCTTTCTTCCAACTTCCTTCTCAACGAGAGGAGGGACATCTTTTAAAGGACACGGAATAGCAACTGTAGCGTTTAGCAGCGGAATTGAAACTGTAGCGACCAAAATTAATTGCATCCAGCTGGATTTAATGGAAATCAAAGGACAGCTAAGATAACTCCAAAAAAAAATTTAGATGAAATAAATAGGATTGTTACAAGCTGACTTTGGAAATTCAGAAGTGAATTTTCTGCCCCCAAATAAATTAATTTCAGATTCTGATAATTCTGAAATTAATTGATTAATAACTTGTATTTTAAGCAACTACCCACTTAACCAATTACCTTCATACCCTCCTACTCACCATTATCAGACCAATTTATTTAGGGTCTTATTGGCTGGTCAAGTCAATATTTCAATATACAAAAAAACAAACTAGCAACAACTTGTAAATGACGAACATACAAATATGGCGAACAAACAATCAAACGCAAGAACAAACACGCAAACACACAAACAAAAACGCTAACACACAAACAAAGGGATTAAAGGGATGCAATTGCATGCTCAGTAACTTTTGTAAGGTCAACTTCAACACCCACGTGTTGATCCTTACCTGCACGTACATTGTAATGTCTTCGAGTTTATTACTCTTAGAGTTCAAGTTAATGAGCTCCAAGTGAATATGTTATGGGTCTCGAGCACCGAACCCTTTATCTTATTATTATTATCGTATGTTGTGTGAGTCTCGAATACCGAGCCATTTATCTTATTATTATTATATATTTTGTGGGTCTCGAGCACCGAGCCGTTTATTATCGCATTTATGTCACGTAAGAGTCATTATGATGTAGCCTATTTAAAGGCATTTGGGAATGTGTTATGGGTACGCAATGACAAAGTTCTAATTCTCATCTTCTATGTGAAATCTTGGTGGCTCTCTCCTCCGACGAGCAACCCCGCTTAGGCAGTCACGGTCACGGCTCCGTAGTATCCCCGCCATCTTCTCCACCTCTGAGCTCTCCTCCGGGCAGCGTTATAAGGCCTATAACAACTTGGTATCAGAGGCAGACCTCCTCTTCCGCCCAAGCTGTCCGTAAAACCTAAATCTGTTGTCGCCTCCCTCTGCTACCACTGCCGTCTTCTACCACTGTCGTTATTTCCGCAGACCGACGCCTCTTCCCTGTGAACCTCGCCACCGGGCAATCATCTTCCCCTGGCCGCATATCTTCTAGTAGTAGGCATCCTCAAGCCGTTGCTTCACCGTGTCAGCAGCCGACCTGATACTCATCCGGCGAAAATTACCGTTTCGTTTTCTGTTACAGCGCCGGCTAGTTCTCTGCCCAGCAAGCTCCACGCCGCACCCCCACTCCGGCTTCTTCACGGGCCGGCCAGCTCTCTGTCCAGCAACAACTTCTCAGGCGTCGTCGAGCCCCTGCCCTACAACATCGCCGCAACCCGACATCTCATCAAGCCCCGCCCCGACAACCCCAAGTCGCACGTCGTCGACCCCTACCCTGCATCATCACCGCAACCTGCCGATTCTTCAAGGCCCACATTGCCATCCCCAAGCCGCATGCCCTCAAGACCCTTCCTTGTCTTATCGCCACAGCTGCAGCTTCCTCGAGCCCCCTGCCATGTTGCGCTGCATCGAGCCCCGTGCACTATTTTTTATTTGTTTGTTAACTTTTGTCGTTGTCGATACTTAAAAATAAAATAAAATAAAAGCACTAGGCACGGTTTTCCTGTTTACACCCACTTTTATTACTCTTCTACCCCAACCCCTCTCCCATCCAACAATCCAACTTTAATAATTAACCCGACCAGCCTCTCCTGCTCCAAAACACCTTTATATTCTATTTTATTCCAGCACGCCCATTACTTTTGGTGCCAACATTCGGCGTAATCGCGGCTCTCATGGTCACTCCCAGTCTTCCAACTCGGGGCAATCCCACCGGTCGGTCACTCGTTCTTCTTCTCACTCCTCCACTCACACTATGGGTGACTCATCTAAACAACTCAACCAAATTATGACCATGCTTCAGGCCGTTATAACACAACAAGCTGCGCACACTGCTCTTGGGGACCGTCATCCGGAGGCCATTATTGCGCTCTCCAAGCGCATCGATGATCTGTCTACCGCTCCGACACACAATCAAGCCAGCAGCAGTCAGGCACAACAACTTCTCCGCACTGCCGCGTCGCCCCTGACCGTCCACGAGCCGCCGCCAGTCCCCGCGCACCCCGATGCAATGATTGTACCACGCGACACCAGGTTGGAATCTCCAACCTATGATGGGAAAAGTGATCCCTTGAGCTGTCTCACCAAGTGTGAGCAATACTTCGGCCACCAACAAACTCTGGCAGCATATCGAATCCATTTAGCAAGTTACCATATGCTCGACTTCGTTGTTTTATGGGTTTCACGAATTCTCACCGACCGGCCGAATCTGATATGGGACGACTTCAAATGGCTATGCAACTTACGTTTCGGACCTTCTATCCGCAGTAACCACCTCGATGCACTCACCTCTCTACGAAAAACGGGGACCGTTGACGATTACCTGGAACAATTTCAGCTTCTCTTGACGCATGTGCCTCTTGCCCCGGATATGCAGGTCGACATTTTCACTGTTGGACTTCGCGAGCGCCTGCGACTGGATGTCGAGTTTGAATCCCCACCCGATTTAGTAACTACTATGAGTCTGGCTCGGCTTTGCGATCGTCGCCTCCAGATAGCACCGGAGGCCTATCCACCTGCCACCAACATTGTTCAACAAGGTTGTATCGAGGGTCCTCCAGCTCCACCGATCCGCCGATTATCTCGGGCTGAGATGCTGCAACGACGTGCTAAGGGATTATATTTCAATTGCGACGAACAGTACACTAGCGACCACAAGTGCAACTGGCTTTTCTACCTGCATGTCGAGGATTCTGACGATGAGGGCATCGGATAAAGCTTGAGGACTGTCTTTTTTTGCAAGAAAGGGTGAGATGTTATGGGTCTCGAGCACCGAGCCCTTTCTCTTATTATTATTATCGTATGTTGTGTGGGTCTCGAGCACCAAGCCCTTTAACTTAATATTATTATCGTATGTTGTGTGGGTCTTGAGCACCGAGCCATTTATTATGCCATTTATGTCACGTAAGAGTCATTATGATGTAGCATATTTAAAGGCATTTGGGTATGTGTTATGGGTAAGCAATGACAAAGTTCTAATTCTCATCTTCTATGTGAGATCTTGGTGGCTCTCTCCTCCGACGAGCAACCCCTCTTAAGCAGTCGCGGTCACGGCTCTGTAGTATTCCCAACATCTTCTCCACCTCCGACCTCTCCTCCGGGCAGCGTTATAAGGCCCGTAATAGAATATTAATTAATTCAGAATTCAATCTCTTGTTTTCTTCAAGAAACATCTTCAGCTCTTTCTCAAAAGCCTTTCTTCTGCCCAAGAGTCACTTCGAGTGATTTCTATTAAAGCTTGTTCTTCAAGCTTTTCATTTAATGCGTGATTGCACTAGGTGAGTTCTATTGAATAATGGAAAAGCTTAGCTCCAAACCGGAGCCCCGATCATATATAGATATATATATATATAACCTCAAGAATATAAATACAATATTAACACTAATAACAAAATGGTAACTCCAGTACTCCCCCTCAAGTTGGAGCAAAGATGGCAATCATGCCCATCTTGGAAATGGTCAGATCTGAACGAGTAGGATCAGCAGCTTTAGTGAAGGCGTCAGCAAGTTGGTCAGCAGAGGGGACGTAAGCTGGAAGGACAGTCCCAGTACGAACGTGGTCACGCAGAAAATGAACATCCATCTCAATGTGTTTGGTGCGCTCATGTAGCACCGAATCCTGTGTAAGTAGGAGAGTTGACTTATTATCACAGTAGAGCATCGAGCCATTAACAAGAGATAGGCCAAGTTCAGTCAGCAGTGATCGAAGGCAAACCAACTCAGTAACGTCGTGTGTCATGGCGCAGTACTCTGACTCAGCAGAAGAACGAGATACGATGGATTATTTCTTACTCCGCCACGAAACAAGATGATCAACATGGAATACACAAAAACCTGACGTAAAGCGTCGATCCGTAAATGATCCAACAAAATCTGCATTCGTGAAGCAGGAGAGACTGGTAGCACTGTCAGCCTGATAGAACAACCCAAGACCAGGAGCGCGCTTAAGATAGCGAAGGACACATAGAGCAGCCTCTAGGTGAGATGTCCTGAGAGAATGCATAAACTGGCTCAAAACGCCCACTGAGAAGCTGATGTCAGGTCTGGTATTGGTCAAGTATATCAAACGGCAAACAAGTCGCTGGTGCTGAGAGAGGTCTGAAAGAGGATCACCAGATTCAACATGGAGGCGATGGTTGATGCCCATAGGAGTACTTGCAGGACGACACCCAAGTAGACTCGTGTCCCGAAGAAGAACTAAGGTGTACTTGCGTTGCGATATAGAGATGCCCTGTCGTGAGCGAGCTACTTCAATCCCAAGGAAGTAGCGGAGAGGTCCAAGGTCTTTCACCTCGAAGGCGGAGCGAAGTGTAGCTTTCACCTCAGAGATGTCAGAGGGATCATCACCGGTAAGAATAATATCATCAACATAGACCAGGACAATGGCACGACGTCCCTCAGGAGTGACACGAATGAAGCAAATGTGATCTGCACGGCACTGAGTGAAGCCATACTAAAGGATGACCGAGCTGAACCGTTCGAACCAGGCATGCGGTGACTACTTTAAGCCATACAGAGATTTGTGCAGTTGGCAAACTCTCCCCGAATACTCCCCCTTAAGGGCAAACCCCGGAGGAGGATCCATATATACCTCCTCCTGTAACTCGTCGTGCAGGAAGGCATTTTTGACGTCAAGCTGGTAGAGAGGCCACACCCGAGAGGCCGCAAGCAAGAGCAGAAGGCGGACACTGGTCAACTTAGCCACGGAAGCAAACGTGACACCAAACTCGTCTGGAGCCTGAGTAAAGCCCCTGGACACCAAACGAGCCTTGTAACGATCAATAGTACCGTCAGCAGAGTACTTCACAATATAAATCCATTTTCACCCAACTGTACGTTTCCCGAGAGGAAGAGGAACCAGAGACCATGTCCCAGTACGACGGAGAGAAGACATCTCCTCCTACATGGCCTGAACCCACCGCGGGTCAAGAAGAGCCTCAGTAGTCGAGGTAGGTAGCTGGACAGAATCAGCAGCAGCCACAAAAGCCTGGTAAGAGAGTGAGAAACGCTGGTAGAAAACAACACTAGCCAACGGGTGCAGTAAACGAGGAGTGAACACAAGTACGTTTGCCCTTGCGAAGGGCAATACGTCAATTAACAGGAAAAATATAGGAGAGAGGCTCAAGAGAGATACCTGGGACCGAAAGGAGCTGCGGATCCGGGACTGGAGGAGAAGGGAGTGCACCGGGTGGAGATGGAGGAGGGTGGAGAGAGTAAGTCAACAGGACAGGCGGAGCGGCAGAAGGGGTAGCATTTGGTGGAGGAGAGACAACTGGGAAAGGTTGCGCAATAGTGGAATGCGCAGGAGGGGTCGAATGTGCAGGAAAGAAGGGAACCTCCTCATGAAATGTCACATCCATAGAGTGAATGACACAGCGCAACTAGGGATCATAGCAGGGGTGGCCCTTAGTGGTAGTCGAGTAGCAAAGGAAGAGGCAGCGGATGGCCCTGTCGTCGAGTTTAGTCCGAGAGGGGCGTCGATTCTGGACAAAACACACACAACCACAGACCCGAAGAGGGATGGAAAATGTGGAGATAGATGGATGGATGAGACTATAGGGAGTAACGCCACTGAGAGGACGAGAGAGAGTCCTATTAATAAGAAAAGTTGTTGTCAGAAGAGCAGCGCTCTAATAGGACTTAGGGACATTCATTCCCCAAAGAAGGCAACGAACAGAGTTTAGGAGGTGGCGGTTTTTGCGTTCTGCCACCCCATTCTGCTCAGGGGTTCCCAGACAAGAAAATTGATGTAGAGTGCCCTCATCGCGGAGGAAGAGATCAAAGGGACGAGAAGTGTACTCACCTCCATTGTCAGAGAAGAGGATATGAACTGACGTACCATGTTGGGTTCATATCATACGTGAAAATGGGAGTAAACCGATAGGACCTCAAATTTATGTTTAAGGAGATAAACCCATAAGCAACGAGAATAGTCATCAATAAAAGTTACAAAATATGAGAAACCATCAAATGACACAGCAGGGGCAGGGTCTCACACATTAGAATGAACTAACTCAAAACAAGAAGTAGCACGACTAACAGAAGGAACATACGTGTTACGTGTGTGTTTTGACAGCTCGCATACATCACAACAAAAAGGAAAAAACAAAAGACACATCAGGACAAACAGACAACATCCGTTGAGGGATGGCATGGCTGAGACGTGCGTGCCAAAGCGAACTCGACGACAAAGCAGGAGAAGCAGCAGAAGAGATAGGAGGGAAGGTAGAAGTGGTGGTGGTAGCAGCGGTGGAAGGAGGTAGCTTCAGGTAGTACATCACACTCTTCTCATATCCCGTACCAATAGTCCTCCTGGATCTCAGGTCCTAAAAAACACAATGATCGGAGAATAAAGTTACTGAGCAGTTCAAAGTACGAGTAATACTACTAAAAGATAAAAGGTTGAGAGCCAACTGTGGGACAAGAAGAACAGAGTCAAGGGAGAGAGAAGAAGAGAGAGGGATGTGGCCCCAGCTAAGGACAGGAGTAACTGAGCCATCAGCAAGGCGCACGTCACGGTGGGAGCAGGGAACAACCTAAAGCAGATGGGAAGACCTGAGGGTCAACCATGGTCGCGGAGCAAGCAAATGGAGTACCTGAGGAAGAAGAGACAGTGGAGGCAGAGACAGCCGTGGAAGGTTGAGACTGCTGAAACTGTTGAAACTGGGTCATCATCTGACAGAAGTCGGAGGAGTTGGCACCCAAGGTGCGCTCGACGGGCTCGAAAGATTCAGCAGAAGCTACAGTGTGTCTGGGTACACTGCCAGGAGTAGGACGCTCAGAGCCCCGTAGGTGTGGGTAGAGCTGGTAGCAACGACTGCGATCATGGTAGAGACGTCCACAGTGAGTGCAAGGGCCAGGAAGACCCGTAGAGCCACGACCACCAGAAGAGCCACGACCACCAGGCTGAGTAGAAGAACCCCGACCACCGTGACTACGAGTGCTGGAAGTGGGAGGGCGGTAGGAAGCTGCAAGGGTCATCTGCTCAGTAGGGAGAGAGGAGGTAGCACAAAGGCCGGGAAAACTAGATTGCCTCTGCATACGTTTCTCATGCTCTGAAACAAAGGAGTAGGCCTCAAGAAGATCTGGCAATGGTGACATCCCAACAATCTGAGCACGAGTAGACTCATATTCGGGGCGAAGCCCCATCAAGAACTGGTACGTCTCCCGTCTCTGGCGCTGTTTCCGAAAAAGGGTGATATCATTAGAAGACTCCAGTGCACTGAGAGGCTCAGGATCGTTAATCTCAAGAAAACGGTCTTGAAGATAAGTGAAGTACTGAACAGAGCGCTCCCCCTGTGTGGCAGAAGCGATGTCCTGAAAAATCCCGAAAATCTAGGCATCAACACGTGAGTGGCCAAAAGTGCTCTGGAGAGCGGACCAAAGCTCGGAGATATCCTCAGAATGCATGAACTGACTGAAGATGCGAGGCTCCATCGAGCACTGAATCTATCCCAGAACCATGTACTTTTCAGTCGACCTTTTGACTAACTCCTCTTTCTAGTCATCTTTGTCAGTCGGTTTGGGCATCGGAGGGTCGCCGGTCAGCCAGGAAAGCTTATTCTGGCCGGCAAGAGCCACTTTCAACGAAGTCGCCCATGAAGGATAATTTTTCTCATCGAGAAGGACGCCAGTAATTCGTCCTGTAAACTCATAAGTATCCTTGGAATCCATGAAGCACAGGGAAAAAAACGAGAAATGAGATCCCTCCCGCAAAAGAGATCGGGGATCGAAGGACGAAGAAGGACGAGAAATCACATACAACGCATCAAGAACGACGTCATGGAGAAGACGAGGACGCCATTAGGTCTCCATGGAGAAAACAAGGAGCATGGGCAGAGAAACTGCAAGAGACGACTCTGGCGAGACTAGGCAGCGACGGAATCAAGGGGGGAAGCAGCAGGCGACAAGAGAGGACGCCAACGACCAGCAACGGAAGGGGCGACTGGGAGAGGAGACAGCAGTGGAAGGGGCGGTTGGGAGAGGAGACAGCAGCGGAAGGGGCGAAGCAGCAGGCAGCAGGCGCTCGGAAGCAGCAGGCGAAGCAGCAGGCGGCAGGCGGACCGGGAGAAGCCCCGAGCGGCGGGTCGAAGGACGAAGCAGCGGGCGGCAGGCGAGACGCGTGGAAGTTCTGATGCGGGATTCGGGCGAGACGCAGCAAACCCTAGGTCGTGCGGAAGTTCCGATGCCGACGTAGTCCTTCTGATACCATGTTGAATAATGGAAAATCTTAGCTCCAAACCGGAGCCCCCATCATATATATATAACCTCAAGAATATAAACACAATATTAACACTAATAAAAAAATGGTAACTCCAATAAGTTCACTATTTAATTCATATAGGGAATCTATTTCTCTTTCAAACATAAGTCCTCTTTGCAGGGATTAACAAGGTATTTTTAAAATTAGGTGAGCTAAAATCTAATGAGTTTAAATTGAGTACCTCTTCAGAAGTGGAGGTCTCTTCCGGTTCATGTTTATAAGACACTTAACTTCAGATTCTTCATCGCCATCAGAATCCGAGCTTCTTTTAGATGAGGAGGAGGATGATTCACTCCAACATTGAGCAATCAACCTCTTCTCTTTGATGCAGCTCAGTTGGTGATAGTCCCTGTTAGGAAATGGATTTATCAAGGGGTCTGGGTTCGAGACTCCGCCTCAACATCCCGCCGCACTGAGAATAGGTGCGGTCATGGGTGGGGTGCTTGGGCTGCAGCCCGGTGGTGGGACTAGGTGTGTTCCTCTGGTGCAGAACCAGAGCGGGGCGGCTCCGGACCACTGCATCACTCTTTCTTCAGGGGGGTCCTCTTCTCTTCAACTTTGCCTTTAGATCTTTGTTAATCCTTCAGCTTCTTATGGATGTCAGTGGAGATTTGTCCACTCTTCCTGCAATAATAACACATTATTTTATCATTTGGCTTAGGCTCATAACTGATGTACTTGGAGCTCCTGTCCTTGCTCCTTGCCTTGTTCTTAGAAGGAGTATTCCCCATCTTCCAGGTGAACAGTTTCCATGTCAAGAAGTTGAGTTCTTCTTCAGTGAAGGTGGGGAGAGGCCTTCTATATTTAGTGGCAGTAAGATCCATTGTGTTCTGTGGAGTTTGCTTCGTGAGGGTTGGCTCTTGCTCACTCCTGGTTTGAGAGGTGGCCAACTCAAAAGTTCGTAGCCTTCCATACAAGGCTTCAGGGATTATTTCCCTTAACATTTTGGTCTCTTTGATGGCCCAGGGGTGGGAAAGGTATTCCTTAGTAAGACTCATGAGGAACTTATCATTTTGCTCATCAGAGATCTCCCTTCCATTGGTTTTTATTTCATTAAATCTACAAGGGATTGTTCCCAACACATGTTCAGAACTATAAAGAGGAGATCGGTTCGGTTTTAGGGCAAATCGAAACCGGCCCGACCACGGTCAATTTTCAGCACCGCCAAACCGACCTTGAACCAAAGCTGAACGGTTCGGTCCAGGGTTAATTCGCTTTATGAGGCTTTAATATAAAATCAGATTATTCACATAGGATAAATCAATAGATCTCTACATGCATGTGTAAAAATCATGGCAAACAAAAAATTCCTTAAATAATTTAATCAAAAAATGAGAAACTTAGAATCCTTGAAATCACTTTGAAATAACTCTTACAATTATCAAAAATTTAGAATCATTTACCAAGTAAAATAAGAGTTATTAACTCCAACTATATGCATTTACAATCTTAATTGCTACAAGTTGAAAGAAGTCGAGGAGACGGGCCACTGTCGTTTGAAGATGAACTGCAGATGTCTAACGACAGTTCGACAAAGGAGGACTAGAGGAGTATTATTCTTGCTGAGTCTGAGATTCACAAGAACGAGAAGCATGTGGCTCTTGGAGAGACCGAACTAGCGAGTCAAAATAAAGAAGAGTGAGAAATCGAGAGGTGGAAGTCAGGTATGGCTTTGAGTTCCAATCTAGAAGTCCACATTTAAAGGTTTTTGACTTGCGTGCGTTCTACAGTTGTTGGCTCAGTGTGTATCGATTTTCAGCCAACTCAAACCGACATGACCCAAAAGTGGGACGTCTTTCAGCCACAAGGAGTCGATACCAAATCAATTGATTCGGTTTGACGTTAAACAAATCGACTGTTGAGTTTTTTACTTTACCATAGGCATGTCACATATGTGGAGACCTCTATAAAACTTTGTGATGAAGGTGACATTCAAACTAACAACGGAGTTATTGTGCTCATATGCATTGCCCATTTAACAAGTGTCATAATAGCAAAGGAGTTCCTCAAGTGTGGGCTAGGAGAGATCATAAATGTTTTGGCGCATCCAACGCACCAAGTAGAGCGTAGGGATTTTTATGTATATTATCTTCATGGGGACCTTTAGGTCGACATGGTGGACTAGAGATCGAAGAATATTCTGGTCGGTCTATCGAGTCGAGGGTAAGTGTCGTCAAAATAGGGCGGGCGAATATCCCTTGTAGGGTGCGGGAATCTAAGGTACTCAATGTTAGAGCATGCGTTCCGCACTTCTTGCTTTGAAAATAACAAATCACAAATGTATTTGATCATAGTGTGTTTGTGGTGTGCAGATATAACAGGACACTAATAATTTTGGATGGTGGACGTACATCAGGTTTTATAAAGTTGAGATATCGTGAGCAACAGTTACTATCACCCCGCGTTAGCGTGATGACGTCAGCCAGGACATAGGCCACGATTCCGAACGACTATCACGATGCGCATTATCGGAGATGCCAACTGGCGATATCGTGTTATCGCGGCGCGATAGTCCCACGACCGTACACGATCTCCAGCATCTCGGCGCGGTTATTGCAGAGTGGAACAAGTGTCAGCCATTGGAGATATCGCAGACAATATCGCGCTACCGCCGAAAGATAGTGGAAAAACTATAAATGGGCTGAAATTTGGGACTTTTAAGTTACACACCTCCAGGAGCCTTGATCTTGTACATCTTCAGCCAGATAATTCCGTGGAACCAGAAAAACTTCAAAGTGTTCGTGAAATCTCAAGAGCGAAGAAGGGACCGTTCGTGCTTCTCATCTCCGGCGATCTTCGCAAAGATTTTCTGGCCTCTACAGCGCTCAAACCTGAGGTATTTTTTATTCTCAAATTTCTATTTCTTTTTCATTCACTTTGTAATCGATAGAGAATTCTCCGTCTTGTGAGAGGTGACTACTCCCGTGTGTGGTTTAGGGGGAAATCGTCGTTGTGTGTGCAGCGACTAGGTCGTGGTGAGATCTAGGGGAGGCTAGGTGTTGTATCTAGGGAGAGATAAGCTTTAAGCTGCCGGTTTTTTGGAGAAGGACCGGTAAATTCAAAAAGGTGATTTTTGCATCACAGCCTCAATTTCAACCTCTTCATGAGCTGATCGGGTGACTTGACTGGAAGGTTGACTTCGGCTGAAAACGTGGATCTCCCCTCCATCTAGAACATGTTACCATCAGGTTGATCATGCAAAAGATGGACGAGTGCTGTTGCGCACTCGTCCATCTTTTGCATGATCAACCTGATGGTAACATGTTCTAGATGGAGGGGAGATTAACTCGGCGCAGATTTACTAAAACAAAAAAAGTGGGGATATAATTTGACAGGTATGGTTACGCCTAGCTTAGAAGGGAGGATTCCCTCTTGAAGAGGTTGATCCAAATGAGAGAACAAACCTAGAAGTCCAAGAGATGATCGTAAGACTCTTCTCCATTCCCACATATTGGCTTGAGTTGGCATGCAACGTTATTACAAAATGCCACTAGGACTACTAAGGTATATAAAAGGACACGTGGATGGGACAGGGACGTCATGTTCGTATCAAGAATTGTTTTGGAAGTAATATGTGAAAAGAGGATATCTTGTGTGGAATCACTGATGTGTGTGGGGGTGCACGCGTGTGTGGTAATAAATTTCAATAGTGATCGAGTACCTAACGAAGAATATGAATTTTGTCATAAATATAAGACATATTTTGAATACACATATGATTATCCAGCATTCGGGCAATCCACATCAGAAACCATCTTAGTATGATGATATATCATATTCTCACCCACCCCCAAAGTTTCAAAAAACCTATTTCAATTGTGCGGACAGAAAAAGAGAAACCGAAAAATGGCATTAACAGAGTTTTTATTTCCAAAAAATGTATCTATTACAAAGGTATGACCTCCCTTTTATAGAATGGAGGAGAAGGGAGAGAATACAAATAAGCAATGTGGGACTAAATACATTTATGGGACTAGCGGCTAGGCAAACCCAGACCGCATAGGTCGCGCGGTTAGACAAGGAAGTTTAACCGCCCGACCATACAGATAAGAGAACGCAAGCCGCCAGAGCAGACCGCAAGACCGCCCGGTCTCCAAGTCGCCAGAGTGAAGCCGCCAGACCGCCCGGTCTCCAAGTCGCCCAGGTGAACCGCCAGACTGCCCGGTCTCCATATTGCAACACTCACCATCAAACTGGAGCATATATATCAATCATGCTCAACTTGTCGCAAATGTGAAAAAAGGAAGCTGATACAGGCTTGGTGAAGATATATGTCAACACGTTGTCTGAAATAACGAATGTAGTACAAATCTGTTTCTTCAAGATCTCTTCTCTGATGAAATGGCAGTCAACTTCGATGTGTTTTGTTCTCTCATGAAATACTGGATTTTTAGAGATATATATAGTGGACTTGTTATCGCAGAACATAGGTAGAGGATGATTGTAGACTTCTCCTAAGTCCAGCATGAGAGCCCGTAACCACTTTAACTCACAAGTGGTTGACGACATACTCCGATATTTAGCTTCTGCACTGGACCTGGAGACAACATATTGTTTCTTGCTCTTCCAGCTCGCTAGGATTCCTCCCACGAATGTGCAAAAGCCAGATGTGGACTTGCGATCACCTTTGTCGTCAGCATAGCTAGAATCTGAGTAGGCTTCAACCTTTAAATGACCATTTCTCTGAAACAGTAGTCCCTTACTTGGTGTCGCTTTAACATATTCCAAAATCCTCAGGACAAACTGTAGATGGCACTCTCTAGGAGCTTGCATGAACTGGCTAACCTTGCCTACAGCATAGGAGATGTCGGGTCTTGTTACAGTGAGATAAATGAGTTTGTCCACCGCCTGTACCTTGTAACATCTGACAGAAGAGGCGAGTCGTCTGTCCAGGTTTTATCTTCTCCGGTAGCGATGGGGCATCGGGCAGGTTTAGCCCCAGTCAACCATGTCTCTTGCAGAAGATCAAGAGCATACTTACGTTGGGAGAGAACAAAAGAGTTTAGCTTTCAAGAGATTTATATCTCCAGGAAGTACTTTGGGGAGCTCATATCCTTCGTGACAAGGTGTTGACAGAGATGTTTCTTTGTCAGCACTACCCCAGCCTGGTCATCACCAGTGAGAAGAATATCGTCCACATATACGGCAAGAATTACCAGACCAAGGGCGATTTTGCGAATAAATAATGAGTGATCGACAGAGCTCCTTGTGAAACCAACGGCTGACACAATGCCGCTGAACTTATCAAGCCACGCCTGAGGGCTTTGCTTTAAGCCATATATAACCTTCTTTAACCTGCATACGCGTGTCTACCCCTGAGCAACATACCCAGGAGGTTGCTCCATGTAGACATCCTCTTGTAGATCATCATAGAGGAAGGCATTCTTGGCATCCAGTTGAGAAATGGGTCAATCCTTGTTAACCGTCACTGACAGGAGAACCCGGATAGTGCTGAGACGAGCAACAGGCGAGAAAGTGTCAAAATAATTAACGTCATAGGTCTGAGTGAAGCCTTTAGCGACCAGGCATGCCTTGTATCGATCCACACTACCATCCGGACAGAACTTCACAACAAATACCCAACGACAGCCTACAACATCGGTGCCCAAAGGAGGAGGAACATGGGTCCATGTACCCCATTTAGTGAGGGTTGCGATTTCCTCATCCATGGTCTCCTTCCAGTGAGGAATAACAAGCGTGTCCTGGTAGGTGCGGGGAGTGGTGGTGGCAGAGATTGCTAACGCAAATTGCCTGCGAGAAGGGGTAAGTCCATCATAAGAAATAACAATAAGTGAATGTTGGGTACACGCCCGCACCCCTTCGCGAAGAGCAATGGGAAGATCTAGGTCGTCGGGTTCAACAATAGCCGGTGCATCCGCAGAGGAGAGAGTTGTCTCGGGAGCAGAGAGAGACGGCGAAGGCGAAGAGAGAGGAGGAGATGGTGGACACCGCGTAGGAAGAGGGGGCTCGGTGGGCATAGACGGGATGGAGGAGTCGGTCGGAGAAGCAGGAATATCAGGAAGAAGGGAGGAGTCGTGAGAGAAATAGGACGCATTCTCAAAGAATGTGACATCTGCTGAGACGAACTGCTTCCGAAGAACCGGATCAAAATAACAGTAATCCTTCTAAGTAGAAGAGTAACCCAAAAAGACACACTTGATGGCACGTGGAGAGAGTTTGTCACGAGTGGCGGAGGGAGCATGAACAAAGGCCGTACAACCAAATATTCGGAGAGGTAGAGGGAAGGGATCCTTGCCCGGATAAGGAATGGAGAATGGTGTCTGGCCGCGGAGAATTGTGGAGGGACTGCGATTGATGAGATAGCAGGCGATAAGAACGACATAGCCCCAATAGGAGCGAGGAACCTGCATTTGAGTCATGAGGGTTCGAGCGACGTCAAGGAGGTGACGGTTTTTGCATTCAACCACGCCATTTTGCTGTGAGGTGTAGACACAGCTAATTTGATGAATTATGCCATTTTGAACACAGAAAGAAGAAAAATCATGAATAAGATATTCTTTGGCATTATCGGAACGAAGAATTTTAACAGACGCATCAAACTGCGTTTTAATCATATAATAAAAAGATGTACATACAAATAATAACTCGGAGCGCACTTTTAAGAGATACACCCACGTACACCGAGAGAAATCAATAAAAGTTACAAAATACAAACTACCCCGACCTACAGTTAGGGTAGGGGCAGGACCCCAGAAATCGGAGTGAACGAGATCAAAAGGACCGGAAGAGCCACGACCTTGCTTCGGCGGGAAGGAGGAGCGGTGATGCTTGCCAAGTTGACAGACATCACAGTTGAGAGGAGGACTGTGCGGAGGTAGATAGGGCAGAAGCTGTCGAAGAAGCCGTGGAGGAGGATGACCAAGGCAAAGATGTCATTGTAGAAGATCCATAGAAGAAGAAGAAGAAACGGACAGAGCAGATACGTTTTCTAGGAAGTAGAGGCCGCCGCTCTCAGTCCCAGTAGCAATCGTCCTTTTGGAGCTTGGATCCTGAAAAGAACAAGAAGTAGGAGTGAACATGACGGAGCACTATAGTTGCTTGCAAATAGAAGTAACATACAATAAATTGCATGGAAACTGAGGCACGTAGAGGGTGTCCGCCAGGCGAAGAGACGGAGTGACTTGAACCACTCCCGTCCCATTGACCGGTGAAGGAGAGCTGTCCGCAATGAAGACCGGGGGCAACCGATCATGTTTTTCCAGGAGAGAAAAACACTGAAGATTGTCGGTCATATGATTGGTAGCACCGGAATCAATCAGTCATTTACCTTGAGTCACCACATGGGCACTACCTGAAGACATGACCACCGAGGCGGACTGCTTCGAAGAGGAGGTGGAAGCGTCACCAGATGGGCGAAGATGCGGATGCTTCATCCAGCAACGATCAACCATATGGCCGGTGCGGCCACAGTAAAAGCAGAGAAAGCGGGAAGGTCCACGTCCGCCGGATTGATGGTCGCGGCCACCAGAGCCACCCCGCTGAGTATGATGAGCATAGGTGTCGGAGAGAGCAATAGAGAGGAACAGAGCGGACAGAAAGGAAGTCGCGCGAATAGGGAAAAGGAAGTCGCGCGAATAGGGAAAAGAAAGCCGCGCGGACAGGCAAGAGGTCGCACGAAAGCAGGTCGCAAGCACAGGTCGCGAAGACAGAGCACGAAAACAGACCGCGGAAACAGGTCGCGAGCAGAAAGCGAGAAGCCGCGCGGACAAGGACGAGGTCGCGCTAAAGCAAAAGTGTGGTCGCGAAAACAGGTCGTGAATAGAGAGGTCAAGACAAGGAAGAGAAGGAAACCGCACGGACAGGGCGCAAGAGAGAGGGGACAAACCGCGCGGACAGAAGCGCTCACAGAATCAGGCGGAAAAAATCAATTCCTCTGATACCATGTGCTAACAGAAAAAGAGAAACCAAAAAATGGACAATAACAGAGTTTTTATTTCCAAAAAATGTATCTATTACAAAGGTATGACCTCCCTTTTATAAAATGGAGGAGAAGGGAGAAAATACAAATAACCAATGTGGGACTAAATATATTTATGGTACTAGCAGCTAGACAAACCCAGACCGCATAGGTCGTGCGGTTAGACAAGTAGGTTTAACCGCCCGAGCATACAGATAAGAGAACACAAGCCACCAGAGCAGACCACCAGACCGTCCGGTCTCCAAGTCGCCAGAGTGAAGCCGCCAGACCGCCCGGTCTCCTAGTCGCCCAGGTGAAACCGCCAAACCGCCCGGTCTCCATATTGCAACATCAATTCCATTTGTTAAGGACTTATTTCACCTCCACCATTTCAAACAAATTACTCTAGAAATACCCCGGAAGCAATATATGAACTTCACTGGAGTTAGGTACAACTGAATTAAGCACATGAAAGCGCATGTTTTACCAAGCACTGTCTAATTTAAAATGAGCAATATATTAAATTATGTTGTTGAATTTTCAACGCTTAAATGCACAAAAGAAACCTTCATAAATCCTAATGATCGCATAAGATTTGTCAATAGCAAGCCTTCAGCAATTTAGAAAGTAAAACAAACCGAATTATAAAATAAAATTAATATAACATTAACTAGTAGCAAGCATTTTTGGAAAGCATTAGATCAAGGTTGCTAATAACAGAAAAAGGCAACTGATTCTTCTCAAATGTGTCATGCTATTTTAAGAAAGATATCGCAAAATATTTAATACACTTTGAGAAACTAAAATACCTCGTCGCCATCAGCACAATGTCCTCGGAGAAAACCATCACAAAGAGGAGCATTAGCATTGACCTTTACATGTCTATAAGGGCAATTTATGTTGGTGCATAGCCCTGTCAAATATGAAAGTTAAGTCATGATGCCAAGATAATAGTGTGATAAACTGCTAGGGGCTTATATAGGTGCATTGTCCAGTCAAATATGACGGAGTTACAAAGGTCATATAATCACACATGATATTGAAATTAAATGCCAGGGGTAGATAACCTTTTAGAAAGTATGAACAGTCTGGCATTCTTTCCTGAATAACCTGTATGCAAGATTAACAGAATACTAAATGGGTTTTGCAAGAACACTAAATGACTTTTGCAAGAACATCTAAAAATTAAAAAGGGCAGTCTGGTGCACAAAGCATCTTCGCGCAGCGAGGGTCCGAGTAAGGGTCTCACGACAAGGATGAAATGTAGGCAAAGCCTTACCTTGCATATTTGAAAGAGGCTGCTTCCAGGACCCGAACCCGTGACCTCAAGATCACACGGTAACGCGATAACCGGTGCACCAAGGCTCCCCTTCCAGTAAAAAAAAGGTTACACCGTAAAAAACAAAAACCTAACCTTATGGGTCAACTTGCAATTGACATCAGAGCATTGGCCTCTTAAAAATTTTGTGCAGATCGAAACCTTAGAAGAGTCATGAATATATGGGCATTTCCCTCCAATTCTGTTGCACTTACCAAACCGTGTAAAAAAAAGGCAATATTGACGTTTTTGAGCCAATTTTAACCTAGCAGTGTGCAGACTCCAACGTACTTTCTCACTGGCTAAAATACGTTGAAGCTTCTTTGGATCTCTAACAAGCTGGTTGCCATTGCCAATTCGAACATATCTAGCAAAAAAATTTCATAAGTAATATCACTGGAAGATGAATAAACAAAAAATATATAACTCCAAAAGTATGGAAATAACTCTTATTCATGAAAAGGGCGTACTCATCATTTCCAATGATTAATCTCCTAGGAATAAAAGATTTTAGACTGTTGGTTCCAGGTTGCTGGCTTGTAGGAGATGAATGGTCATCTGGATTGTATTAGATCACAATTCAATCAGACCCAAATTCAGAAAGACAAAACTACTTGATTACACAATATGTTATTACAAGAATCCAAATAAAAAGAACTTGTGCATTGAAAGACAAGAAAATTTCATAAGTAATATCACTGGAAGATGAATAAACAAAAAATATATATTCATGAAAAGGGCGTGCTCATCATTTCCAATGATTAATCTACTAGGAATAACTCTTCTTGAGCGGAGGAAGGTCGGCAGCGACCTCGCCCTCTCGCGACCTCTTTGGCTTTGTTGGCTCAAGGAATCCCGACAAGGCGGCAAGGCTCGCTTGGTAGAAATTCTCGGCAGACTTCAACATCGCGTGCGAGTTCAAAATGCGTGCATCAAAGACCTGCCACCCCCTCCCCCTATTTATAGAGTTGACCAGACATCCATCACTTGTGAGTAACTCAAATACTCGCTCAAGCAGCTCGTAGAATAAGTGTTGGATGTTTCTTTCCAAGTTCCTACGTCGTCCGAAAAGAACGAGGATTGTGTACAACTCAAATTCGTCGAGGGTGGACCCCTCCAGAGCCATGTCAGTAAGAGTCAAAGTCAACAAGTCAAGACAGAAGTCAGAGTCAACGCACAAAACAGTAGAAAACCTGAGAGATTATGGCGATCTCGCCTCGCATACTCGCCAGGTTGGCGACTAGCCATGTTACTCGCCTAACCGAGTGAGCTTCCCCAAGAAGTTGCCTAGTCTCTAGGGGTGGGGCTATAAATAAGATCCCCTCATTCCTCTTGGATTTACCTATAAATAGAACCTCAGGGGTATCGCACAAAAGATCTCGACCGCCACTTGTTTCCTAGACTTCGAGCTAAGCCTCTGAATTCTTTCTTCAGAGAGATAGGTCGCGAGCTAGAGACTATCCATTTTAGTCGTCGTCTTAACTTGATCGTCAGCTAGAGCCTGCCTCGTGCCTTACTCGGTTATCTCTGGTTGTGGAGAGGAAGCTTCTTCTAAGCATCAGGGTACGTGGTGGGACCTTCCTGCCGCAGCACCTGTGTTCCTTTTTGTTGCCCATCTTTTTCTTCATCCTGGCCCATTAGCTGTCGAGTCCGACCGTTGAACCAGTAACCTTAGACTGTCTTGATCCAAATTTTGTAGTTGGGATTTTCTCGGCTTCAACACTCCCACAATTTTGTTCAAATTGATAACCCTTATTATCAATTTGAAGAGTTTATGCAAGCTACTCTATGGTAAACAAGATCTATATTTCACCCCCATTATAAATCAGTTTTGGTTGATTACCCATAATGTGGCTATTTAGGTAAACAACATTTGTCAATCGCATCATCATGTAACTCTTGAATGATAGATGAATAACTCTTTATTCACATCCATCTTATGTTGCATGTCAACCTTATGCCTCTAGACACTCAACCTTTGAGGTCAACCAGTTAAGTTGGACTCAATGTCGACAGTGAAATATCACAATTATCCGTTAACACTCTTACAAAGATAGATTAACGCACCTTGCTTTGGCAAGCTCACACGTCATCGATCGAGGCAGGAAGAGTGACATCCATCAGAAGGAATCTGTATACTTAATATTAATTTTAAGGGATTTTAATGATATGTGATTAATAATTAATCGTGAATAACAATTAATTACTTGCACACATTTACAAAATACATGAAAATAATTACATCATTCACATTCCAGATACATCTTAGGTGTGCAAAATAAAATCAACATTTGATGTTAAGATGGCTAAATATGAACATTTAGAACTCTTCTAAATCTTCATATTTACATGTATGAGACAGAAGCACAAGCAACCTTGCTTATGGCAGTATACAAACTCGACATTCTAAGCTCTAGTTTCACAAACATAGGTAAAGAAGGTTGATAACTCCTAAGGAAAAAATTTCTGAAACATGAAAATCGCACAACCTACCTATGATACCACTGTTGGGTTTTTTTATATTTGGGTGGAATAGCACATCAGATTTGCACAGCAGAATAAATTTTACAAAAAAAACCCTAAACAATAAATGATCTTGCGAAATCCATCAATCAAGAAATAGAGAAATCATTGCTTTGATTACAGCAAGTGCAAAATTACTTGTAGGAATCAAGTCCTCACTTGATCAATATGCTTCAAAAATAAATCTTTTCCCTCAGTCGGATTTTCTCTGTTCAGCAACTGTGTACGGGCCGGCAACTTAAGCCTACGTAAAACTAGATCTGCGACTCTACAACAGTCCACACGAGCGAACCGCCAAACCGAACCAAACCAAACTGAACCATGGTTTGGTTCGGTTTCAGTAGGCCGCGGTTCGGTTACGGTTTTGATTTTAGAAAAATCATACGGTTCGGTTCATGGTTTTGCATGGCAAACCGAACCGAGTCGAACCAAACCGAACCGTAGTTTATAAAAACATTTAATTTATTAATTACATTTCATTAAACCATACTGTTCATGACGCAACAGTTAATTACTTTTCATTAAACCATACAGTTCATGGTTTTGCACTTTTGCATGACAAACATGTAGTTAGTTAATTACATTTCATTAATGATTAAACCATACGTTTTATTTATTTTTAGCCTTTTAGGTTTTAAGTTTTAACCAAAATCTCTCTCGGTTATTTCCTAATCACGTTACTTGCGACTTGCGAGTTAGAGGTTGATTTCTCCACATCACGCCGAATCGCCGCTCCTCATCCCGTCGGGCGCCGGCCGCCGCTCTCGCCACAGGTGAGCCCTCTTCCTCTTCTCTCTTTCTCTTCCATCTCTTCCTCTTCCCTAGTGTTGATTTCTCCTATCTCTTCCTCTTCCTCTTCCTCTTCCTCTTCCTCTTCCCTAGTGTTGATTTCTTTTCATCTAGGTCATTCCAGACCGACTCCGTCGTGCTTCTCGTTAACTCATCTAAGAGACTAGGACATTCTTCGCCGTTCATCTCCTCTGCCAACGTCTTGCAGGAGGACTTCAATCTTGGGTACCTAAACCAAGGGCATCATCTCTTTCTCCGGTGAGGTGCCATTTCACAAGCGCATCATCTCATTTTGTCTTTTTTTTTTATTTTCTCGACATTGAATGATTGAACTACATGTCCAAATTGACTACATGTTTGGCAAATTAACTAATTGCTCTCTACATGTTTGATGAATTGTCTATGTGAGAATACATGTTCGACAAATTACTTTGGTATGTTTTGTAATTAGCTTTCATTATTTATCAGCAATATGTATTATATGACGAATTGATCTACATCTTTGACAAATTACTTTCCATAGGTTTGACCTCCAATTTTGTCGGAGGCATCCCAACCTTCTAGACTCATTTCACACGCAAGACATCAATCTAATCTTGGTGGCTTTTTTTATGGTGAGTTCATACTTCATATTACATTATTTTAATAAGTTCATGTAATCGTACTCATGCAATTTTTAAATAAATTTGCTTACATTTCTTTCAGGAAACTCAAGAGACTCAAACAAGTTTAAAAGAAAATGATATGCAACCGACTCAAGAGAGTCAACCAAATTTGCAAGACGTTCAATCTAATCAAGAGACTCAACAGTCCAATCAAGTTGCATGTGCTGAATAAAAAATAGGGGTAAAAACTAAAAGGTTTAAGTAGGGAATATGGGAATATTTTCAGAAAGTTTATTCAAATCCTACTAACAAGAAGTATCATCATGTTAAATGCAATTATTGTACGGATAGAGTGTATGGACACAATACATCAACTGTCACTCTTTTTAGTCACTTAGATAGATATAGATCATATCCGCTTAATAAAGTTAATAAGAAGCAGAAGACGCTAGAATTGTTTACAAGCGGGGAAGGGGAGAACACAGATTTCTTGGAGGTTTGACCAAGCAGTATGTAGAAAGGCAATCGCTAAGATGATTATTACAGATGAATTGTCATTTAGTTTCATAGAACATGAAGGTTTTAAGGAATTTTGTAATATTGTTGTGCCTAGACTGCGATTAGTATCTCGTGTCACAACTCACAATTGCGAAATATTGTTTACAAATTTACGCAGAGTTGAAAAAACAATTAAAATTTGATTTTTCATGTAATGCTCCACGTGTGTGCCGCACTACAGATACTTGGACTTCCTTGTAAAATGTAAGTTACATTGTGATTATGTCACATTTCATTGATCTGAATTGGAAATTGCACAAAAAGATTTTGAATTTTTGCCCAATTTCAAGTCATAAAGGCTTGGCAATAGGAAATGCAATTGAGGCATGCATGCTTGATTGGGGAATTCAGAAAATGTTCACTTTGACAATTGATAATGCATCATCTAATGATACAGCAATTGCTCAAATGAAGAAAAAGTTTTCTAAAAAAATGTCTTTTTTAGATGTGGAGTTTTTTCATGTACGGCGTTGTGCTCATACTTTAAACTTAATAGTGAGAGATGGCATGAAAGAGGGGTGAGGTTCTATTGAAAAAATCCGCTTGACTGTAAAGTACATTAGAGGATCTCCACAAATAGTTGAACAATTTTGAACTTGTTGTGAAATAGATGAAATTCCATATCTTATGTAGTAAAATTTGGTTCTAGATATTCCGACTAGGTGGAACTATACTTATCTTATGTTGGAGACTGCTTTGAAATTTCAAAAGTCATTTGAATCATTTGAAGAAAAAGATCCACATTATCATCTTGAACTTAGAGAGAATATGTCAGGAGAAGTTGATTGGAAAACTGCTAGGATTTTTTGCAAGTTTTTGAAAACTTTTTTCGACATTACCAATCGACAATCCGGTTCTCTTCATGTAACAACTAACTCATACTTTCATGATGTGATAAATATTCAATCAAATATTAAATCTTGGTCCACTAGTCATGAATACACTTAAAAGAATATGGCTACCAAAATGAATGAGAAATTTAATAAATATTGGGGAGATCTTGATAGAATGAACATGTTGCTTCTAATTGCCGTGGTGCTGGATCTATGCTTCAAGTTGAAGTATGGCACATGCAGTTATGAAAAGCTCTACTCCAAAGATGTGGTTGATAAGAGGTGGAGAATGAACTTACAGAAACATTGACTCGCTTGTTTGTCTATTATGACGGTAAAAGACGTAAGTGTAATGCTCAATAGAATAAAGTTGACGACAATTTGAACTCATATGAGATGCAGATAGATCACATTGATTGTGTGGCCGATGAAGGAGTTGTGTCCTTCGAGAGGGATTTTCTAAATAAAGAAGATGTGGGATCTCCGATGTCAGAATTGGAGATGTATCTTACAGAAACGCGTATTAAAAAAGTGGTTGGTGAAACCTTTGATATTCTGAATTGGTGGAAAACAAATTCTACAAGATTCCCGATCATGTTTTTAAAGGCACGAGATGTGTTGGCTATTCCAGTTACTACAGTTGCTTATGAATCTGCATTTAGCACAGGAGGAAGGGTCTTTGATCAGTTTCGTAGTTTGTTAAGTCCCAAGGTAGTTGAGTGCTAGATTTGTGCTCAAGATTGGTTGCAAGCTTCACGAATTCCACAAGAAATTGAGATAAGAATAATTGATGTGGTCGAGCTTGAATCATGTAAGATAATAAAGATTTTCAGTAAATGTTTTATTATTTATTTTATAAGTTTTATTAATGATATATCTAGTTTTTTTAACTTTTATGATTTCAACTATTGCAGAGGATCCTGGACTTTGTGGTGTTTTTGCGTATTAATTAAATTGACTAATTGTGCTTACAGGAAAATGTGGAAGGTATGTATGTTTGCTTCTAGTGGCACATGATCGAGTGATATTTGTCTGATGAACACTTTACTATTTTATTTTTCTCCAAACAAACAATGCATCTAAGTTATCGTTGATCTCTAATCTAGATATTTCTCTAATCTAGATCTTTCTCCAAACAAACAATGATGAATATTTCATTTTTCATTCATGTGAATGAATAAGAAGACATGTAATTCTTTGAGGTTCATATTCTGAGACCATATTTTTCTACTTTTTTAATTTATTTTATTGGTTAATTAAGGGTTTTGATATTGGAGTCCTGAAATGATTAGTTGATAGGAATTGTGTTCAAACAGCACTTTCATGTTGGGTAGTTGGCCTCATTCATTGCACCATCACTGATCTCTCACTCTCTAAATCTTTAAGCTTTATCACATTATTTAAACCACCAAAACCAAGCCAAACCATTCGGTTCGGTTCGATTTCAATGTTTGAGCGGATTGGTTCGGTTCCCAATTTTTGGAACCACATAGAGGTAGTTCGGTTTGCGATTTTGCTTAAAAACTGAACCAAATCGAACCATTACAGCGCTAAGCCTACATATGATACCACTGTTGGGTTTTTCTACACTTGAGTGGATTAGCACATCAGATTGCACAGTAGAATAAATTTTACAACAAAAAACCTAAACAGTAAAAGATCTTACGAAATCCATCAATCAAGAAATAGAGAAATCATTGCTTTGATTACAGCAAGTGCAAAATTACTTGTAGGAATCAATTCCTCACTTGATCAATATGCTTCAAAAATAAATCTTTTCCCTCAGTCAGATTTTATCTGTTCTACAACTGAGTCCGGGCCGGAAACTTAAGTCTGCGCAAAACTAGATATGCGACTCTACAGCAGTCCACAAAAGCGACGGAGAACCCCAACCTCTTGTCCAACAAGATCTAGGTCGAAGGAGTGCCCTCAGAGTCTCCAATGAATTGCTAGATTCGTCCAAAGGAGAGGCGGTGGCGGCAAGCGCTAGATTGGGTCTCACGGAAGAAGCGGCGGCGGAAGATTAAGATGGAGTCAAGAAAACACTTTTTCGCAAAATTCTCTTCAGAGAACTCACTAAAAACCAAATCTCTTGTCTATTTATACCCAAGGTAATAAGGCAGATACGAGCCTCTTGCGTCAAGAACTCGACTTGCGTTGACATGTGTCGAATTGAACT
Organism: Platanthera zijinensis; assembly: GCA_039513925.1. Classification (NCBI taxonomy): domain Eukaryota; kingdom Viridiplantae; phylum Streptophyta; class Magnoliopsida; order Asparagales; family Orchidaceae; genus Platanthera; species Platanthera zijinensis. Next base: position 60,965,934 of record CM077097.1, on the reverse strand, counting down.
CGACGTGCGTCGATAAGCACTCGATGCAACCTGCGTCGAATAGAACTCGACGTGCGTCGATAACTACTCGACGCAAGCGTAGACTTAAGCCGCTTTGAATTCGACTTTGGTTGCGTCAAATTGAACTCGACGTGCAACGATAAGTACTCGACGCAACCTGCGTCGATTTTCTTTGTGTCATAGGATTGGCTCTTCACTCATATCCAATATGAGTAAGATCAACACAATCATTTCTCTAACTTCTCCAAACGCTCTTATGTGCGAACATATAGGCTCATAATGCGTTGGCAGTGATACTAACTGCTTGACTACTTCCAGATCATCTTGAAAAACTCCAACATGTCTGTCACATCAGGCTCCCACTCTGGGGACACAGTTTAGATGCCCATCACTGTGGCGGGCCACCGACTTCTCGCTCTCAAAGACACAAGAAGTACGTATAGCTTCATCAACGATCTCACTGCCCAGCGGCACCAGCTTTTCATTACCAGTCGCAGTCATTTGAGCGTGGTCGTGCGAAATGGCACTGTCATATCTAGCACCAAGGTTTGCCAGAACGTTCCTATCATTGTGGAGGACTATCATTCTCATATTGACTTCTTCGTCATCGCTTTACGTTGGTTTGAAGCGGTGTTAGGGACGCATTGTCCACGTACCCTCGGCCCTATCTTGTAGGTTTTGGAAGGCATGACGATGTCTTGGGGTCAAGGACCCCACCTGACGGTTTGGCATGGCCGTCGGACGGCTGACTCTGGCCGCGTTTTCTCCCTCTACCATGATCCCTCCGTGCAGAAAAAAAATTTCGGCCCTTCTTCACGAATATCACGACACCATGGTCGCATCTACAGAGCTTCCTCCCTCGCACTGCCAGGACCACTGCATATGCCTCCTTCTGAACACCACCCCGGTAGTATTCTGCCCCTACAGCTATCCATTTTTACAAAAGAATGAGATTGAGAGGCAATGCGATGATATGCTTTGCCAGGGCATCATCCGCCACAGCGTCTCACTTTTCTCCTCCCCGATTCTCTTGATCCACAAGAATGATAACTCATGGCGCTTCTATGTTGACAACCGTGCCTTGAATGCGCGAACGGTGAAGGATAAGTTCCCCATCTCGGTGGTCGAACAGTTGTTGGACGAGTTGTACGCAGCCCGCTACTTCTCCAAGCTGGACCTTTGCTCTGGGTACCACAAGGTCCATATGTTTCCCGTTGACGGGGAGAAGACGACCTTCCGCACTCATCATGGCCACTTTGAGTTCTTTGTGACGCCCTTCAGCCCAACAAATGTACCGTCTACATTTCAGGCACTCATGAACGAGGTATTTAACGCTCTTCTTCATCGCAACGTACTTGTTTTCTTCAATGATATTTTGGTCTACAACAAGACCTAGGAAGCCCATCTCGACCACCTCCGCACTGTCCTCAAGTTAGTCCGCTCTCATCGGCTCTTCCCTAAGCCGGCTAAGTGATCATTCTGCACTCACAGGGTTACGTACCTGGGGCACATCGTCGACCACTCAGGCGTCTCTGCTAATCCAATCAAATTCAGGGGGTTCTCGATTGGCAGCTTCCCCAGAACCAGTCAGAGCTCTGTGGGTTCCTCGATTTGACTGGATACTACGAAGATTCATCCAGGGGTATACGGTGATTGTCGCCCCCTTGTTTTCCCTTACATCGATAGTGTTTCGCTTGGGACAACTTCGTCACGGAGGCCTTTCGAGCCTTGCGCAGGCCTTAGTATTGGCTCCCATCTTCCAGCTTCCAGATTTCGAGAAGGTTTTCCATGTGAAATACGGCGCCTTCGAACACGGGTGCGGGGCGATTCCTCAACAGGAAGGGCACCCAATTGCATACTTCAGTCGTACGACGGCCCTCCACCATCGGAAGCTTTCGGCCTACGAGCAGGAGCTCATCGGATTAGCTAAGGTCGTCCACCATTGGCAAACGTACTTGGGGGGGCATTCCTTCGTGATCCGCACGGACCATTTAAGCCTCAAGTATTAATTGGTGAAGCGTCTGACGACAGTAACACAACTGTGTTGGGTGAGACTCCTTTTGGGCTACGATTTTCAGGTGGAGATCAAAGCGGGCCACCATAACCGTGCGGCCAACGCTCTCTACCGTCGCGAATCTTCTGATGCACTCCTCTACACTGTGTCCAAGTCGTCGTCCCCTGTTCTCCCTCGTCTATGTCAGGAGAACGACACTCTGTCTCTCCGCGAGTTGCTCCACCGCATTTAGGAGGGGCGCCTTCCGCCACACTGGACAGTCTGTGACGGCCTCATCCTGTACAAGGACCTCTTTTACTTACCTGCCACCTCTCTACTGATTCCACACATTCTAGCAGTCGTTCACGACCACACGCATGAAGGGGTCCACAAGACCCCTCAGCGCCTGCGCGTCGAGTTCTTTTGGCAGGGACTCAAACGGAGTATCCAGATGTTCATTGCCGCCTGCCTGATTTGTCAACGGACCAAGACAGAATCTCTTTCTCCCGCCATACTCCTGCAGCCCCTATCGGTTCCGACACAGATTTGGGCGGACATCTCGATGGACTTTGTTGGTACCCTAGTTTGATTTGAGTTTAGTCCTCTCCTTTGTGCTCCTTGACCCAAGAAATATCTATGGTCAATGGTTAGAAGTCTAGCTGTAGAGTCCTCACTTTTCCAGATTGAGAATTTGGTTAAGTAGGTTTTTCGTTCGACTATAGTCGAACGCCGCTCGACTATCGTCTATCGGCTGATCGACGATCGTCTATCAGTTGGTCGACGCTTTGTCTGCGCTGATAGTTCGACTATCTGTTGATAGGTCGACTATCTGTTCTGCGACTATCTGTTGATAGGTCGACTATCTGTTCTGCGCTGATAATTCGACTATCTGTTGATAGGTCGACTATCTGTTCTGCGCTGATAGTTCGACTATCTGTTGATAGGTCGACTATCTGTTCTGCGCTGATAGTTCGACTATCTGTTGATAGATCGACTATCTGTTCTGCGCTGATAGTTCGACTATCTGTTGATAGGTCGACTATCTGTTCTGCGCTGGTAGGTCGACTATCTGCTTGATAGGTCGACTATCTGTTTGCGCTTGATAGTTCGACTATCTGTCCTGATAGATCGACTATCTGATAGTTCGACTATCTGTTCTGATAGGTCGACTATCTGCCGGGGTAATTCGACTATCTTCTTCGATAGGTCGACTATCTGGATCGTTCGACTATCTGTCCGATAGATCGACGATCTCCGTGCGTCGGTCGACGATCTCCGAAGGTCGTTCGACGCTTTCTGCCTGCCTTTTTATTTTGTATTTATTTATTATATTTAATTAATTAATACATTTTCTGGCACATTATTTTAAGATGTATGATAAAATTACCAGGCAATATTTGCTCCATCTCTTTTGCCTGAGTCAAATCTTTTTAAGATAAAGTTGTTTGTCTTATTAGCTGTCTTTATAAATTACTTTATCTGCTGACAGCCCTTTATAGCCGTTAGACTGAAAAGTCTTCTTCTTTGCTATAAAGAGATTATTTCTGATGTGACTTTATTTAGTCCTTTGTTATTTGATTTAAACCTGCAGCTTCTTAGAAAAAGGGTTATTCCTTTTATAGAATGTTTTGCTGCAGAGATGTTTCTGTCTTCTTGATATTTACAGCCCAGGTCTCAAGGCTCAGAAGAAGACAAATAATTCAAATGGAAGAGAGTCATTGCTATCTGCTATTATATAAAGAACCCTTTGAAGAAGGATTCAAGCTAGCTAATAGCTAACCAGTTGTTCATTCAAGCATTCAAGCCTTCAAGCTTTCTGCTCTCAGCAAACTCCATCTAACTGAGAAGTGTTAAGATCTTCATCTCTTCTTCAACCTGAGTTCTCCTGCTTTCAGGAAGTTCAAACTCAGAGATCCTTTGAAGAAGAAGAAGAAGAAGATAGCTGCTTGAAGAGATTTCATTTTGTTATTTATTTTCTTCCTGTAGCTTTTCCTTCAGAACTTTCTGAAGAGTTTTCTGCACTGAAGCAAGACTTCACCTGGACATCTTTGAGCCAGGGGGAGCCTTGATTCTTTAGAGCATTCTAGCTCAGTGCAAGTTTTTGTGCTTCTCTAATCTATTGTAAAATAGAGAAGACATCTTAACCTTCTTCCCCCTCCTGTACAGGGTTATTACTCCCTTCAAAAGTATCCCTTGGTGGCAGGGCACCTGATCAAAAACCTGTGCTTGGTTTTTAGACACCTGATCAAAAGTCTAAAGGGTTTCTGAATCTACCTGAAGCAGATTCTGTTGGTGGCAGGGCACCTGATCAAAAACCTGAGTGGATTCCTACCGTGTGGGTAGAAGAGTGGACGTACCCAAGTTGTTTGGGGAACCACTATAAATTTCCTTGTGTCGTCTGGATTCCATTGTTTAATTCCTGTATTGTGGCTGTGATTAGATATAACTAGGTTGCTAGTTGCTGATTAGGTTTTTCCAAGCCTTAACTGTAATTACAGTTAGCTTGAGTTTGTGCACTCCACTTGTGTTAGGCTCTAGGGTTAAATCTATATCTATAATCTTTCATTCCGCACTTCACTCCAAGGGAGTTGGGTAGACCATTAAGTTTTGTCTAGTGCAAAATTTGATAACTCTATTCACCCCCCCTCTAGAGTAGTATCTATCCCTTCACTTTCAATTGGTATCAGAGCCAGGTTGACTGACTGAATAGGCTAACACCTAAGTCACAAGATCCTGATAGATACCAAAGCTTATAGATATTCACTATCATGGCCCAGTCTAAGGATTATTCAAGCACCAGACCTCCAGCATGCAACTTAGCTAAGTTTGGCATCTGGAAGGCAAGGATCAAACTTTATATGAATTCTATTGATGAAAGTATTTTTGCTTCTATTTTGTCAGGTCCCCCAAGAGCACCTGCTGCTGCCACTGCCTCATCATCTGATATGAGTGCAGTGCCTCCTCCAGATTATAATGATGAGTACAAGAAGGCCAAAATTGCAGATGCCAAGGCAATGAACATACTGGCTCAGACAATGTCTGATGAGGTGTTCCAGAAGGTTGCTGATTGCTCTTCAGCAAAGGCCATGTGGGACACACTGAACCAGATTGTAGCTGGTTCAGCTGATGAAAGGAAGGACAGAAGGTCCAACCTGATCTCACAGTACGAGAACTTCAAGAAAACTGATGCTGAATCAGTTGAAGCTATGTACACCAGGCTCAGCTCAATCATCAATGAGCTGAGGACCCTGGACAAGGACATATCATTGACAGAGGTCAATGATAAGATTCTTATGTGCTTCCCTAGCACATGGGATCTAAGAATCTGGCCCATCAAAGAAGCTAGAAGTACTAATGAGATCTCCACTGAAGCTCTCCTCGGCAAGCTCAAGTCTTTTGAGCAAGTGCTGAAGACCAGAGAAGCAGAAGCTGAAGCCAAGACCCCCACTCCAACAAGAAAAGAGCAATCTCTAGCTCTTAAGGCTGCAGATGTTTCTGAAGGCAGCCAATCTAATGAGGAACTTATGGCACTGTTTGCCAAAAGGTTTCTCAAGATGGGGAGAAAGGAGTTCAGAAAGAAGTCTTCACGCTATGAAGACAAACCAAGGTATGACCGCTCTCCTGCTAAAGAAATTATATGTTATGGTTGCAGAAAGCCTGGACACATCTTGCCAGAGTGTCCAGAGGAGAAGAACAAAGAAAAGAGAAAAGATAAAGAACAGCACAGGAAGCACTCCAAGCCATCCTCCTACAAAAACAAAAAGAAGGAGAGAGGTTTCATTGCTGAAACCTGGAGTGATTCTGATGAAGAATCCTCCTCATCAAGCTCCAGTGAAGATGAGGAAGAGAAGAAGGCAAAAGAAGTTTGCCTCATGGCAATAGATGCCTGCAGCAACCACTCTGCTGCAGAGAGTTCTGATTCTGATGAAGAGATGCCTACAGAAGATGAGGTACTTTCTTCTTATGATTTTACTTCAGAAGAATTTAAGTTAGAATTTAAATCTTTATGCTTAGATTTAATTAGCTCAGAAAAGGAAATAAAAGAACTTAGAAATAGGTTAGCTGACTCAGAATCAATAGCCTCTGAAAACATTAGGTTAAAGGAAGAACTCACTACTTGTAGTGAAGAAATCAAATTTCTTAAAATAGAGTTAGCTAAGTCTAAGAGATTAGAAGAATCCCTAAATGGTAGAAGCCTTAAGCTGTTAGAAATTACCAGCATGACTAACACTAGGTCAGGTAATGATAAACTAGGCTTAGGAGCTTCTCCCAGTGAACCCCCAGTCCTTCTTAAAAATAACTTTTCAACTCCAGTGAACTTCATTTCAGCTAGTGGAAAGAAGAACACTGAGCAAGTAAACCTTGTTAATAAAACCTTAAATAAAGCTAAGAGAGAAAAGAGAAAGAAGTTCTTTAAAGAAATGCAAAGAGCGTCGAACGCCGCTCGACGATCGGAAGCTCCATGGTCGAACGAAGGTCGACGATCTGAGCACCCATCGTCGAACGTCGATCGACGATTTCAATATGATTTTCAAAATCACAATCAATTCCATAGAAACCTAAATGAGAATAGAAACCCTAGGTTTGTTGACCCATCATCAGCATGGAGAATCCCACCTAGGAGATCTCACCCACTAGGTTATCACCCTCAGCCTGCATTCTCATACATTTCCAGTTTTTCTTATGTGAAAAACAAGGGACCCAAGGTTACCTGGGTCCACTCTGTCTAAATAATTGTCTTGCAGGTGAAGGCCTATCCAATCACTCAAAATAAGTGGTATTTGGATAGTGGATGCTCTAAGCATATGACAGGAAATAAAGATCTACTGTCAAAGTTCAAAGCTAAGCTCGGCCCAAAGGTTATCTTTGGAGACTCCAGCTGTGGTCAGACAGAAGGCTATGGCAAGATCACAATTGGAGCAGTTACTTTCAAGAGAGTTGCTTATGTCAATGGACTGAAGCATAATCTGATTTCAGTCAGCCAGCTGTGTGATGCTGGCTACCAGGTTTCATTTTCTAACTCCTCTTGCAGTATTACATTAAATAATAATATTGTTTTAGTAGGTATTAGAATAGGTAATATTTACTTAGTAGATTTCAATTCATCTCACTCTGAAATCTGCCTGTTTAATGAAGTAACCCTTAATAATAATTCCCTATGGCATAAAAGGCTTAGTCATGTAAACCTTAAAAATATATCTAGGTTATCTAAGCACAACCTTGTTAGAGGTTTACCTTCTTGCCCCTACAAGAAGGAGAGCCTATGCAAGGCTTGTCAGCTAGGCAAGCAAACCAAGAATTCTTTTAAATCTGTAAATAAAAGTGATTCTCCTAGGATCCTGTATTTATTACACTTGGACCTTTTTGGCCCAATAAATGTACAGAGTTTAGGAGGGAAGTATTACACATTAGTAATTGTAGATGACTTCTCTAGGTTCAGTTGGGTTTTCTTTTTGAGAACTAAGTCTGATAACTTCAAAGCCCTTACAGACTTTCTACTATGTGTGCAGACTGAGTACTCTACTCATGTGGCCTTGATCAGAAGTGATCATGGTACTGAGTTTGACTCTCTTCTCATGCAAGAATTCTGTGAGAGAGAAGGTATCAAACATAGCTTCTCAGCTCCTAGAACTCCCCAACAAAATGGGGTAGTTGAAAGGAAAAATAGAACACTTATTGAAGCTGCTAGCACATTGTTGGCAGATGCTAACATGCCTCTATCCTATTGGGCAGAAGCTGTTAGTACAGCCAACTATGTCTTGAATAGAAGTTTGATACACAAACTTAAGTGTAAAACTCCTTATGAGTTGCTTAAAGGAAAGAAACCAAAAATTAATTATTTTAGAATTTTTGGCTGTATTGTTTATATTCATAATAATAATAAAGAATATATTAGAAAGTTTGAAGCAAAAGCTTCAATGGGAATCATGCTTGGATATTCCCAAGTAAGCAAAGCTTATAGGGTATAACAAATCAACCTGTAAAATTGAAGAATCTGTGCATGTGACTTTTGATGAGTCTCAGATGTTTTACAAGGAGAAAGAAAATTCTCCTTCCTCAAGTTCTTTGCAGGTACATGATGCCCCTCAAGAAATTCTTCAACTTTCAACTCTTCAGATCACTGAATCAGACAGTGATGAAGACATTGCTGAAGCTGTTGAAGCTGTTGTTGTTCCACCAACAGTAGATCAAATTCCTCCTGAGGAATTAATCCCAAATGTTGCTGAAGATCACATCCCACCTGCTGATATTGTCACACTTAGAGATCACCCCACATCTCAAGTGATTGGAGACATATCAGCTGGTGTGCAAACAAGACATCAATTAAGACAGGATGTGATGCATGCTTGTTTCCTCTCACAGGTTGAGCCCCTCACCTTTAAAGATGCAGAGCTAGATCCCCACTGGATCATTGCAATGCAAGAGGAGCTCAATCAGTTTGAGAGATGTAAAGTTTGGACTTTGGTTCCAAGACCTAAAGGCCAACTGATCATAGGCACCAAGTGGGTGTATAGAAACAAGCTAGATGCAAATGGAATTATAGTAAGGAATAAAGTTAGGCTTGTAGCTCAGGGCTACAGACAGGAGGAAGGTATAGACTATGACCAAACCTTTGCTCCTGTTGCAAGGCTAGAAGCAATAAGGATCTTCTTGGCCTATGCAGCCTTCATGAAGTTTAAGGTGTTCCAAATGGATGTCAAAAGTGCATTCCTGAATGGTGAGCTTAAGGAAGAGGTGTTTGTTGAACAACCACCAGGGTTTGTTTCTTCAACTCAGCCCTCACATGTGTTTAAGTTGCAGAAAGCTCTTTATGGACTAAAGCAAGCTCCTAGGGCTTGGTATGAGACCTTAGCTAGTTTCCTGTTAGAGCACAACTTTACTAGGGGAGCAGTTGATAGAACCCTTTTCGTCAAGCATCACAAGGACACAATCCTGTTAGTTCAGGTGTATGTAGATGATATTATTTTTGGCTCCACTGATCCCAAACTTTGCAAAAGGTTCTCTGACCTGATGCACTCTAAGTTTGAGATGAGTAGCATGGGTGTGCTGTCTTACTTTCTTGGTCTCCAAGTTAAGCAAGATGCTGATGGTATCTTCATCTCCCAATCCAAATATGCCAAGGAATTGGTAAAGAAATTTGGGATGGCTGATGCTTCAGCAATGCCTACACCCATGGCTACTAATGTAGTTATTGATTCTGATGATCACGGCAAGCCAGTTGATCAAAAGAATTATAGGGCCATTGTTGGTTCCCTATTATATCTAACTGCAAGTAGGCCAGATATAATGTTTGCTACATGCCTTTGTGCTAGATTCCAGGTCAACCCCAAGGAATCTCATCTGATTCTTCTAAAGAGAATCCTGAGATACCTGAAGGGATGTCCAGATCTAGGACTTTGGTACCCAGCTGAGTCAGAGTTTGAATTAATTGGATATTCTGATTCTGATTATGCTGGCTGCAGAGTTGACAGGAAGAGCACCTCAGGAACTTGCCAGTTCCTGGGAGAGAAATTGGTCTCTTGGTTCTGTAAGAAGCAGGCTTCTGTCTCAACTTCAACTGCAGAGGCTGAATATATAGCTGCTGCTAGTTGTTGTTCACAGATCCTGTGGATTCAAAACCAGCTTGTGGATTATGGTTACTCACACAAGAACACCAAGATCATGTGTGATAGTACCAGTGCTATCTCAATTGCACAAAATCCAGTGCACCACTCTAGAACGAAGCACATTGAGATTCGGCACCATTTCCTGAGAGATTGTGTGGAAAAGAACAAGATTTGTCTTGAGTTCATATCCACTGAGTTTCAGAGAGGTGATATATTCACCAAGCCTTTAGATGAACAGAAGCATCTGTTCTTTTTAGTTCAACTAGGCATGATCAATGGACGAGACTAAGTGTGACTATATCTGCCTATGTTGAAATCTGTTTGAAGATAGTCGAACGATGATCGAAGATCGTCGAACGGATTAAGCCTATCGTCGACCTCGGGTTAATGATAGCTTATCTGTTTGAAGATCGTCGATCGACGTTCGACCATCGTCGAACAGGTCGGGCTCATCGTCGATCTCTGGATGACGATAGCCTGTTGTTTGAGAAGCCAGAAATAGTCGAACGATTGTCCGACTACTCTGCTTCTGAGCCGATCGTCGAACGACCGTTCGACCATCGGGTCTAGATCTTTTTAATAGACCGACTATATCCGGTCTGATATAAAGCTGATAGTCGACCTAGGTCAAAAGATCTTTTGCTTTATCGTCGACGGAGCGTGCCCTTTCGCATTCTGCTTTCCCGCTTGCGATTTTCTGCCGCTTCGTCCCCTTCGTCTTCTTCGTCCTTCTCGCGTTTCTCCAGCGATCCATGGCGGTCTCTCCAGCAGTTCTGGCCGTCGTGAAGTTTGATGCAGGATTTAGCGTGGATTTCGACGCTTTCAGCAGCTGTGATGCAGGAATCGTAGAAGTTCTACAGCTGTGCAGGGATCAAGGATTAGAAAAGTTAATGTCTGCAAGGATTAAGATCAACATTCCAGAAATCAAAGAATGGGCTTTCACGTCGTCTTCCACAGACGAATCGATGACTGGTACCATCGGCGGAGAGGAGGTAATCCTGACTCCGGCCGTTCTATCTGATGTGTTTGGTTTAGTTAATGGTGACGAGGATTATGAGCAAGATGCTCAGGAATTCAGAAGTATGCTTGTTGAGCTGGGACATGCTGAGGGCATTCCCACGAAGCTGCTCAAAGTGAATTTTCCTTTCAAAATCAAGTTTCTGGCTGAGATAGTAGGAAAAGTGCTCCTGGGCAAGCACTCTGCCCACGATAATATAACAAGGCAGCAATTCGCACTCATGTGTGCGATTGTTAATCGAAAAAGGATCAATTGGGCAGCAGTGATGTTTGATTTAATAAGAAAAAAGAATGGCAAGAAAGAAGTCACCCTAGGAAGGGTTATCGGAATTTTCCTGAAGGAAAGATTCCCCCATCTGCTGAGTTCATCTGCAACAACAATCAACGCCAGCAAGAAGATGGATCCCCATCTGTTCTCAAAGTGGAAGAGAACGTTTGTGAAATCTGCTCCAGCAACATCTGAGGACACAAGGACTGTATCAGTCGCTCCTCACCATGGTGAAGCTGGCTCAGCTCTTCCTTCCTCCTCCTCTGCATTGTTGTCTGCCTCAGTTGAAGTTCCATCAACTTCAGCTGAAGTAAGACCTTCCTCCTCTGCTGCTCCAAAAACAACTATGGTTGTTCCTCTTTCCCCTCCAGCCTCTCCTCTACCTACTCATCTGGCTAGGATATCTGCTCCTAGCTTCGATTTGTTAGGATCAGAGAGAATTCCTACTCCTCCTGTATCTCCCGTTCATTCCCCAATTCATTCCCCAATTAACTCTCCTGCTCCATCTCCAGTTCGATCCCCTGTCCACATCATTTCTCATCCCAGCATCACTACCATATCTGCTGCAGCTCCATCCACCTCTCATCCTTCATCTATTGAAATTTCTCCTGAGCTTATCTCCCGCATTGTGGAGCTGATTACCCCGTCAATCAAAACCATGATTGAAGAGGCAATCGCTCCCCTTGCAGCTTCCATTGACCTCTTAACTGCATCCATCAAATCCCTTTCAAAATCTGCTGAGCCATCTTCCTCAAGGGGCCTGGTTTCAGTACCCACTGAAATCAGGCAGGGGGAGATGTTCCATGAAGATGCCTCAGACCATCCTGCCTCCCCTCCAGCTATAAAAGATACAGTAATGACTGCCCAGGAAGAATCTGCTCAAGCTGAGATAGAAATAGCTCCAGTTTTGTCTGATAAGGAAATAACAGATGGAATCATGTTGTCTGAATTTGCAGTGAAAGTCTGCCTGGAAGATCTTACCACTCCTGTGATTGCTAGATTCTTAGAAGGAATTATAACTTCATATCTGAATGAATCATGGGAGATGGTTAAATATGAAGGTAACTCATTCATTCGTTTTGTTGATGAATCGATTAATTTGTTAGTTTGTGAATTCCTGGAAGGAATGATTTCTGTTTATTTAGCAGATCTATATTCATAATTCTACAGATGATATTAGAGAGGATTTATCTGCCCAGATAATAGAAATTGTTTCTGAAGCTGCCCCAAGTATTCCTGATATTCAAGTTGATCCTGAACTAGAATCTTTTCTAGATGATAGAGATGAATCTGAAAATCAAGATAAAGTCAAAGAAGACACTCCCGTTCTGAGTGTGGAAGAAGTTCAAGCAAGAGCTGCCTGGGTTTTGAGAGTACAATCTTTAGAAGAGAAAGAAAAGGAATTGCAAGTTGAAAAGTCAACCATCTGGGATGACTCTCCAGGGTTGGACTTAGATTCCCTTCTGGCTCTGGATGCCATGGAAGAGGAAAGAGAAAAATCTGCTCTTAAGCTTAAAGAAAAGGCTGTTTCTGAAGCCTATGATCCGTATGAAAATCCTCCATCATCTCCCTCTGATGATGAGGATGATTCTGATGTTTCTGAGAAGTCAAAGAGAAAGAAAGTTGTTTCAAAGAAAAGGAAAGTTGCTGCTCCTCCTCCTCCAAGTAAAGATAATGACACTCCCTATTATATTCTGAAGGGCATTGACCCTAAATCCAAGGATTTTCAGCACTGGATGTGGTTTTCAAAGAATCAGCAGAAAGAAAGAAAAAGGACTAAGAGGTATGACAGTCCTGTCTCCAGATGGACTCCCAGAGGTCCTCCTCCTCCTCCTCCAGGTGCAGGAGCCTCTGGGAACCTATCAGCTAATCCTGTTGCCTCTTCTGGAAGATCTGCTTCTTTTCAGCCCCAGCAAAGACAAAGTTATCATAGCTCGCAAGGCAAATCGCTTTCTGGTTCTCAAAGACAAGTGAAGGAGGCTGTGGTTCAAAGACCAACCTTTTCCCCTCCTCCTTCTCCAAAGAAAAGAATTCCATCTTCAATACCAGTTCAGTCTGAGAAAAGTGATTCGGAAGGTAAATAGTTTACTTTGTTTTAAAATTTCTAGCAAGAATCTTTTGCTAAGTATTCTCTAATATCTTATCTAGATAAAGTATCTGAGGCTGCTCCTCCTGAGCCTGTTTATGAAAATCCAGAGCTTGATCCTAATTTTAGGATGGCTCGTTTCCAAGAACTAGTAGGAGCAGCTCAAATTAGAAAAGCTAGAGCCGAAGGAAAAGATACGACTGGTTTAACTACCATGTCTGTTTACAGAAAGAAAGAGCTTGAAAAGTTCCAGGTTAATCCTGAGGTTTTTGACCCATCCAAATACATGGAAAAGCATCCGGAAGCAGTAGTCCCAAGATCTACAGAGCTGAAGATCATTGGTGCGCAGGACCTGAAAATGTCAAAGAAAGAGTCAGATGATCCGTTAAGGAAAATATCTTTTGTTTCTAGCTCCTCTGTATCTAAGCCTGACTCTGTTGATCCATAATTTGATTAACTGCTGTGCTATATTTGTTTATCTGTTTGATAATCTGCTAGTCTATTTCCTGTATTTTTTTTGTGTTCTTTAGCTAGCTGTTTGTTTTAGTTTTTGAGAGCCTTAACTCAAATAGGGGGAGATTGTTGGTACCCTAGTTTGATTTGAGTTTAGTCCTCTCCTTTGTGCTCCTTGACCCAAGAAATATCTATGGTCAATGGTTAGAAGTCTAGCTGTAGAGTCCTCACTTTTCCAGATTGAGAATTTGGTTAAGTAGGTTTTTCGTTCGACTATAGTCGAACGCCGCTCGACTATCGTCTATCGGCTGATCGACGATCGTCTATCAGTTGGTCGACGCTTTGTCTGCGCTGATAGTTCGACTATCTGTTGATAGGTCGACTATCTGTTCTGCGCTGATAGTTCGACTATCTGTTGATAGGTCGACTATCTGTTCTGCGCTGATAGTTCGACTATCTGTTGATAGGTCGACTATCTGTTCTGCGCTGATAGTTCGACTATCTGTTGATAGATCGACTATCTGTTCTGCGCTGATAGTTCGACTATCTGTTGATAGGTCGACTATCTGTTCTGCGCTGGTAGGTCGACTATCTGCTTGATAGATCGACTATCTGTTTGCGCTTGATAGTTCGACTATCTGTCCTGATAGATCGACTATCTGATAGTTCGACTATCTGTTCTGATAGGTCGACTATCTGCCGGGGTAGTTCGACTATCTTCTTCGATAGGTCGACTATCTGGATCGTTCGACTATCTGTCCGATAGATCGACGATCTCCGTGCGTCGGTCGACGATCTCCGAAGGTCGTTCGACGCTTTCTGCCTGCCTTTTTATTTTGTATTTATTTATTATATTTAATTAATTAATACATTTTCTGGCACATTATTTTAAGATGTATGATAAAATTACCAGGCAATATTTGCTCCATCTCTTTTGCCTGAGTCAAATCTTTTTAAGATAAAGTTGTTTGTCTTATTAGCTGTCTTTATAAATTACTTTATCTGCTGACAGCCCTTTATAGCCGTTAGACTGAAAAGTCTTCTTCTTTGCTATAAAGAGATTATTTCTGATGTGACTTTATTTAGTCCTTTGTTATTTGATTTAAGCCTGCAGCTTCTTAGAAAAAGGGTTATTCCTTTTATAGAATGTTTTGCTGCAGAGATGTTTCTGTCTTCTTGATATTTACAGCCCAGGTCTCAAGGCTCAGAAGAAGACAAATAATTCAAATGGAAGAGAGCCGTTGCTATCTGCTATTATATAAAGAACCCTTTGAAGAAGGATTCAATCTAGCTAATAGCTAACCAGTTGTTCATTCAAGCATTCAAGCCTTCAAGCTTTCTGCTCTCAGCAAACTCCATCTAACTGAGAAGTGTTAAGATCTTCATCTCTTCTTCAACCTGAGTTCTCCTGCTTTCAGGAAGTTCAAACTCAGAGATCCTTTGAAGAAGAAGAAGAAGAAGAAGATAGCTGCTTGAAGAGATTTCATTTTGTTATTTATTTTCTTCCTGTAGCTTTTCCTTCAGAACTTTCTGAAGAGTTTTCTGCACTGAAGCAAGACTTCACATGGACATCTTTGAGCCAGGGGGAGCCTTGATTCTTTAGAGCATTCTAGCTCAGTGCAAGTTTTTGTGCTTCTCTAATCTATTGTAAAATAGAGAAGACATCTTAACCTTCTTCCCCCTCCTGTACAGGGTTATTACTCCCTTCAAAAGTATCCCTTGGTGGCAGGGCACCTGATCAAAAACCTGTGCTTGGTTTTTAGACACCTGATCAAAAGTCTAAAGGGTTTCTGAATCTACCTGAAGCAGATTCTGTTGGTGGCAGGGCACCTGATCAAAAACCTGAGTGGATTCCTACCGTGTGGGTAGAAGAGTGGACGTACCCAAGTTGTTTGGGGAACCACTATAAATTTCCTTGTGTCGTCTGGATTCCATTGTTTAATTCCTGTATTGTGGCTGTGATTAGATATAACTAGGTTGCTAGTTGCTGATTAGGTTTTTCCAAGCCTTAACTGTAATTACAGTTAGCTTGAGTTTGTGCACTCCACTTGTGTTAGGCTCTAGGGTTAAATCTATATCTATAATCTTTCATTCCGCACTTCACTCCAAGGGAGTTGGGTAGACCATTAAGTTTTGTCTAGTGCAAAATTTGATAACTCTATTCACCCCCCCTCTAGAGTAGTATCTATCCCTTCACTTTCAGACTTCATAGAAGAGTTACCACTTCTCGGAGCCACTCCATCATCCTCGTGGTCGTCAATCGCTTTTCCAAGTGGGCCCACTTCATTGTTATGAGGCGCCCTATCATCGGCCCCACCATTGTTGGTGCCTTCTTTGACCAAGTGATTCGCCTCCACGGCATACCAAAGAGCATTGTGTCTGACAGGGACAAGATATTCACCTCAGTTTTGGTAGGAACTATTCTCCCTTTGCGGTACTAAGCTGGCCTTCTCCTCCGCTTACCACCCTCAGTCGGATAGCTAGACCGAAGCGGTCAACCAGACGCTCGAGATGTACCTCCATTGCCTTACAGGATACCTCCCCAAGGACTGCGCCCATTGGCTTCCGTTGGTGGAGTATTTCTACAATACCTCCTACCAATAGGCCCCCCAGACCACTCCTTTCCACCTCATCTACTGTCGGGATCCTCCCAGCCTCCTTACCTATGTAAGTGCCTCTGCCCGCTCCGTTGTTGTCGACACCGAGCTACGCACGCATGATGAGATTTTGCGTCTTGCGCGCAAGCGCCTTCTTCAAGCCCATACAAGGATGGCGATCGTCCAAAACGGGGGCACCGCGAGTTGTTCTTCGCTCCTGGGGATTGGGTATGGCTTAAACGCCTCCCCTACCGTCAGTCTACCGTCTCCAAGAGAACCTACCAAAAGTTAGGGCCCAAGTTCTTCGTCCCCTTCGAGATTCTGCACCGCATCAGGGATGTGGCTTATCTTCTCCACCTCTCCGCCGACGTTCAAATTCACGACGTCTTCTACGTTTCCCAACTGAAGCTCTTCGTCACCAACCCTCCAACCGCGCCCTTGGTTCCACTCCCGCCGTAGCCACAGGACAAGCTTGAGGACAGGCTTGATGTCAAGCAGAGTGGAGATGTTACGGATCCTCGTTGGGAGATCACATACAAGCACCCCGAGACTAGAGTGTGGCCCACCTGAACAATCTTTGTCTTGTATTAGTATTTTTATGCATCTTAGTATTTTAACCTCACTTTTTGTTAAGCCTTAGTGAGGGGGAATTGGGTCTTTTGTTTGAGACTTGATTTCCCCCACATATGTGTGGGTTTGGCTTTTGGAAGGCAAGCAAGAATTAATATCAAATTAATTCTCTGTCAAACTTCCTATTCTCTCTCTAACTTCCTATTCTCCCTCTCTCTTCCCCTCCCTGACCTAACCCTACGCACACAAGCCGCCGCTCCACGTTTGTCCACACCGACCGCGGCTCAACCACCGGAGATCTCTCCCTCCACACCATAGCTCCAAAAGGATCGAGGAAGGGACGTGCATCCCTCCTTCAGGACTTCCCTCTCCACCCCCTTGCACGAGATCTCAATCTAGGGCACGTAACAGATTCCTTCTCAAGTGTGAACCTAGCAGAAATCAGTCGAAGATCAGTTGTAGTTGCCACCCACAACTTCAAGTGGTAAGCTCTGTATCACCTCTACTCCCATATTTTGAAATCCATTAAGTACACAGGCATGCCATGCCTCCGCAAATCAAGCATGCGACTTACAGTTTCTACATAGACACATTTTAACATTCCACATGTAATTGTCCTACTTTATAGCTTCAATCGGGCCCCACACCATACAACTTATACAAATAGAGCATTATAAGGTGATAAACAGTCAATCAAGCAATCTCAAAATGCACATAAAATAAGCAGAAGTTGAGTATTTAGAAAACTAGGGTGGAACGTCCACATATACACAGTCCATGATTATTATACTGTTTGATACACACATTACATTTATACAATAAAATACAATACAACACTTTGGGACACGCAAACCCGATACATCAAATATAAAAATACATGGATATACAAGCAAGAAATATACTTCTTGCTTTATTTCTTCATTTTGGCAGCAAGTAACTCCAAGCACAATCCACTGCCAGCTAATATGAATAACGGAAAATGAGGGTAAATGGGAGTTGACCAAAAACTATATAATAGTCCCCCTCCCACCGGGCATCCTAACGAATCCCGGGGAGTACAAATCTCTGCATATCATTACATCACAATATAAAAAATATAAAGCGGTAAACTATCAACAAAATGATGTATCTCAGGCATCATACACATCTCTATGTAGAGCATTGAAATAAAAGGGACCTATAATGCACACGTGTTAGAGAATGAATATTCAATTCATGCACTCTACTCTTAGTAGCGGTGAAACACCCTTATCTGTCGCATAGCATATAGCAGTAGGTCCGGCCAGGGCCCGACGTGATGCGGAGCAGAGGCGAGGACGCGTTTTGGGCCCGTTCGGGGCTGATTTGGCAACTTTCCATATTTGGCGTGCCCGGATCGACGATCGGACTCCGCTATTGCGTCCGGAACGTCGCCGCGAGTCAAAAAACTATATTTGTTTATTTTTTTTGAGTTTGTTTTGATGTATTTTAAGGGGCTAACCCACCGGCCAATCATAGCCGTTGATGGGGATGCCCTAGCTTGTCTTTTCTTATAAATAGGAGTGTTAGAGGCTGAATTGAATCATTGTTGAATTTGGAGAAGAGCATTCCCGGATTCCAGCAATCCCTCCCCGGTGCCGACGCCGTGGAACCCTAGGTGATGACTCCTAGGCCGCCAAACTCCTCCCCAAGGTAACCCCTACCCCCACCTTCGTTTTCCACCCTTCAAATCCCTTTTCCAGCCATCGGAAACCCTCCAGAACCGCTGCAGCCCGCCATTCCAGCCAGCAGCCACTCTTCCATACCAGAAACACTGTTCATCCGATCACTGTTCACCGCACTGTTCACCGCACTGTTCACCGGTTACTGTTCGCAGTTACTGTTCACCCGCCCCTCCACTTCTTCTCCCCTTCGTGGAACCACTTCCAAACAACCCTAATTCTCTAGATCCATTCAGATCTGAGATTTTCGCTCCCGATCCGTTATTTCCACATTTCATACTTTCCATTTTTGCTCGGATACGCCCCTAAATAGTGGATCTACCCATCCTCGACCCGGATCTACTTATTCGTGGCCGGATCCTCCGTTTTACTATCCGTTACCACCATTTCCCGCCAAGGGCAGCCACCGTCCTCGTCGTCTCGCCACCGGTTCCACCTCCGATTGACGATCTACACATCCGGCCCTCCAAATCTTCAGTGTCTCGCTTCAGCCCTCTACGTTGTGAGTATTTATGGTATTGTGTTCTGTGACTTGACATTTTCATTTGGTTGTTTATCTATATTGTGCTGCGATTATGGTTTTGTGGTAGTTATTTCCTTTTATGCTATTAATTGTTTGTGGATTTATTCGCCGTGTGCTTGCTTAGGCCCTCCGAGCGGAGTAAGCCGTTGCCAAATTGCTAAAAATTAATTGTTTGTTTCTTTATTTTGATTAACTGCGTGGTGCTATTACTTTTCATTGCTTAAATTATTTGTCAAATACCGATCATTGCATTACATTTAGAATTGCATTAGCGTGTCACCTTCGCATCAGCACTAAAGTCTTAGTTTCCGAGCACCACTAGCCTACCCCTACATCAAATTGGTATCAGAGGTCAAGGTTAGGCCATTTGCATGCTTTGTAGTGGTAGGTCATATAGAGTCTTTAGGTTCATTCATGTCTAGTTATCGTCGTCGTTTGTCTCCTCCATCTGAGTATTCTAAGTCCGCCTATACCCGATCTCATAGAGCAACTTTAGAGAAATCCTCACGTTATCATGATGATTATTATCGTCTGCGACACACCACTTCCCGAGATCGTGTCGACCCACTAACACAACCTCACTATGCTAGAGATGATCAGTATGATGATTGTCGTCGTTCTTATCCTTGCACGCGAGCGGATCGTGTTGATCCTTCGACTCGACCAGATTACCTTAGGGATGACTATTTTGAGGATCCTCACTTTGAGAGAGATCTTGAGAGTCAGTTTCGTACAGTTTCCCCTTCCTTTGACGGCTCATCGAGTCCCGAGTTTTTCAGTTATTGGCTCGTGGATATCGAGTATTATCTTGATTATTTTGAATTATTCGGTGAGCGTCGCATCAAGTTTGCGAAACTTAGGCTTTTAGATCAGGCGAGAGCATATTGGTCTAGCGTAGAGAGGACTCGCGAGCGAGATCGTCTTCATCGTGTCACGAGTTGGGTGGGCATGAAGCGTATTTTGTGCCAGAGGTATCTGCCTTCATCATATCGGAGTCGCTTGCTCGACCAATTATTTTCCCTTCAGCAAGGACCTATGTCTGTCGCTGAGTATAGGGATCGTTTTGATGAGTTGGTTGTGAGAACTGATATCCGAGAGGACCCAGCCATGACTACCACCCGATTTCGGTCTGGACTTCGATCTGATATACGTACTGAGGTGGCTTATCACAGTTCGAAGTCCCTCGAGCAGACATATCAGCTCGCCCTCCGCTATGAACAGTCCTTGAGATCCGCAAGAGCTGGTCGATGGGATTCTCTCTTTGACCTCCGCAGTACGAGTCCCTCCCCTATTGAGGACACCACGATGTCTGGTGCGGATTGCTCCCACCCCAGTGAGGTGCTTAGCCCAGTGAGTGACCTACCTTTGGTTTCTGACGCTCCTCTAGTGGCACTGAATGAGAGTGAGCCTGAGCGACCTATTGAGTCTGTAGTGTTGTGCCCCCCATCCACACCTCCACTTTTGGCATGTCCGGTTTTGATTAACACTCATACCTTATACTCATGTCTTGACACCGCACCCGCAGACCCAGTCTTGAGCGTAGGTCTATGTCACTTTTCCCTTGGCATTACCCTGAGTCACGTTACGACCGAGAGCTCAGAGCTTGGTGTTGATCTCGTAGTGGTTATGTCACCCATGCACAGGGGCACTACCCCTTTCGATGGTACTCATCGGGAGGACCTTGACCTTAGTGACGAGCCCTATGATGAGCCCCATGTTGAGCCTCCTGATGATCCGCCACATCTTGGTGAGGTTGAGACTCGGGTGAGCTACTCAAAGATGACGCCTCTTTCATTATCATCTCTGGCTTTGCCCCTGAGAAGGGATCTTGAGTGGAGCATGACATATGTAGGGCCTAACTTAAGACCACTTGAGTATACTCAAATTGTGAGGACCTACCTTATGACGCCTCACACTCTGGATGAGTTTTGGGACACGCCACCCGATGAGTTCTTTCTTGTTTGGGATGCTCACCATATTTTAGAGTCACGACTTCTAGTCGGTGTCAACGATTTTCACTCGGGTGGTCGTCTCCTTCGTGATGACTTTTCTTACACACCTCCTGGGGATCCCCCTGATGTGCTACGTTCCCCGAGAGACATTTGGCTCTTTACGAGCTCGTATTTGAGTATAGTTGTCTCTCACAGTTATCGAAGCACTTATCACACACGAGATGAGTTTGTCTACACTCCACCGAAAGAACCTCCTGATAGGTCACCTCATTTTAGAGACATCTCATGCATTATTAGATTTTCCTATAAGAAGTGTGTTGTGTCTGTCGTGTGTCTTTGCATCATTTGCATTACCTGCATGAGTCTGTTGAGTATGTTGTGCTCTATGTGCATCGTTCGCTTCATTTGCACGAGTCAGTTAGGTCACTTGTTCATCATTTGCATGCATTACATGAGTCGGTTCGCCGACGAATAATAACAAGCAATGAAAATTACAAAGCTCATGCAGATAAGCGAAGGCGAGAGCAAATATTTAATGTAGGCGAGAAGGTAATGGCGCGAGTCCGCTCTGAGAGGCTCCCTTCGGGGCCTGCCAAGAAGTTGAGCGTGAGGCGAATGAGTCTGTACTCCATTATTAGTCGTATTGGGACCAACGCCTACCGACTTGACATCCCGGCCAGTATGAGAATTCACCCTGTGTTTAATGTTGAAGATCTGACTTCATACTATGAATCTCATGAGTATGTGGACCCGAGCAGTGGAGATACCCAGCCACCCCCACCCCCACTGTCGTTACTATATCACCCTCATACATCCTCACCCATTGTTGACCTCCACCCACCTAGGGACTCGTCTTCTTTGGTTTCACCGCAGGCACCACCGATCGCATCGGGATCCACCACTCGTGAGTTGAGCGTTGAGAGCTTCATGGAGACCAGACTCCACCAGCACATTCCCACTACATACGTTGGTGACTCTTGGGTACTTGCAGCAGAGCTTGATCGATTCGCCCCTGGACTTCGACTTCAGCACGTCCGTCTCCATTCACCGGAGATGACAGCTTTTCAGTCAGGGGGAGTTGACTGGCGAGGAAACTTTCCAGCGACGACATTTGGGCGACCTCTAGTGGACTTCTTCGAGTTTTACCCGGCATGCAGCGAGAGAATTTTGATCCCTATTCATCAGGAGATGAATTCTTTCAAGCCGGGGAGATTGATGCGGAGCAGAGGCGAGGACGCGTTTTGGGCCCGTTCGGGGCTGATTTGGCAACTTTCCATATTTGGCGTGCCCGGATCGACGATCGGACTCCGCTATTGCGTCCGGAACGTCGCCGCGAGTCAAAAAACTATATTTGTTTATTTTTTTTGAGTTTGTTTTGATGTATTTTAAGGGGCTAACCCACCGGCCAATCATAGCCGTTGATGGGGATGCCCTAGCTTGTCTTTTCTTATAAATAGGAGTGTTAGAGGCTGAATTGAATCATTGTTGAATTTGGAGAAGAGCATTCCCGGATTCCAGCGATCCCTCCCCGGTGCCGACGCCGTGGAACCCTAGGTGATGACTCCTAGGCCGCCAAACTCCTCCCCAAGGTAACCCCTACCCCCACCTTCGTTTTCCACCCTTCAAATCCCTTTTCCAGCCATCGGAAACCCTCCAGAACCGCTGCAGCCCGCCATTCCAGCCAGCAGCCACTCTTCCATACCAGAAACACTGTTCATCCGATCACTGTTCACCGCACTGTTCACCGCACTGTTCACCGGTTACTGTTCGCAGTTACTGTTCACCCGCCCCTCCACTTCTTCTCCCCTTCGTGGAACCACTTCCAAACAACCCTAATTCTCTAGATCCATTCAGATCTGAGATTTTCGCTCCCGATCCGTTATTTCCACATTTCATACTTTCCATTTTTGCTCGGATACGCCCCTAAATAGTGGATCTACCCATCCTCGACCCGGATCTACTTATTCGTGGCCGGATCCTCCGTTTTACTATCCGTTACCACCATTTCCCGCCAAGGGCAGCCACCGTCCTCGTCGTCTCGCCACCGGTTCCACCTCCGATTGACGATCTACACATCCGGCCCTCCAAATCTTCAGTGTCTCGCTTCAGCCCTCTACGTTGTGAGTATTTATGGTATTGTGTTCTGTGACTTGACATTTTCATTTGGTTGTTTATCTATATTGTGCTGCGATTATGGTTTTGTGGTAGTTATTTCCTTTTATGCTATTAATTGCTTGTGGATTTATTCGCCGTGTGCTTGCTTAGGCCCTCCGAGCGGAGTAAGCCGTTGCCAAATTGCTAAAAATTAATTGTTTGTTTCTTTATTTTGATTAACTGCGTGGTGCTATTACTTTTCATTGCTTAAATTATTTGTCAAATACCGATCATTGCATTACATTTAGAATTGCATTAGCGTGTCACCTTCGCACCAGCACTAAAGTCTTAGTTTCCGAGCACCACTAGCCTACCCCTACATCACGACGTCATATACCACAGACAGAGCAAGTAGTTACTAATTGAAACCATCATCCAATATAACGTATCATAACACAGAGTACATTCTAGCGGAAGTAGTTTAAAGGTTATAAACAGAACCCACACTACCATGAATGTCCACTAAACATAGAATTAGGAATGAGTACTGAAAATACACAAAAGCATAGCCATGGCCATAAGGCCTTACAAGGTTTACACAAAAGTTAATGTTTTACAAACATCGGCACGCAGGCCGGCCACACATGACTGTAAAGTAAACGCAAGCTATTTGCTTTGGCCTTCGAGGGCCTGCATAGCTGTTCTTGGCTCCAGCCCGTTATTTGCCACTTGGTTCCGTTGCACCTGCAATCAACATCCCACCGCATCGGTCGAGAACAAAAGCAACGGTCAGCATTAGCTGACCAAATTATAACGACCTCACCCCTTTCTCGGGGTGGCGGTGCTCCTTGCCTGCAGGCATTAGTATTCATAACAATATGGAAACAAGAATGTGCAAACTAAGCATCACTCGCCACAGAAGTTGGCGCTACCGGCCACACGCACCATGCACACAGGGCACATTATCGGTGTGCCGATATTTCAGGCCCCACCACTAATAACAAGACGGCACCTTTGAGCATTAAAAGACTTCCCAGAACCGGAGCCAAAGTCTCTCTCTCTATGCTACGAAAAAGCCAAGGCGCTGCTCCCTACCGGATACATGTTCATGACTCACTCCAAGTCGAACGCTATAGAGTGGGTGCAGTTCAGCCAATGCCCATTGCTCAAACCGTCATGCGCCGAAAGTCGAAACCCTCATGGTCGTTACATGACGCGAGTTCAGCGTCCCCTTGCCCATTCACAACACGCATAACTTATGTTACGTCCACGACTGGCACTCACGGCCACCAGAGCTGAGCAGATTAAGCTCACGCTCCATCATACGGCCCTCGGGTCTCCACGAGACAGGTCTCTCAATAATAGCCTTCAGGTCTCCACGAGACAGGCTTCTCAACATTACATTGCTCACAGGGAGCTACCGTCGGCGATAGCTCTACCGCCGCGCGGTAAGGGACAGACTATCGTTTCTTCCTTTTTTTTCTCAGATGTTTTCCTGGAGACTACCTCCAGTACTCTCACTGAAGTCATCTGCACACCCCGCGACTCCGAAATCTACGTGATTACCACGGAGTCTTCTCCGTCATACAAAACATATAACCATCACTAATCCAGACCAACCCGTCCGAATGGGCTTCACACAACATGCATATTCCGTACTTCGATTCTGGATATAAATGCAAACCAACGGGGATACACGGAACGACCCGTCGGTAGAACACTTCTCACGTGTTCGTGGAGTGTATACCCTCAAATGCCAAACAAAGGACTTCACATGTCAAAAGAAGGGGAACATTACCCTTGATGTACGCTTTGGCGTCATGGAAGAAATCTAGACGGTTGTAAATGACTGCTCCGACTTTGCCTCCGCAAATCCGAACTCGCCTTGTGAATCCGAGACCCGAAACACGAACGGCGGCAAGATCTCCCTTCTTCCGCCGCGCGATACCGCCTCATTTCGCGTGTAACCGCCCAGGCCCTCCAATCACGGGCCGACACGCGGCCACGCCGTTACAGTTTCACTACCTCCGCGCGATAGGACACTAACCTCATCCGATAGCTGGCGTCGGTTACGACATGACCCCATCACCTCTTTCGCCGCGCGATACTAGCTATCGCCGCGCGATACTAGCTATCGCCGCGCGATAACAGCCCGAGGCTTCAGCCAATTAATCGGCGGCTACCGCCAGCGATAACCCTAACGTCGGGCGGTAGCTACCCGAGAGCCGTGTCAATTTAATTGACCTTCCTATCGCCAGCGGTAACACTATCGCTGAGCGATAGCTTCGCGAGAGTTCGGTCACTTTAATTTACCTTGCTATCGCCGTGCGATATCTCGCTATCGTCGCGCGATAGCACTCGACGCTCTCAACGCTTGTCGAGTCCACTCAACGCTCTTGACGCTTCCGGTCGAAATATCCTGGAACTACCGCCGGCGTTGACACTACCACCGGGAGGTATCTCCCAGAAGTCTCTTTCCTGGTTCGGGAATCTTGGGGCGTTACAAATCCCCCCACTTAAGGAATTTCTTCCCGAAATTAGGCAGTGCGGGATAAAATAAAGAAGTAACTACATTTAAAAAAAAAGTGTACCGCGCACAAATAGCTCGGGGAATTCCGACTTCATGGTTAGCTCCTGCTCCCATGATAGATCCTCTCGGCCACAGTTGTCTGAACGAACCTTGACCATCCTGATTGTCTTATTACGAAGTTGCTTGACTTCAACATCCTCAATTCGAATAGGCTTGACCTTCGTCGTCAGCCCACCATTAATCGGCACCTGATCCGCCGCAACCACTTGTGTAGGCTCTTGCACCGTCTTCCGTAACACCGATATGTGGAATATGTCGTGCAGACCACTAAGCTCTGTTGACAATTTCAACCGATAGGCGGCTTCGCCGACACGCTCCAGGATCTCAAACGGTCCAAGGTATCTCGAACTCAGCTTTTTCAAGCGTTGAATCATTGACACTCCTTTGAACGGCTTGATCTTCACATATACCCAATCGCCCACGGCAAATTCAACGTTCATGTGCTTGGCATTATAGTACTTAGCCTGCATATCCTGAGCAACCAGCAATCGCTCACGGATTGTTCGCACAATCGAAGTCGCATCATCGACTTCCTTTCGCTTATATAGCTTTGACTCGCCCGTTTCCAACAAAGATAACGGAGTATGGCACTTCCTTCCATAAAGGGCCTCGAAGGGCGTCATCGGAATGCTCGTCTGGTAGCTGTTATTGTATGCGAACTCAATCATATAAAGGTGATCCTCAAACCTCTTCCTGAAATCCAAGGTGCACATGCGAAGCATGTCCTTCATCGTCCTGTTGACACTCTCGGTCTAACCATCCGTCTGCGGATGAAAGGTTGTGATGAACCTCAGTTTGGACCCCAACAGTTGATGCACCAACCTCCAGTCATTGGATGTGAAGCGCACATCTTGGTCACTCACGATGCTACGGGGCACACCGTGCAATCGTACAATGTTATCTACATAAAGTCTTGCCAGCTTATCCACCGAATCATCTTTCCTATTCGGAATGAAGTGCAACACTTTCGTCAATCGATCAACGATCACCCAGATGACGTCGTTTCCTCTCTGTGACCTCGGCAAAACCATACACGAAGTCCATGGATATGTCGTCGAACTTCCACTCCGGTATAGGTAAAGACTTCAAGAATCCTATGGGCTTCTGGCACTCGGCCTTTACCAAGGCGCACGTTTGACATTTCGTCACATAAAGTGTTATATCCTTTTAAACTCCCGGCCACCAGAACAGCTTTTTTACGTCTTTGTACATTTTTGTGCTCCCCGGATGAATCGATTACTTAGCATAATAAGCCTCGTACATCAATTCCTCTCGTAGTTTTCCCACATTTGGGACTCACAAACGACTGTCCCTCCATAACAGTTCATCATCCACTATAAATTGGGAATTTGACTCATCCAAAGCATCAGCCATGATCTGCTTCATGCTGTCATCCAAATCCAGAGCCTGTCGAATCCTATCAGCAAGGTCACACTGCACCTCTGTCCAGTTCAATTGTGCTTCAGCACTAGACTCCTTGTCAACACAAGAGATCTCCAAGGCCTTCATATCTCGTATAAGATGCTCATCATGCATCATTATCCAGTTGGCCTGCGCGGGAACCCTGCGACTCAACGCATCCACAAATGCATTACCTTTGCAAGGTACATAGTGTATCTTGAAGGTGTAGTCTCCAAGGAACTCAATCAACCTTCGCTGACGCGTGTTTAGGTCCTTTTGATCCAATAAATACTTCAGGCTCTTATAATCGGTATAGATGTCGATCTTCATGTCGTACACGTAATGCCTCCACAGCTTCAGAGCGAACATCACAGCCGCTAACTCCAAATCGTGGACCGGATAATTCCTCTCCTGTACTTTCAACTAGCGCGAGCCATACGCAATTACTTTACCATGTTATAGCAACACACAGCCTAAACCGCTCCCCGAAGCATCGTTGTAAATCTCATAGCCCTCTAACCCACATGGCAAACACAACACAGGCGTCGTGGTCAGGCGACTTTTCAATTCTTCGAAGGCTTGCGCGCACGCTAGTGACCATACAAACTTTTGATCCTTTCTTGTCAGAGTAATTAGAGGTAACGATATCCGCGAGAAGTTCTCCACGAAGCGCCTGTAGTAGCCGGCAAGTCCTAGGAAACTGCGGACTTCTGCCACCGAAGACAACACAGGTCACTCCCGTATTGCAACAATCTTGGCCGGATCTACTGCGATTCCCTCACCACTAATAACGTGACCAAAGAACGTCACCGAAGAAAGTCAGAACTCACACTTCGAGAACTTGGCATACAGCGAACTGCTTCTCAAGGTCTCCAGAACAATCTGTAGATGCTCTGCATGATCGAACTCGAACTGGGAATACACTAGGATATCGTCAATAAACACTTTTACGAACCGATCCAAATATTCCCGGAACTTCTGGTTCATCAAGTCCAAAAACACGGACGGCGCATTAGTCGGCCCAAAAGGCATGACTGTGAACTCGTAATGCCCATATCGTGTACTGAACGCCGTCTTGGGGATATCACTTTCCTTTATTCTTAGCTGATAATATCCCGACTTCAAATCCAGCTTCAAATACACCGTCGACCCAACCATCTAGTCGAACAGATCGTCGATCCTCGGGATCGGGTACTTGTTCTTCTCTGTTAACTTATTCAATTCCCAGGAGTCGATACAAAGCCGCAGACTTCCGTCCTTATTCTTCACGAAGAGGACCGGGGCTCTCCAAGGTGACGAACTCGGACACACATACCCCTGCTCTATCAATTTCTGAAGTTGCGCTTTCAACTCTGCCATTTCCCTCGGTGCTAAGCGGTACGAAGACCGCAATACCGGTTTGGCACCAGGCACCAACTCGATAGTGAATTCGATCTCTCGCTGAGGTGGAGCACAAAGAAGATCTTCGGGGAATACGTCGGCAAACTCTGACACCACCGGAATACTAACTAATCCAGACTTGGGTTTCTTAGCCTCTAAGAGAGTGAAGAACAACTTCGCACCCTCATGCACTGCTTTGACGACTTGAAGAGCAGACATCATCGTCTTGCTCGACCCCTTCATACCGTAGAAGGTAGTTTCTTGGCTTGTATTCCAACCCAACTTGACAGTCTTCAAACTACAGTCAATAAACGCACATTGCTCCGAGAGTCAATCCATGCCAAAGATTACGTCAAACTCCACTATAGGTAGTAGTGACGCTTCCAAGTCGAAGGCTTGACTTCTTATCTGCACTTTCACGCAACAGACCCTATCCGCGCGCATCGAACACCCGTTCGGTAGCATCACGTCCAACCTATCCTTTGCCACTGACGTGGGCACTCCGATACGTGACATGAAGGCCTCGGATAAAAAGGAGTGTGAAGCTCCTGCATCGAATAGTGCTCGAGCCGGACAGTCCTTAACCACCACATATCCTAGAACATAACAATCACACGACCAAAGCATAAGACGTAAGGTATAGAAAACTCTAAAGCTACACTCTAGAACATACCTGTCACCACGTCTCCTTGCTTGATGGCCTTTGTCACCACGTCTCCTTGCTTGATGGCCTCCTGCTGGCCAAGGTTATAAACTCTTGGTTGGGTTGGAGCTTGATAGAATGCGGTTGACTCCACCGCCTTTCCCTTTTCAGCATAAGTTGCTCCTGCCTTCCGCTCTGTTCTGGGAGGGCCACTACGACACTCCCGGGCTATATGTCTCGGCTTGCCGCAAGTAAAGCATTGTATTGGGCATCGACGCCCAGTCGTTGTCCCAGGAGTAACTGAAGAAGAAGCCGGTCTGGAAGGCTTGGCCCTCTTTGTTCCACTTCCGGTACTCAGGCTTCAACGGTCTCGGTACTTCGAACTCTGGGCTCTTCACTGCTAACTCCTTGCTATGAACCCTCTTCAGATCTTGCTCCAGAGATCAAGCCGTATTGACCAGAACCAGAAAGCCCTTCGTCATCGGGCCTGAGAGCAGCAACCCCAGATCATCGCGCAATCCTTCGTAGAATCGGTTGGTCTTGCGCTCCTCGTCAGTAAAAGTGGAGTAAGCATAACGTCTCAATCTTGTAAACTCATGTAGGTAGTCAACCACGCTACTCTCACCTTGAGTTAACCTCTGGAACTGATTTTCCATCACTATTTTTTGCGATGTCGGGATGAACCGTGTCAAAAATAGCCTTGAGAACTCCTCCATTGAGATATCTGAAAGTTGCCTCCCAGCTAGATGATGAAGCTCTAACTCATCCCACCAGAGTCTTGCTTCGCCGTCTAGGAGGAAAGTGGTTATTGTAACCTTCTGCCACTCCTCAGTTTACGTTGTGGACATGACTCTTTTAACTCTAGACAGCCAGTCCTCGGCTTGGGTGGGGTTTCAGCCCCCGTGAACGCTGGTGGATGAAAGCTCATCACATGCTTCTCTGTCGCTCTCCTCTGCACCGCAGGCTCTGCCGCTCCCTGATCCACTACCATAGGTTCCGCTACAACTGGCGGTACTTGTCGTCCCGGTTGTGCATTGATCAAAGTGAACATTGCTTCCACTACCATCTGTATGGTTTCAGCAGAAGGAGGGGTCGCAGGCACATCGTTAGGTGCACTACTCTCCGCGGAGTGTTGTTGTTGCGACGGCCCCGCACCGCTCGTAGTCACTTATAGATGTAAAAACACTCAATCAGGCGACAAACGGATTGCAAAAACGCAATCATAGGAACACTCAAGTTCCTCAAACGTGTGTATTTTCATTCCTAAGTGGATATTTATGGGTTCTTTTATGTTATAACGGCAACGCACATACAAGTGTCCACCACCCCTTAAAAGAATTCGCCCACAAATTCGAATAAGAAAGACCGACACCAGAGTCTGATACCAACTTGTAACACCTCTATCCGTCGCATAGCATATAGCAGTAGGTCTGGCCGGGGCCCGACGTCATATACCACAAACAGACCAAGGAGTTACTAATTGAAACCATCATCCAATATAACATATCCAAACAAATAGTACATTCTAGCGGAAGTAGTTTAAAGGTTATAAACAGAACCCATACTAACATGAATGTCCACTAAACATAGAATTAGAAATGAGAACTGAAAATACACAAAAACATAGCCATGGCCTTAAGGCCTTACAAGGTTTACTCAAAAGTTAATGTTTTACAAACATCGGCACACAGGCCGCACACACATGACTGTAAAGTAAACACTAGTTATTCGATTTGGCCTTCAAGGGCCGGCATAGTTGTTCTTGGCTCCAGCCCGCTATTTGCCACTTGGCTCCGCTGCGACTGCAATCAACATCTCACCGCATCGGTGGCGAACAAAAGCAACGGTCAGCATTAGCTGACCAAATTATAACGACTCCAACCCTTGCTCGGGGTGGCAGTGCTCCTTCCCTGCAGGCATTAGTATTCATAACAATATGGAAACAAGAATGTGCAAACTAAGCATCAATCGCCACAGACGTTGGCCCTACCGACCACACGCCCCGTGCACACAGAGCGCATTATCGGTGTGCCGAGATTTAAGGCCCCACCACCGTTCACAAGACGGCACCTTTGAGTATTAAAAGACTTCCCAGGGCCGGAGCCAAAGTCTCTCTCTCTATGCTACGACAAAGTCAAGGCGCTCCCTACCGGATACATGCTCATGACACACTCCAAGTCGAACGTTATAGAGTGGGTGCAGTTCAGCCAATGCTCGTTGCTCAAACCGTCATGCGCCGAAAGCCAAAACCTTCATGGTCGTTACATGACGCGGGTTCAGCGTCCCCTTGCCCATTCACAACACGCATAACTTATGTTACGCCCACGGCTGGCACTCACGGCCACCAAAGCTGAGCAGATTAAGCACACGCTCCATCATACGGCCCTCAGGTCTCCACGAGACAGGCCTCTCAACAATAGCCCTCAGGTCTCTACGAGACAGGCTTCTCAATATTACATTGCTCACAGGGAGCTACCGTCGGCGATAGCGCTACCGTCGGCGATAGCGCTACCGTCGGCGATAGCGCTACCGCCACGCAATAAGGGACAGACTATCGTTTCTTACCTTTTTCTCGGGTATTTTCCTGGAGACTACCTCCAGTACTCTCACTGCAGCCATCTGCACACCCCGCGACTCTGAAATCTACGCGATTATCACGGAGTCTTCTCCAGCATACAGCATATAACCATCACCAATTAAGACCAACCCGTCTGGATGGGCTTCACACAACATGTCTATTTCGTACTTCGATTCAAAATCTAAATGCAAACCAACGGCGATACACAGATCGACCCGTCGTGAGAACACTTCTCCCGCATTCGTGGAGTGTCTACCCTCAAAAGTCAAACAAAGGACTTCACATTTTTTTTTTCTTTAAACCCCGGGGTCTTATGCCCAGAAAATCGGCTCTAGCTTGGCATCCCGTCTCTGCCAGTCTCTGACTCGGTCATGTATATCATAGGCGGTGCTTGTAGCGGTCAGGTACTCCTCGTACAGCTCAGGGTCATCAGATGATACCAGAGTGATATGCATCTCTTCAAAACTCCGTAGTAGCTCCATGGACATAAGCTGGGGCCCTGTTCCAGAAGTGGCAGCTCTCCGGCTCAGTGCATCGGCCACCACGTTTGCCTTACCCGGATGGTAGTGCATCTCATTACTGATAGTCCGCTAAAAATTCCACCCATCTGCGTTGCCGGATATTCAGTTCCTTCTGCGTATCCACATATTTCAAATTGTTATGATCTGAAGAGGATCGTTACTCTTGATGTACGCTTTAGCGCCATGGAAGAAATCTAGACGGTTGGAAATGATCGCTCCGATATTGCCTCCGCAAATCCGAACTCGCCTTGCGAATCCGAGACCCGAAACACGAACGGCGGCAAGATCTCCCTTCTTCCGACGCTGCTACTCTTCCTCCAAAAAACCAGGCCAAACTCTCCAACTCCGAAAAAATGAAGAAAAAACGGCTGAACAAGGCATATATATAAAGTTGTCATCGGGCGGTAACTAGCTACCGCCGCACAGTACCGCCTCATTTCGCGTGAAACCGCTCAGGCCCTCCAATCACAGACCGACACGCGGCCACGCCGTTATAGTTTCACTACCGCCGCGTGATAGGACACTAACGCCTTCCGATAGCTGGAGTTGGTTACGACACGACCATCACCTCTATCGCCGCGCGATAACATCCCGAGGCTTTAGCCAATTAATCGGCTCGGCTACCTCCAGCGATAACCCTAACGTCGGGTAGTAGCTACCCGAGAGCCCTGTCAATTTAATTGACCTTACTATCGCCAGCGGTAACTAATGTTGTTAAAGGTGCGCCTAAGGCTCCAGGCTCACCAGTCTCAGAGGTTTGCGCCTTCGTGCGCCTTTTTATGTCTTTTGACATTAAAGGCTCGTCTGGGTGTGATTTTTATTGCAAATCTTTTTTTTCAAAATAATGAAAAATAATAATGCAAGAACTCAATAATTTGTATATGATTTAGTGTTTTTGAAATATAATCGATCGTTAAGACTTAGATATAATTCAAGCGATCATATTGATTTTATTTTTTAAAAGATATAAATCATAGTAATGAATGATTGATGAGTAGAATATATGAATAATCTGTTTAAGAAGATGAATTGATGTTTAATGTTAATTATTTAAAATGAATATGGTTGCGCCTTGTCTTCTTCGGGTGCGCGCCTACGCCTTGAGCCTTACTCCTAGGCTCCAAGACCCCTTTGCGTCTTGGTGCGCCTTGCGCCTTTAATAACTAAGGTGATAACACTATCGCTGGGCGATAGCTTCCCGAGAGTTATGTCACTTTAATTGACCTTGCTATCGCCGCGCGATAGCACTCGACGCTCTCAACGCCTGTCGGGTCGACTCAACGCCCTCGACGCTTTCGGTCGAAATATCCTGGAGCTATCGCCGGCATTGACACTACTGTCGGGCGGTATCTCCCAGAAGTCTCATTCCAAATTCGGGAATATTGGGGCGTTACAAGCGGACTACCATGTCCTAAGCTACACTAACCATAACAAGCAACCATCAATCATTGCACACATGACAGCACCTAACCAGGCAAACATGGATTATACTAGTAATTACTACAATGCATGACCCAATTAGAACAATAAAGCGCGTTGACATTCTCTCGCTATGTAAACGGCATGTCATACCTACGAGTCCTTTTCACGTACAAAGGTATGGGTATGTCGAAGTACACCTATGCCCTTCAACTTGTGTCATTCTCAATGTAGAAACTATTATCCTTAGGCTAATAATCAACCCTACCACAAACACAGTGCACTCATGGCACCCAAAATATAAGGTAAATCAATGCGGGCATAGTGCGAAAAATATTGGGCCTAATATAGTCATCCTTAGTAGACTCACTAGGGATGGCCATGCTATAACGGATGACACAAAAGGAGTGACCAATTTGTACTCCTAAAAGGTGTGGATGTGGCGAAGTACACCTATGTAGCAAGGTCCCTTTAGCTTGTGTCATTCTCAATGTAGAAACTAATATCCTTAGGCTAATAATCAGTCCTACCACATACACAGTGCTCTCATGGCACCCAAAACATCGGGTCCATCAATGCAGGCATAGTGCGAAAAATATCGTGCCTAATATAGTCGTCCTTAGTAGACTCACCGGGGATGACTAGGCTATAACAGATGACAAAAAATGAGTGACCAGTTTGTTCTCCTTGTACTTCTAATGCACCCTCGTACATGGTCCCAAGCAAAGATTTGGAATCACCAATATAAACTCCATACTCAGGATCACATTCATCAGTAGAATCAATAATAATAATGAAGTGTTGTCGTGGGTACTCGGATGAATTGTGTCTTGGCTCCGTACACTTTAAGCATTGATATACACCAGTGTTGGGCTTGAACCCAATGATCTCCTTAGCCCAGGAGGGGTCAGTGGCAGGAATCGGGGTACCTGCAGTGATAGGAAAGGGAGGGAGATTATTATTGTCGAGCAGAGTTCCTAGGGTTTCAGAGAAAAATAGAGTGGCACTAATCAATAACGACATTGGATTACAAGTAGAATATGAACAAGAAACAAATCGAGAAACAAGTTAACACTAACTCTTGGAACTTGGATGCTCCAAAGAGTACTTTTATCCAAAAGATCTAAAATACAAATGATCCAAAAGATGCTCATAACACTCCTATCCCTCCTTATATATAGATGAGGGAGCGCATACTTTATTAAATCAACAATAATTATTAATAATTAATCAATATTAACTTAATTAATTAATACTAATTAACAACAACAAATATATCTACTATATGATCCACCAAGGAAAATTCCATATGCGCTCATGTGGCTCTGCTCGCGTAAGGGCATAAGAGGTCCACTAGGGTGAGTGCGTAACAATATTCCTCCCTTGAAAATTGATTTTGACCCCAAGGTCGAGTCCCCAAATTTTGTCGAGATCTTCAATGATTTTTGTGGTGCAAAAGATTTGAACGAGGGGTAGTTGATGGCGTTGTTGTTGAAGTATGGTCAGGCTTGAGGGGTCGGAAAGAAAATATTGTTGAATAGTGAAGGGGTACACATGATTTGGATATGAATAAAAAGTAATGGAAGGTGAGATTGCTGCGAATGGGAGACACGAAAAATTTTAAAAAATGGTTGGAGAATATAGGGTGAGGTTGTGAATTCAATGACTTGCATGTAATGAAGGTGTGTGGTGGAAATGTGTAGGAGTTATAAATTGGCAGCTAGTGTGGGATCCAAAATAAGAAAAATACAACTAATTAATGGGACCGAGCGGCCGGGAGGGGGCAAAAGAAAATTTTAAAAAAATGTTGCGATGTGTGAGAGCTTGGCAATGATATCAGTACAAGTGACCCCGATTTGCACGCGAAGGTTGAAGATCTTGATCTCGGGGAAAGTTCCTCACGACTACAGGGCCTGCAAGTGGAGAGTGACAGATCAGGCTATTTTTACCATGGGCAGAGTTGCTAGAGTTCCAAAGAGAAATTAAGTGACACTGCTTAATAACGACATTGCATTACACTTTGAATACGAACAAGATACAAATCGGAAGACAAGTTGATGCAAGACAGGCATCAGCACCTGCCTGCCACCCTGGCGCCAGGGGTCCCACCGGGAGTCCACCGGATAAGATTTATGAGACCCGCGAGCCGTACAACCTAACCCGTCTCCGGTCTCACCACAGGAATTCGAAAGGTTGTTGAATCTGAAAGGTTGGTGATGAGAGCTTTTTATCAAGGAGGTCTCGAGATCGAATCTCGGCCTCAACAACCTTTCGGATTCCTGTGGTGGGACCGAAGACGAGTTGGGGTGTACTGTCCGCGGGCCTGATAAAGCTTATCAGGTGGACTCCCGGTGGAACCCATGGGCAGGTGACGACTCCTGGCGCCAGGGTGGTAGGCAGATGTTGATGTTTGTCCTACATCATAAACCCTCTACACGATTTTCCATTTTAAAAACTAATTTTACATTATACTTGAGTTTTAAAATATTTAAATACATTAATATTAAAGTGAAAGAGAATATTAAACAAATTATTATTAATTTTTCATTATTATTTTATCTTGAAATGTGAGAAATAACATATTTTAAAATTTAAACATATATAATATTTTTTTCATCTTTTTACTATGGATTTAAAGCGATTTGAAATGAAAACACTTTTAAATTAAAAAAGAAAATGCTTTTGTAAAAGAAAATCATTAAACTTTATAAAATAAAAAAACAATGGATCGTCTAATTCACGTAAGAAGTGAATTGGCATGCTCTGATATCAAATTGAGGTAGACCGGAATCTGAGAATTTAATATAAATTATTATTGGGAATTATTTAAATCAAGGAGCGTGTGGCCAAATCAACCAGTATCATAATTAACATAATAAACATAAAGCGTTGTGTAACGCGCTTAAGAGACCAACATTCAAACGTTGAATAACAATAGATGATATTTCACAGACAAGAAAGTTAAAGATGTGAAATAGGGATTTTCAAATTAATGACAAATTGGTAAAATGACATTTTAGGGCAAGCTCTCATTTAAAGTTCAAAATAAATAAAAGCATAATATTCTCCATGCATGAAATGAATAAAACAGCGGTAAGAGATATACCTTTGGGCGCAAGTGCAGTTTAGAAACCATCTCGTATCGAGAATATGGCCAATGGAATCTGAACGGCTTCGGGGGATTTTTAGACAAGCCGGAGTTCAGGAGAGGCTGTCGGCTTGGAGTAGTAGGTATGGTTAGCTTGTTTATGGGCTAAGGAGGAAGGAGGTGTATGGAAGAGGCTCAAATGCACTCTGGTGGTTGGATCTAAGCAGGAAATGATCAAAAGTCGGGGATGGGCTTGAGGTGTAGACTTCAATGGTGGCGGCCTTTTTCGACTCGAAACTAACGGAGGAGATCGTCGAAAGTTCTGGAATAACAAAGTAGGGGATTAGTCCAGTATTGATGGGCAGCAGATGGAGACAAAAAAGCTAAGCGGGATCGCTGAGGACGTCAACATCAAGAACGAATAGGTGATACGAAACTATACCGAAACAGAGATTTTCTCTATTACATAATTTTGTCCAAACTAGGGCATTACTGGGAGTAAACAGGTTTATACAAAAGGAATGTGTATTTTGGTTTTGCATTAATGTGCTTAATGGGGATAAAACTTTTATAGAAAAAATTTCTGACAATTATCATAGGTAATGAAATTGATAACAGATATAATGTGAAAAGAAACCAATAGTCCACTAAAGGAGGATTATACTAATAACATATATATATTTTACTAAAATGATTTAAATTTATATTATATTTTGAAAAAAAAATTTTGCTTGAAACGCCACTATGACCCAATTTGACGGATCTTTTTATTCATAGTCCTAGTCGATCACCCCAATAAGTTGTAGTAGTGAGGGAAAGTGCGTGAAACAAATAAAAGACACAAACACATATAATGTGTGAATATTGTACAACCCGTATTTGTCGAGGGTGGGCCCCTCCAGAGTCAGGTCAACAAAAGTCAAAGTCAGCAAGTCAAGAAAGAGGCCAGAGTCAACGCACAAGGCCGCAGAAGACCTGGGTGAGTATGGCGAGCTCCCCACGCATACTCGCCAGGTAGGCGACTAGGCCAGCTGCTCGCCCGACTGGGCGATCTCCTCCAGAGAAGTCGCCTATTCGTCGGGGGGGACTATAAATAATACCCACCCCCTTCTCTTGGATTGGCCTATAAATAGGACCCCAGGGGTACGAGGAACAGGACTTCAGAATCACGCCGAGATCTCTAAAACTCTCTTTTCTTGGATATCAGCTGAGCCTTTGGATTCCTTTTTCAGAGATACTTATTCGCGAGCTTGCGACTATCTTCCTTAATCGTCGCGACTTAGTTACCAGCTTGTCTTCCTCGTACCCTGCTCGGACATTTTTGGTTGTGAGGGGGTTCCTTCTTCTAAGCATCCGGGTACGTGGTGGGACCTTCCTGCCGCAGCGCCTGGGGTCCTGTTGCTGTTCGACTATTTCCTAGTCTTCGCTCTTTAGCCGTCTAGCCCGACCGCTGAGCCGGTAATCTTTGGCTGGCTTGATCTGATTTTTGGAGTTAGGATTTTCCTGGCTTCAACACTTGGTGCGGTGAGCGTGGATCGCAGCCAAGGAGGTAAAGTTTCGCTGGTAGGCGAGATGATGTTTGCAGGCGAGCAAGAGGAGTTAGTCGGCAACTCGGCGGGATGTGGTAACTCGGCGCGAGGAGGTGAGTTCGTGACGGTAGTTGCGTTCGAGGAGTTTGCGAGGAGGATAGAGAGAAGCATCATCGCAGGGTTCCCTTACTGTCCCGATGTCACGGCGACCTCTCCTCGTCGCGTGACACCGTCGGACGAGGAAGTGACATCGAGGCGACCTGGTAAGGAGCGAGCACGAGAGAGGGAGGAGCGACCGATGCATTCGCGGTACCATCCAGCGAGCAGCCATGGGATCCGGTTCCGAGATATGGAACAGCGGGCGAGATACCGTGATATTCGTTACTATAGCGAGTATGACGAGGGTACCAACGAGGATGAAACTCGCCAACGTCAGGGAGCGAGGAGCTCCTTCTGTGACGAGATCCTCGCAGCCCCAGTTCCCGAGGGTTTCAGGGAGCCCGCCCTTACCTACTACTCTGGCATAGATGATCAGGTCAGACATCTCCAATGTTCAAGGACGTGGCCTCCATCCGCTAGGAGGAAATCAAGAGACGAAAGGAAAAGCACTTCGGCAAGAACGTTCTCCTCAAGCATTTCCTCACAGGAGACCTGGTCATGAAGAAGGTGGACGCTGCAGGAAGGGGAGCTGTCGTTGACAAGCTGCATCCCAACTGGAAAGGACCTTTCATCATCAAGGAAGCCCTAGCCACTGGAGGTTATCGTCTGCAAGATCAGGAAGGAGAGCAACTGGGGAGTACTTGGAAAAGATCCTACCCCTAGCGGTAACCCATACTGGTGATTTGTAATCTTATTTACACATATATCCATTTTCTCCCCCCCAGAGGCTTAGGTGTTTGCGAGTTGTCTTCTTTGTATTGTTCGTCTCAAAATAGCTAGGAGCAGTGAAGTTCAACTCCACGATCAATTTAGGAAACCTGCGTTCGACCTGTTTCTCCCAATTACCCCAGGGCAGACGATGGGACGATACCTCGGGATTTAAGCGTCCTTGTAAGACCGAGCCCCTGCATTGACGGCCGAAATCAGCTCCCCCCTTGCATGTCGGCCAAGCTACCCCCGATTGCATCTCTCCTCTGATTGGAGGAACTATTAGGAACAGGTCAGGACGCTAACCTCCAAAACTCGATGAAGGATTGACCTCAAAAAGTGACCCCTTGTGTAAAGGCGTCATCGGTCTTTGAGAAGACTAAAAGACCCGCTCTTAGCAAGTGTTTGTCCTACGTAACAGGACGCGTCTCTGTTGCTGCCAAGGCAGGATAACCTGTCAAGCTCTGGGATGTACAAGTTAGCGGAAGGATAGTGGGCTCGAGTGTGTCCTATAGGGCCCCCGAGAGTGATTTCCCTTCGCTTGTATGGTGGCCTTCGTAGTCAGGTGTCAGAGCTGAAAGCCATCTCCACAGTTGGATTAGGACACGAGCCTTCGACCAGTTTCTCCTAATTAGCCCCGGGCAGACGATGGGACGATGCCTCGGGATTTAAGCGTCCTTATAAGACCGAGCCCTGCATTAATGGTTGAGATCAGCTCCCCCCTTGCATGTCGGTCTAGCTACCGCAGATTGCATCTCTCCTCTGGCTGTAAAAAAATATTAGAAACAAGTCTGAACGCCAACCTCCCAACTCGGCGAAGGAAAGATCGTCTTTTTCTTAGAATTTTCCTTGTCCTCAAAGATATTGGTGCGATTAATTCTTTGGTAATCTCTAAAGCAGCAAGGCGAATTACTTCAGCACTGATAAAAGTCGTGGAGTTATCGTAGTCCGAGTCCCTGCACGAGCTCCTCTCCTGCATATCGGTTACCAACCCCCTCGGGTGAGATATTTTCCTCATGTGAGAGTTGTCGTAGTCCGTGCCCCCTGTACGAGCTTCTCTCCTACAGGTCGACTACTTGCCTCCTGAGTCGACTTCCACCTTCAGTTGAGTCCGACTCTTGCTGGATGTCGGCTGATTCTCCACCTAATGTTAAGCTTGGCTCCTGTTAGGTGTCGACTTACTCTCCGACTAAGTTGAGCTATGCTCCTATAAGGTACGCGACCATGCAGGTACGAGCGGCAACGCGTGAGTATGCGACTGCGACCATGTATGTGTGAGCATCAGTGTGCGAGTATGTGGAGCGACTATGCAGGTACAAGCGAGGATTGTGCGAGTACGAGGGACATCAACGTGCAAGTAAGCGCATGGCGAGCTCTCAACCTCTCTGCGCCTATGAGCCTAGCGAGCGTCATCAGCAAGCGAGTATGTGAATCAAAGAATAGAGAACAGTACAGGAAGTACATTGCATTAGATGGAGAGTATTACAATGATTTGCAAAAATTTCTAAGTGTTTACAATTTCCTGTCTATATAGAGCGAGTACGCAGGAGCTCGCCGACCGACTATGATTCATCGTCGCCAGTATCAGGCCAATATTCTTCATCTCCGATGACGACATCCTCTTCATCATCGCCATCATCCTCGTCGTTGCTATCGTCGTTGTTCTCCCCACTGTTGTTGTCGCTGCCGCTGGAGCCAGAAGGGGAGGAGAGGACACGGTCAGGCGAGTTGGACTCCTCGGCAAGTAGGAACGGGATGAGGTCCAGGACTGTCAGGTGCTCGGCCTCTATGCCGAGAAAATCGTCCATCCTCAATTTGGCAAGGACGGCTTCCCCCGCTGCTCAACCTATCCCGCGGCGGATAGCCGGCATCTCATCCCTGAGCATCCGGATCTTCTTGCCCATCCCGTAAGTAGGCGTCTCCTGCTGCGCCAAGTCGGGCAAGTATCGGAGGTACCCGAGCGATCATCAACGACGGTCGGGTGAGTTAATAACTCGGCGACCCGGACTTGGGAAGCCTCCAGCTCGGCCCTGGTGTTGGAGAGTTCTTGCTCGAGCTCAAAGAACTTCTTCGCTGTCTCAACCTCGGCGGCCTGCGAGTACAAATAACAATCAGTTAGAGAAATGAACAAGTCCAAAATCAGCTAAGTCGCGCCGAGTGGGCGAGCTACCTCATACTCTTTCAACCGGACATTTTACATCTCCAGCTCGATCGCCTTCTGCGAGACGATCTTCAGCGCCTTCTCCGTCTCCCGGAGCTTCCTCGTCGTGTAATGCCCCAGCTCGGCAGCTCGCAGGAGCGAGCGAGACGTCTGGTGACCTCCGAGCTGAGGTCGGACATGGACTCGTCATTTGCGCGCCTGTACAGCGCGAAGGCGACATCGAAGGCCTCCCCCTTGTCCTCCCAGTCTTCCGACCAGGCGGGTAGGTTCGTGCTCATCGTCACCGTGTGCTCGCCCTCAGACCAGGACACCAGTCAGCGATCAAAGGCATCCTTGCCACCTCGCCCAAGGTTGTAGTTTGGGTGGTAGTAGGGAGCCCAGACGTCCACCGGAGACTCCTTCTCATCGAATAACTCGCCAGAAAGCTTTGCTCGCTTGCTCGCGTGGTCCGGGAACATTGTTTTCTCCTTCCCCTTGGCGAGCTTCTTCTACAGCAAGCCCTTGTCGACGGCGCACGACTGACCTTTGCTACCCGCAGGAGGCAGGATCTCCTCAACCTCAGATGGTACGTTCGAGGAGTCTTGATGCAAGGACGCGACCTCCTTCGCAGGAGGAAGCGGTTCTCGCGGGAGTTCCCGAGCAACTGCAAGTCGAAGAACAGTTAGTACAAAATCAACAAAAGCCGATTTGGCGAGTATGGTAGGATCTCGCCAGGATGTACCTTTGCAGGGGAGGACTTCGTCCAGCACGTTGACATTGAGACGCCAGTGGATGACGTCAAATCGCCGCCCGCGAATGGCTTCGTAGAGCTTCTCGCGCGCGCCTTCCAAGATTGGCGGCAGGAAGGCGACTTCAGCAAGCTGGTGCGGCCTCCTCGACACGCCTTCAAAGTCGTCGGAGCGGCCTCCTCGGCACGCTTTCAAAGTCGTCGAAGTGGCCTCCTCGGCACGCCTTCAAAGTCGTCGGCGACGACGATCAGATACTCACCCCACCGATGAACCTTGTTAGCTGTGTTGACTAGCGTGCAGACGTGGCTGCTGAAGAAGATGACCTCCTCCGAAGTCGCGGCGAATGCGAAGACTTTTCGGAAGACAGAAAGGTCGAACGCGATCCTCTCTTCCAGAAGGAAGCAGAGGAAGCCTATGATCATCGCCACGCCGTTGGGATTGATCTGGGAGGGCACGATGTCGAAGTACCGCAAGATCTGATAATACTCGGGCCATAACGGAAGTCGCGGGATGACTTCGAAGTGGTGGAGGGGCAGGACTAGCTCACCTTCGAGGAAGGTGTTCAGTCGCTTGGTCTGGGCAGGGAGCCTGGCCGAGTATTCCTCCGGAAGATGCCTTTGGGGAAAACCTTCCAGATCTCGCTCAGTCGCGATTTTTTGAATACCGCTTCAGTGAAGTTGACCGCGTGGGCTTGTCGGCGAGCGTTGGCATCATCGCTAACCATTTTGAGCGAGTAGTAAGTGCGAGAAAGGAAGAGCGAGTAGATCGAGAACGAGAAAGAAGACGCGAGCAAGGATTACTACTCGCAAGCAGAAGGTCAGAATTCGCAACAGTATACTAATGCCTCACCTATCCCTTCTATTTATAGGAAGAGGAAAAAGGGGGTATATAAATCTCGCGCGAGTATATACCTAAGTCGCGTGCTAGCCAAGAGGTCAACCCTAGTTACTAGGCCTATCTCACGCACGCTTTCAAGAATCTCGTTAGCTCTCCAGAACCTGCACAAGACAAACCCAGAAAGTTGCAGAAAGAAGACGAACATGCAGTACGAAGAGAATCAACCATCAACAGAAACAACGTGAGATTAAAACTCGCTTATTACAAATAAAAAATCTTGTTCGTTACATAGTTGCCAAAGGCGAGTTCCAATAATAGGAAAAAGAAAAATCTAAGCCATAGGAGGCCCCTGATCAGGAAGATGTGGATGTCACCCAGCGATCCTCTCTTCTCCGCCGCTGGAGGCGGGTTGTCGGCTTTGGAGGCTAGCGTCTTCTTCAGCTTTTTCAGTTTCTTCTTCTTGGCAGGAGGCAAATCGGCAGCGACCTCGCCTTCTCGCGGCCTTTTAGGCCTTGAAGGCTCGAAGAATCCCGACAGTGTGGTCAGGCCCTCTTGATAGGCTTCCTCGACAGACTTCGACATCGCGTGCGAGTTCAAAAAACGTGTCTCAATGACCATCCACCTCCCCTTATTTATAGAGTTCAGCAGGCATCCATCAGTGGCGAGTAACTCAGATACTCAGTCAAGCAGCTCGCGGAATAAGTGTTGGATGATTCTTTCTGAGTTTCTATGTCGCTCGAAAAGAGCGGGGATTGTGTACATCCAGTATTCGTCGAGGGTGGGCCCCTCCATAGCCAGGTCAGCAGAAGTCAAAATCAGCAAGACAGAGGTCAAAGTCAACACGCAAGGCCGCAGAAGACCTAGGCGAGTATGGCGAGCTCCCCTCGCATATTCGCTAGGTAGGCGACTAGGCCAGCTGCTCGCCCGGCTGGGCGAGCTCCTCCAGAGAAGTCGGCTAGTCGCCGGGGGGTGGGCAATAAATAAGACCCACCCCCTCCCCTTGGATTGGCCTATAAATAGAACCTCGGGGGTACGAGGAAGAGGACTTCAGAATCTCGTCGAGATCTCTAAAACTCTCTTTTTTTGGATATCAGTTGAGTGTTTGGATTCCTTTTTCAGAGAGACTTATTCGCGAGCTTGGGACTATCTTCCTCAGTCGTCGCGACTTAGTTACCATCTTGTCTTCCTCGTACCCTACTCGGACATTTTTGGTTGTGGAGGGGTTACTTCTTCTAATCATTAGGGTACGTAGTGGGACATTCCTTCCGCAGCGTCTGGGGTCCTGTTGTTGTTCGACTATTTCCTAGTCTTCGCTCTTTAGTCGTCTAGCCCGACCGTTGAGCCGGTAACCTTAGGTTGCCTTGATCCGATTTTTGGAGTTAGGATTTTCCTGGCTTCAACAAATATAAAGTACGAACATTCGTGAATACTTTCGCAATACAAATGCGATAAAAATTCATAAATTAAGAGATAAACTAGGTTGATGCACTCCAGGTTGCATCAATCATCCTGTGCTTATCCATAACCACTCTCAAATGCTAACGACGAGGGGGGAAGGTAGGGTAGTGAATGTGCGACTCTAGACTACGCAAATCCTCAGTGCTGTGTCAGGGAAATCCTGACTAAACCTAGAATGATGCAAGTAGACAAAAGTACATCGGAGAAATGATCACAAATAATAATTAGGTTATGAGACTTCCAAATACAAAATAGTGGATCTATAATGTTTCACAAGAACAATAATTAGGTTAACGCCTTCAATTGGAGCACTATATTTAGAATTCACAATTAGAATAAGCCTTGCAAATCATAAGTAACCACATAACAAAATAACTATGGTGCAAGAGCATTCAAGATCATATTAATATCTCAATTTGTACAATGATAAAGGAAAAAATGGGTTGTCTGGTGCACGAAGCATCCCCGCACAGTGAGAGTCCGCATAAGGATCCCACCACAAGGGTGAAATGTAGACAAACCTTGCCCTGCATTTTTGCAAGAGGCTACTTCTAGGACTCGAACCCATGACCTCAAGGTCACACGGCAACACCTCAACCGATGCGCCAAGGCTCGCCTTCAATGATAAAGGCAAGACACTAAAATAATAAAGTCATGAGCGT
Source organism: Platanthera zijinensis (assembly GCA_039513925.1). Classification (NCBI taxonomy): domain Eukaryota; kingdom Viridiplantae; phylum Streptophyta; class Magnoliopsida; order Asparagales; family Orchidaceae; genus Platanthera; species Platanthera zijinensis. The sequence continues at coordinate 60,921,212 of CM077097.1, read as the reverse complement.
AGGGAATCGTAGGACAGTAGAAGATGGAGATTCAATAGTCGTAAGAGTAACAGTGGTTAGTCAAAGGAGTAAAACAGTTGTAGGGTTGGGTGTTGGAGGAGGTATAAGGATTGAAGTAAACTACAAATAACAAAGAGTGGCTCGGCTAGGGCACAGAAGGCTGGGAGGGGTTCAGGCATGGATAGGGTAGGCTGATAGAAATCGGCGAGGCCCTAGAAGGGCATGGGAGTAATCAGTTGGAGGAGTTTTGGGAACTGGAAAGTTCGGGTCAGGTCTTGGAGAATTAGGAGAAGGTCAGTTGGGTGAGGCGTTTCCTGGGAAGGAGTGAATGAGAGCAGCAAATGGATTTATGGGGATGGTCAACGGCTGTTTTAGAGGAGGAAGGAGGGTGACGGTCTGGAGTGGGCTGCAAGAAGTAGGGCCGATATTTGGTTGGGCCGCTGAAGCTTGTGGGCGACGAGAAGGGATGGTAATCAAAGGAAGAAAAAATGCAAAAAATTATATTACCTGGAAGTCGACACTTAGGGTTGCAGAGTCGAGATAGCGCCATAGCAGCTAATCGGGGGATCAAGGAAGAAGACTCCAAAATCTACGATAGCAAAAACTGGACTCTATGCTTGTTTAAATAGATAAACCACTCAAAGGAAACCATCGAGAAGGGATTAAATCACGCAATCATTATATGGTTGTCGTCTTTCTCAAAATAAAAAAGCTAAAATAAAATAAAAAATACATGGAAATAGGTAAACATAGTTCTGAAAGCGACTGTGAACTTGGATCATCAAACTAGTGATATCAAATATGGCAAGAGGTAAATCATCCTCAAAAAGACCCATAAACTCGTGCTATAAAATGTCAAGTTGATCCGCATCGGCAAGACTTCTTTGTCGACTTCATTTTCTCAGCGCCTCATCCCCACACCAATCACTCCTCAGCAATTTCACCCTGGACAAAACGCTTCAGATTTGCCTAATCGCCGACGCAAACATGGGCATCCTCTCTTCTCTCCATCGGCCTCTACTCAGGTCCCCATCCCCGTACCCAATTCTTCATGATTTTATCGACGGAAACACAAAACTTCATTGACACTGTTAGCATCTGCTCAAAGTCCCCATCCCCAAACCCAAATCTCCTCCAAAGCTATTGGGTGGTATGACAGTGTTCCCATTTATGCAACTTATAATTATGCGTGTGATATGTATGTGTTGTTTTCAACCATTGCAAATCTAACAACCTAATAGCATTTTTCTAGATAATTATGACGAAATGGCAAAGAACAAAGTTCTTGCTTTTAAAAATTCAACTTCTTGTTTGTTAGTGCATTTTCTACTTTGTGAATCTACTGTGCATTTTCTACTTTGTGAATCTACTGTGCATTTTTTGACAATAATATGCATGTGTTCCTGAAGAAAAGGCTTATATCAAATTGCTTCCCATAACCTTATAGTATTGAAAACAATAGAAAAAAGGATGTTGTACTGGTGGTATAAATACCCTAAAAACTAGAGAGGGTGATATGGTTCATACTTTCTTTTACGTTATCACTAATATTTAGAAGGAGAAATTACATTTATGGCACTCATTAATCTGTTTAGTCATTTAATGCCACATTTTAACATTATCTACTTCGTCATAATTGTTGTCCAAAAATTAAAATTTGGTAACTTGCAACTAACGAATAATCCCTGTAGAAAAGCACACAGGAAAAGAGGAACAGAACCAACAACCTTGTAAATGCTTCTTCAGTATATCAATACAATGTATGAGAACAAATTTATAGGAGGAAATGAGGAGAAGAGTCACTTATACACAATGTGGGACAAATACAACAAGAGAGAGAAAAAGAATAAATGGGTCATTTAGATGGGCTTTTACAATATCCTTTCTAACACTCACCCGCAAGCTGGAGCGTACAAGTCGTAGGCACCAAGCTTGGATAAGAACTTATAGAATAGAATACTCGGCAGGGCCTTTGTGAGAATATCAGCAACTTGGTCAGTAGATGGAACATGTCTCAACTCTAGTTTCTTCATTTGAACTTTCTCTCGGACAAAGTGACAATCAACTTCAATGTGTTTTGTTCTTTCGTGGAAGACTGGATTCTTAGCAATGTGTATAGCAGCTTGACTGTCACAGAGTAAGGTAGATGGTGAGGAGAGTTTTACTCTCATATCACCTAGGAGACCCTCGAGCTAAGTAAGCTCAGATACAACATACGTCATTGAGCGATACTCGGCTTCAGCTGATGATCGAGCAACCACGGCTTGTTTTTTACTGCGCCAAGTAATAAGATGATCTCCCAAGTAGGTACAAAATCCACTGGTAGAGTGTCGATCATCCAGGGATCCAGCATAATCTGCATCAGAATACGCAACAATAGTTGAAGTAGAAGTAGAAGAGATTTTTTATACCATCCCTTGGCCAATAGCTGCTTTTAAATATCTCATGATGCGTTCGACAGACTGTAAATGAGACATCCGATGAGAGTGCATAAATTTGCTGACAACCCTAACCGTAAAGGATATGTCAAGTCTTGTAACCGTTAGGTAAATTAATTTTCCAACAAGACGTCGATAGTATTCTGGATTTGAGAGAATAGGGTATGTATCCGAGCTTCCAACACAGAGCTTATGATTGACATCCATGGGAATTTTGGTCGGCTTGCATCCAGAGTACTCGACATCCTGAAGATGATCGATGCAATACTTTTTGTTGAGATAGGACAAGAACATCCGGTCGTCTTGCGATCTCAAGGCCGAGGAAGTATCTGAGGTTCCCCGAATCTTTTGTTTAAAACACAGAGCTCAGGTGCTTTTTGATCATTTGTATTCCCTTTGCGTCATCACCCGTGGTCAGGATGTCATCGACATATACAAGGAGAAGCACAGTGTCTGTTGTGTGATGTCGAGTAAACAGAGAGAAGTCTGTCGAGCTCCGAGTAAACCCAATCTCTAGTACAGCTCTAATGAATTTATCGAACCATGCCCGAGGGGATTGTTTGAGACCATAAATCGATTTTTTTGAGGTGACAAACCTGAGACTCCCTCGTGGTCTCAAACTCCGGAGGTTGTTGCATGTAGAAGGTTTCTTGCAGATGAACATTCAAAAAGGCATTCTTGATATCCATTTGATGTAAGGACTATATGCGATGCACATCCACTGAAAGGAGAACATGAACCGTGTTGAGCTTGGCCACGGGAGAGAATGTTTCTTCATAGTCTAGGCCCTGTTGCTGAGTAAACCCACGATCCACCAGGCGGGATTTAAGATGATCAATTGTCTCATTGGGAGCATGCATGATGACAAAGACCCATTTACACCCCCCGTAATCCGACCTGGAGGAAGAGGAACAAGATCCCACGTCCAATTAGCCCAGAGGGCTGTCATTTCTTCGTTCTTAGTTGACCGCTAACCAGGGTGTTGAAGAGCCTCCTGCACTGAGTTAGAGACAGAAACAGTGGACAATGAAGTAGCAAAGGTGTGAAGCGTCGGGGAGAGGCGATGTTGAGACACATAATTCGCTATGGGATGGGCGGTGGAGGCCGGTGTCGGATCTTCAGGTTGTAGAATGTCGAGGTCGAAGATGATTGCACAAGAGCGACGGAGCAATTAGGACGACGAGTATAGACACGAATAAGAGCGGGGTTTTGAAAACAGGAGCTGGTCCGGGCAGACTTTGAGGTGAAGGAGAGGTAACAGGAATAACAGGTCTCGGTAAAGGTTGTGGTGACAGAGGTGTTGTTGGAGCGTCGAAGTAAGGTTGATCTTCCCGAAAGGTAACGTCGGCAGAAACCGTCACCTTGCGGGTAGTGGGAGAATAACATACATATCCTTTCTAGGTACGGGAGTATCCGACAAACATATTCTTGGTTGCTCTGGGATCTAAATTGTCTGATGACAGACCAAGTGTGTGAACATAACAGGTACAACCAAAAATGCGAGGTAGGAGAGAGAACAACGGAGTAGACAGAAAAAATAGACTAAATGGTGTAGCATTTTGTAAGAAGGAAGACGTTTAATGAGATAACATGTTGTCGAAAGAGCAAAATTTCAATAGACCTTGGGGACATGCATTTGAATCGTAAGGGAGCGAGCAATATCAAGGAGGTTTCATTTTTTACGTTCGGCGACACAGTTTGTTGCGGTGTGTAGGCACGGGAAGTTTGGTGAATAATGCCAAATTCAGAGCAGATATTTCTCAATTCATTGCTAGTGTATTCGCGAGCATTATCAGTAGGGAAAGTTTTAATGTTGGTGGAAAACTGTGTTCGAGTTTCAAGAACAAAAGCCCGAAACACACAGGGAAGTTCGAAACGATCACGTAGTAATTATAACCATGTCGTCCAAGAATAGTCATCAATAAAGGTGATAAAATACCAGTAACCAGATATACTAGATATTTAATATGGGCCCCAAATATCAAAATGTACTAAAATAAAAGGAGCAGAGCTCCGAGTACAATGAGGGGAGAAAGATGACCGATATTGTTTTCCAAAAATACATGAATTACAGAAAAAAGAAGGAAGAGAAATATCAGGGAGAACCTTTTTTGAGAACTGGTAGGGGAGCATGCCCAAAACGTCGATGTCAATCAATGGAGGAGACTGATGAGAGGATGGTAAGGGAATCATCAAGAAGATAGAGCTCGTTGTGCATTCGTCCTTTACCAATGATACTCCGGGGTCTGTCGATCCTGCACCATGAAAGAAGTACATGTAAATGTGACAAAACAATTTAAATCGGCAGTGAGGCGGCTAACAGACAATAAATTAAATGGGGAACCCGGGACATGAAGAGCCGAGCGGAGAGATATAGAGGAATTCAGAGGGATATCAGTAGAGCCGGAGACAGGGACGGCAGCGTCATTAGCCACAGTGATACACTTGGGATATGAGGAACCCAGGTAGTGAAGTGGTTTCAACGAGGTGATATGGTGAGTAGCACCAGAGTCCACTATCCAGCACAGACCCATAGAGAGACATGTGATACCTTCATTGGAGACGAAGGCCACAGAAGCAGGCGGGTGACTGAGTATCCCTTGAAGATGTTGGAGCTGTCTGCGAACGTCGTCAAGGTCAGCACGAGTGGCAGAGGGACTGTGATCAACAACATAAGCAGTCGGACGAGGAGGACGACCATGTTTGTCGAAGCAGGTTGTCTCAAGGTGCCCATCTTTTCCGCAGAAAGAGCACTGAGGACGCGGTCGGCCACCGCGACCCCGTCCCCGAGAACCGGAACGTCCTCCACGAGTGGGAGGGAGAGGTATCAATGGCTCAGAATAACGCTGGACAAGGGTCGCTGAAGGAGGTCCAGTAGTATCAGGAGGTGGTGACACTTTTAGCAGCATGAAGCACACATCCGAGAACTAGGGAGTAGCAGCAGACGAGAGAATCTGAGCCTGGATACTCTGAAGATGAGGCTGGACCAGATCCATCATCATGGCAATACCGACAACCACCTATTGAGAACGCTGAGCAGCAAGATCCGTAGTTGGGGGCTGATGCTGAATCTAGGCTTCAACAAGAGTATTTGAGCGAGCAACAAAGAAAGTTAAGTCGGTAGCATCGCTGATGTCGAGAGTCTGAAGACCAGTAATGATGTCATATAGGTGTTGAAGACTGTCCTTGCCTGAGTAAAGTGAACGAAGCTCGTCCCATATGGCCATGGTCGTCTCGTGATACATGGTCATGTGGTAAGGTTCACCATCAAGAGAGTTGAGAATCCACATCTGAACACGCTCATCGTTAAGAACCCAGTCATCAGTAAGAGTAGCGGGGACATCGTGTGTTAAGTGATGCAGAAAGCCCTTGGACTGAAGAACTCGGCGAACAGAATGTGCCCACTCAACAAAGTTCTTCTTCCCTGTCGGAGTGATAGTTGTGATGCGTAACTCGTCACGTAGTTCAGGATATGGAGCAGATACGGCTGCGGGAGAAGAAGTAGCAGTAGATGTATCCATGAGAAAGAGGAGCAGCCGGTTACACAGGACAGTTAGTCGGCAGACCGCTCAGAAGACGGGTCGCAATGGGAAGAAGAGCTAGTCGCAGCGGCAAGAGATAGGTCGCTCCACTAGTAAGTCGCGGTAAGAAGAGCAGGTCAGCGGCAAGGAGAGCTAGTCGCAGCGGCAAGGGACAATCCCCAACACTAGTTAGCAGCGGTAAGAAGAGCAGGTCAGCGGCAAGGAGAGCTAGTCGCAGCGGTCAAGGGAGAAGTCGCAGTGGGAAGCCCGCGCGACAAGGATCCAGCAAACCGCGCGACAAGAAAACGCGTGAGTAGAATAGAGAAGCAGACCGCGCGAGTAGATCAAAGAAGGTGAGGACATATTAGTCAGACCGCGCGATCAAGAGAAGTGAGAAGATTGCAGCAAAGAAGAGAAGACTGCGGTCAACCGAGAAGGCTCGTCCCGCGGGTAACCGCAGAGACACGTGCAGCAAAGAAGACCGCGCGGATAGGAAGAGAAGTCGCGTAGATAGGAAGAGAAGTCTGCGCGAGAAGGAGAAGTAGGGACCCACCTTGCGGTAGCAGAAGACCACTATAAAATCCAGGTGAGAGATGAAAGGGGAGTGGTTCCACTGAACGAGAATAGAGAGCGGATAGAAAGGAGAAAACCGCTAGAAGATGGCGGGTAGGAGACCGCAGGAGAGGCGTGGATAGCCAACGGAAAACCGCAGACACTTGCGGTTAAAAAAAAAAACTTAGCCGCCTGAAGTAAGAGGTAGGACAACCTGGCTCTGATACCATGTAGAAAAGTACACAGGAAAAGAGGAACAAAACCAACAACCTTGTATATGCTTTTTCAATATATCAATACAATGTATGAGAACATATTTATAGGAGTAAAAGAGGAGAAGAGTCTCTTATACACAATGTGGGACAAATACAGCAAGAGAGAGAAAAAGAATAAATGGGTCATTTAGATGGGCCTTTACAATATCTTTTCTAACGTCCCCAATAAGCAAGCAAAATTTCACTCAAAGTTCTTGTCTTCCAAAGACAAACAATAGCATCCAATATTTTAGCATAAGGGACACCATGCCCCCACTACTAGTTGATCAAAAAAAATCTCAATGCGTATACTAAGATAATAATCCAGGAAATATAAAATTATGGTTATATAAGATTTTTTTAATGAACCAAATAATAGAATAAGCTAATGCTAACACTAATAATGACAAAATAAATCAAATATACTGATGCAAGGTAGGTTGTGCGAGGTCGTGCGGAATCTAATGTAAAATCATGTGAGTGATGCAAGAAGAACTTAAACAATTCCAATCTAAATGATGCATGAGTAACTTTTGTTTTAATCCAAAAATAAATAGCAATTACAGTTATATAAAGTTAGCAAATCTACTGAAAGTGAACTTCAATTTTTGGCGCATAAGCAAGATCACGCTCGCTTTCACTAAGAGTGTTTTCAACAACAATTTCACAAATGGCGACTTATAAGAAATAGGAAAATAAAACAATAGAGCAACGAGTTTTCAATTACCAAGCAACTATGAAATGTTTATCCAATAAAGGACTCTAATAGTGACAGTTGGTGTAGATTCCGACAGAAGAAGCCATAATAGTTGATGTCACAGATGCAGCAGAGGTCTAATTATGGACTGGAAGGTGGGGAAAACAAGGAAAAGGAAGAGTTGTGGGATGTGGTGTTGGGTAATGGATGGGGGCAGATTTACTGGTAAGGGGAAGGCTTGCAATGTGTAGGATGGGATGGTCTAACCTTGAAGGACACACAAAAAGAGGAAGATGGAGGCCGGCGGCTGGTTGGAACGGAGGCTCACTGCAAGGCAATGAAGGGGCCGCTAGCGATAGAAGGATTGGACTTGCAGCAGAAGGCTGGTGGGGGCCTGATTTTTCGGCACTGGAATAAGAGGTGTGGTGGGATGGAGTGACTGCAGTAGGAGTTGAGGGAAACTCCCGTCGGAACAAGATCAGGATCGAGCAACCGACTGCCCTGGATGATAATGACGTACTAGGCGCCGTCAGTTAGCATGATTGTGGGGCGGATCAAGCAATTAGTAAAAAACTAGAGTGAAGAAACTGGATAAGGGGAGTTTCTTGGGGAGCTGATGTCGAGGATGAGAGGGGTGCAAGCGGTTACAGAAACGGAGGTTTGCGGTTTAGCATGAATGAGGAGGAATCGTGGGGGTGGGGTGGGGTGGGGGGGTAGAAGGCTTATGGAAAAAAATAAGGAACCGAAAAAACTGGGGCGTTGCACCCCGGGGTCTCGCGGCGTCGTACCATGATATGATTGTCAGATCTAAATTCACTCACAAAATCAACCACTTTAAACAAAAAATCTCCGCAATTATTTATAACGAGAGCCGTTGGGCACCCGGCGTGAACAGCTATGATTGGTCGTTACGCCCGGTGTCCAAAACCACTAGGCATGCGTCCAAAAAAAATAAAAAATAAGATACATGGAAATAGTAAAACGACGCTCTGGACACGCTCGTGTTCTCGGATCGTCGATCCGATCAACTCCTCTTGCGCAAGTGCATAAATGTGAGCCCCATCGAATAGTGGCCCGTAGTCCAACATCGATCCACATAAATTAAAACCGACTGAAAAACATTTATCTTAGGTGAACGAAGATGAACGTGCTAACGTTGAAGATCGAGGGAAAGTCTATCAAGCTCCATCACCGAAAACCAAGTGTCCTCAAAAGTGGGGCGTCCACTCCAGTGCACCAAGTAACTGCAAGAAGGATCGTTTGGGATGGTGGTACACTTGAACGCCACAATGCCTGCAATGCTCTCAGTCCTCACCTCTCGTGTTAGTGGATCCAGAATAACCAGTGGAACCATAGGGAATGCGGGAAAGCCCTCGGGTGCCTTAGTTATTAAAAGCGTAAGACGCACAAAGGCACAAATGTGTCTTGGAGCTTAGGCGCAAGCGCACGCCAGAGGAAGACAAGGCACAACCACATTTATTTTAAAAAAAACATCAAACATCAGTTCATCTACTTGATCCGATTTTTCATCTATTTTAATCATTAATCATTCGTTACTATCATTATTATCTCTTAAAAATAAATTTAATGTGGTCACTTGCATTAGATTTAAGTCTTAACACTCGATTATGTTTCGCACACACTAAATCATACAAAAATAATTGAGCTCTTAAATTATTTTTTTCTTATTTTTGGAAAGAAAAGTTTTGCAACAGAAATCACACCCAGACCTTTTATGCTCCAAAGGCGCAAGCCTCTGAGCCTGTTGAGCCTGGAGTAATAAGCGTGTCTGAGGCGCGCCTTTAATAAGGGTCAAACTGTAACGGGGAGGGTGTTGGAAGTGGCAGAAGGTAAGGATTCCTATATTAGAGAAGCTCAAAGTAATGGGTCAAATCCTCCGTATAAAATACAAAATAAATACTCATCCACAAAAAGATCGATCTCGTGGGCATTTATTCTAATTTTCATTATAATCTTAAAATGATACATTTGCTTAAGGTCCTGTTTGTGAGGCTTTTTAGAAAGTAAAGGAGTGGTGACAAAAGTAAAGTAAGAAAATAAGCTTTTGAAAAATGTATTTTGGAAAATAAGATTTGTTTGGGTCTTTTGTAGAGATTTTCAGAAAAGAGAATCATTTTATAAACTGTTTGGCAAATCTCTGTTGCGATGACTTTTTTATTAAAAATGCGCATCCGGGGAAAATTGAGCACTCGGGCGAAAAATACGCGTCCAAGCGGAAAATGCGCGTCCGGGCGGAAAAAGCGCATCCGACCAAAAATGCGCGGACGGAGGAAAAGGCGCCACATTTTTGTCTGGGCGTGTTCCGTTGCGATAACTTTTTTAATTAAAAATCGGCGTCAGGGGGAAAATGAGCGCTCGGGCGAAAAATGCGCGTCCAGGCAGAAAATGCGCATCAGGGCAGAAAATGTGCACTCGACCAAAAATACGCGCCCAGAGGAAAAGGCGCCACATTTTCGCTCAGGCGTGTTTTTTACGCTCGGGCGTATTTTTCGTCTGGGCGTGTTTTTTTCGCCCGGGCGTATTTTTTTCGCCCGGGCGTATTTTTTTCGCCCTGGGGAGAATTTTTCGCCTGGGCGCGTTTTTTTTCCGCCCGGGCGCGGTTTTTCCGCGCGGGCACGGTTTTTCGGCCCGGGCGCGGTTTTTCCGCCCGGGCGCGGTTTTTCCGCCCAGGCACGGTTTTTCCGCGGGGCGCGGTTTTTTCGTTTGGGCGCGGTTTTTTCTCCAAGGAACGGTGTTTTCGCCCCGGTGCGGTTTTTACTCCCGGGCACGGTTTTTTCGCCCGGGCACGGTTTTTTCACTCGGGCGCGATATTTTCGCCCAGACGCGATTATTTCACATAGGCACTATATTTTAACGCGGGCGCCAATTTATTGACCAGGCGCGAATTTTTTGCTAGGGCGCGAATTTTTTTCACGGAGGCGAATTTTTCGCCCGGACATGATATTTTTTAACTGAAACGATATTTTCGCCCGAAAGCGAAAAAAATGCATTCAACCAAAAAAATAGCGTCCTGGCGAAAAAAAATACGCGGTGGGCAAAAAAAAATCACGAATGAGCGAAAAAAACGCGCCAAGGCGAAAATTCGCGTCTGCGCGAAAATTTGCTCCCCCCCCCGGGCGAAAAATTCATGCTCAGGCGACAAAATCACTCTTGAACGAAAAAAACACGGCCGGGAAAAATAACCGCTCTCCGGCGAAAAATATCGCTCACGGGCAAAAAATTCGCGTCCGGGCAAAAAAACAGCGCCCGGGACAAAAAATTACGCCTGAGCGAAAAAACCACTCACATGCAAAAAAATCGTTCCCGAATGAAAAAAATTTTACACAAACGAAAAAAACGATCTCTGACGAAAAGTGTCGCACTCTGGCAAAAAATTCGAGACCGGGCGAAAAAACAGTGCACGAAAAACCGCTCCCGTGCAAAAAAATTGTATCAGGTAAAAAATTCGCGTCCGGGAGAAAAAAGCGCATTCGGGCAAAAAATTCGCAACCAAGCGAAAAAAATGCGGCAGAGCGAAAAAATTATGCTCGGTGCAAAAATTGCTCCTGTGCAAAAAAAAATCGGCTCAGGCGGAAAAAAATGCGTTCGGGCGAAAAAAAAAATAAACGAGCGAAATAAAACGCGCCCGGGCGAAAAAAACACTCAAGGGCGAAAACCCCAATCACGGGAGAAAAATACCACCCCTGGCGAAAAATTCGTGTCAGGGCGAAAAATTTGCACCCGGGCGAAAAATTGGCACCCTGACGAATAAACGCTTCCGGGCGAAAAAAATGCGCCCGGGAAAAAATTGCGTCTGGACAAAAAAATCAAGTTGGAGATTTTTTTAAGAGAAGTGTTTTGGGATGAGAAAGTGTTTTTCAAAAAGTTTGAAAAGTAAGTGACAAATGACTTTTCAAAAAGAGGAAAAAATAAAATTTTCCGCGGTAGCTTTTCCTATCGGTGGACAACCCAAACGGTTTCTTTGGTGTGGTAGCGTTTTCCAGAAAACGAAAAATAACTAAAAAGCCCTCTCAAACAGGCCCTAAGTTGTATCTTCTTAGCGACAACTTTTGGGAGCCTCCTCATACGGATTTGGATCATGACATGCTCTCCCACTTGAAAATGTTGCTCACGTTTGTGTCCTGCTTGTACCTTATATAAATTATTAAGGCTAACAACCTTTTTCATGATTAATTTGTGCATTTCAAGCAAATGATGTAAAGTATATAATAGACGTGCTAATAACCTTTTTCACGACTAATTTGTGCATTTCAAGCAATTGATGTAAAGTATATAATAGATGTGCATCATGCAATGCATATGAGTGATACACTAAATGATCATGTAATAAATGTAAAAGATGAACACCAAAAACAACCAAACACCTTACACCTGTGTTTTCTAGTTCTATAAGAAACTCCTGAGATGGGTACATAGTCAAGAGGCTCATAAGATAGGGCATAGAAAAATTCATCACGGGTACGATGAACACTCAGGTGAACACCAAGGATATCAGTAATAAGTAGAGCTGTCACGGTTCCGGTTCGGTTCCGGTTCGACTAAAACCGTGCACCGAACCGCTAAGTTAACGGGTCTTCAAGTTAGAATCAAAACCTTATTTGGTTTGACCGGTTCCGGTTCTGGTTCCGCTTCCATCATAATTTTTTGAACCGTTGTGTCAACGGTTCCGGTTCCGGTTCCGGTTCCGGTTCCAGTTCCGGTTCCGGTTCCAGTTTAACAAGAATCAAAACCAAACCGGCCACTAACGGTTCGGTCCGGTTCTATGAGGTTCGGCCCGGTTCCAACTAAAATCAAAACCAAATTTGTCAGAATGAAATAAAAGTGATCTGCAAAAAACTCAAAACACCATCAAAATAGAAATAATTAAGTTGCATACTCCTCGACGGTCTCTTCCACGATCGGTGGGCTAGTATATGTCGCCTTCATACGCGTGTAGACTCCCCACGACGTCTAGTCGGCTTGTACGCGTCTCGTAGACATGCTTCTATGTGGTTCGGTCCAGTTCAAATGGGTTCCAACTAAAACAAAATCAAACTTGACGAAATGAAATAAAAGCGGTCTTCAAATAGTAAAACTTAAAACAACAACGAAATAAAAATAATTAAGTTGTGTGCTCCTCGTCGGTCTCTTCCATGATCTATGGGCGAGTACATGTCGTCTTCCTACGCGTAAAGACTTGCCACAACGTATAGTCGACTTACGCGCATCTCGTCAGTTTGCGCAACCGTAATAATCGACTACAATTAGTTGTGTCTTTCATGATTACTATTTAATAGTAATTGTATACCTTCTATATTTTTAAAATAAATTATTTCAGAAAAATATGTGAGTAAAATTGAAAAAACATTATATAACTCTATAAAAATCAAAATTGTGCTGCAAAAAACAACTTCAAACCGCATCAATGTCAAAACATATCACACGGTTTTGGTGCGGTGCGGTTTTGGTGCAATGCGGTTTTGTTCAGTCCAAAACCAACCCATTTTGTACGATTACGATTTGGGTTCAAACTGCACCAATTTCACCCCTGATAGTACGTATAAATATTATAAATAGATTATAAAATTATAACAATATTATAATAAAATTAATGATAATAAACGTGTTGCGATTCGGTTCTACTTCGATCCGGCTCGGATCGGGTCCAAATTTTTTGAAACCGCTTGAAACTTGTATGTTGCGGTTCCGGTTTCGGTTCCGGTCCGGATAATAAAATGTAAGAACCACACACGAACCAAAGTTGTTCACGGTTTCAAAATTCAAACCAGAACCCGAATAATTTGCAAACGGTTCGGTCTGGTTCTTTGCGGTTCTGGTTCGGTTCCGGTTTGGTTTACGGTTTACGGTTTTCGGTTTTAAGTGATAGCTCTAGTAATAAGACACGTCAATATAGGTCGTTAAATATCTCCAAGAGTGCGAATACTAAAGCATAAAGAAAGCGAGCCATCGAACGCACCGTCAAACTTGACTGTCCTACTAAGTACTAATAATAGATACATTCCACATGAGTGATGGCTCAACAGGGTAGTCACCAAGAGGGGCAAAAAGAGTTCCGTTACACATACAATGAGTACCAATATAGGTTCCTAAAATATCAGGGGTGATCGCAGGTGTAAAAGGGGCCTACTATAAATACATGATGATAAGTTTGAGAGTATCTGTAAAGCCCTCAGTAGCCATGGCGATGGCCTCAATATCAAATATGTCGTCTTCAACACTCTCTCTCATACACTCGTTGCGACACAGCATGTGCAGTGGCCTGGAAGAACTCATGACAGTGGAGGGTGTACCTTTCCCCTTGGGTTTCTCTTTGGTTTTGGTTGGTGTTAATGTAATCTTATGATCCTTGTCGAAGAATACGTACGTGTTCGAGTGGCTGAAGTATGTGGCATCATGGTTGAAGAGTCGATGTTTCCCTAATAAAGTGTGCGCAACACCCATGGGGACGTCGCTCCAGACACGGTCCTAGAATGAGGCGAGCGATACTGGAATCAGAAACCTCTGGGTAACATGTATGATCGTTTTATCGACACACATCACTTGATATGGATGGGGATGAGGCTCGGGTGTCACATGCATCCACTCTAAGACCTTCTGGGCCACAATATCCACACAACTCTCGCTATAAATGGCCAGCTTACGGGGACCTCCTATGCCTGAAAAGTAAGTATAGAAGATCGTGGTTGATGCAGAAAATGGCACCACCTGGTAACGGGTGTTTGAATCTCACGGGGGAAGGAGAAAGGAAAAAAGCGAGGTTGTCGAATAGTCGGTTACTTGCGGCTAAAACTAGCGGTTAAGACCAAGAGGGGTAGAGAAAGAAGAGAGGCTGCTGGCAGCGGCAACACCAGAGTTCACCCGCCGCGGCTAAAATGTCACTCCTGGGACGGGCTTTCCTTTTGATTAAGAGAAAAACGGTTACAGCGGTTAAGAATTAAGAGCCCGAGCAAACAGGTACCCGATAAAGGAAGAATTTGAGTCCGCTGCCACAGGCGGCAAGCTTAGGGATCCCAACTTGGTCCTTTAGGAGGTACTGTTCATGCCTATTTATAGGCTCGAGGGCCTGCCCAAACGAGCAGGGCTAAAAATAACGGCTGCCCAGGGTACAGGAGAACCGGGCAGTGGTGACCAGATACAGGAGAAGAAAGAAAAAGACGGCCTCCTAACCGCCCGGTTAGGCTGTCAGAACTGCAATTGGTCGGGCTCTCCTCGGCGGCTGCTTTGCCGAGGAGACTCCGCGAGAAGGGAGGCTAGACGGCGAGTTATTGTCTTGCCGCTGAGAATTGAGGAAAAATCTGAGGGAGCCGTCAAAACCGGTTCAAAATATCCCCGCACATTTTTAAATTCTGAGGAATTTCAAAAATGTAGTTAACCGCCTGACCGCGAACGCAGTAAATGCCTTGGAAGCTATAAATATCTCCGGCGCAGAAGCTATTTTCACAAAACAGCTTTCGAGACGGGTCGCCTCTCCCCTACTGCGGTTAAAACTTTGTTGTTCGAAATGTCTGGAAGAAAAAGCATCTTGGTCAGGATAACCGATAAAGGCCTTGCCGCGGCAAATTCTCCACGTCGGTTAAGCGAAGGCCTACTGGAGAAACTTGAGGCCAAGTCCACGGAATCTGGACAATCTGTGAACACTTCTGTCGAGAAGATAGTCGCACGAACTCCTGAGGTATCTGCAGAAAAGGTTGCCAAGAAGCCCGCTGAGCTATCTGCCGAGAAGGTTGCCGAGAAGCCTGCAGAAGAGAAGCCCGCGACCACTCCGGATGTCGACATCACATCCACCCCATCCAGTGAAACTGGGGGTAAGGCGGACTCAGTCAGCACGTCCGAACGGGAAGCTGGAGAAGTCGCTGACGCCATCAGCAAGGCGAAGACTGCGGCCAAGACTGTTGCAGACAAACTGAGAGAGAACATGGATGCGGTGATGTCTGCAATCCCAACGAAGAAGCGAAAAACAAGCTGACTCTGACTCCAGAGGAGAGGATAGAGGAAATCCTCCGGAAAAAGAAGAAAGAAAACAAGAAGTCCTCGGCACTCATGGCGGCGACGAATAAAACCGATGTAACCGCTCGACCTGAAGAGGTAACCGCGTTGGATAAGCTCGAACGCTTCCTTGAAGCAGATGACAGCCTGGCGGTTAGCCCTAATCTTCCCGCTGACTGCGGTTTCTTGCAGGAAATGGAGGAGATACTTAACCGCCAATACATCCATGGGGACGACTCCGACTTGGAGGTTTGGTCGGTGAAATTTGGAAAAGAAGTCCCCGGACCATCTGAAGGGGACTACAAGGTAAAACTGCGGGAAAGGATTCTTGCCGAGAAGAAGCTGCTAGCCGCCGGAGAAGAATTCAGCGGTCTTCCGGTTCTTTCGGCTGAGGAACAAGCTGAAGCTGACCGCCACGCTGCCTCCAAGCTTCTGCGGACAGGTATGATCAAACTTGCCCCAAAGGTAGTAAAAATTCCTCCACCTTACCAGGAACCACCGCGGATTAAGAGATCTATCCGCGTAATCACTGAGACCGACGATATTCTATTGTCGCGCGAGGAGCTTGAGAAGAACAGGCGGGCCGAGCGACTTCTGAGGGGCCAATGTCTGAAGAAGATTGACCCTGAGAGGTTGAGGCGACCTGCATTACCTAGTCGCATGGTCGCTGCGACGATTAGAGAGGACGAGAACCTCTGCTCGGGTCCTTTACCTCGAAGCACTGCTACATTGATGTCTTTGTCTCGCGGCAAACCTGATTCTAACCGGTTGTCCGATTTATGTTGCAGATTTTGCGAGGCTGAATTCTCCGGCTGTCCTGGATGAAACCGTGCGGCGACACCAGGAGGATGAAGGCCAACACACTTTCTCCCAGCTGTTCGTCGACTTCGAGCGGATAAAAGCGATGTTCCAGGTTGAGGAAGAGTCTAGAAAGAGCTTGGAGGAGCGGGTAAAGACTCTGTCCGCGGATCTGGTGGCTTGTCGCGGGAGGGAAAGCACTATATCCGCTGATCTGGCCGCTAGCCGCGATCGAGAAAGAGCTGCCCGCGATCAAGTCGCGACCCTGGCCAGGCGACTTCAGAGGTCTGAGGAGGATATTGCTGACTGTGCGAATAGAAATATAGAAACCGGAAAGTGGAGTAATGCAATTTTTATTATCCAAAAAACTAAGTATTACAAAGGTATAGCCTCCCTTATATAGAATGGAGGAGATGGGAGAGAATACAAATACCCAATGTGGGACTAAATACACAAAAACATCATCTACAAAGCTAACCGCCAATCCGCCCAGGAGACCGCCTAACCGTGCGTAGTGGTGCACATAAAGCCCGGCGGGCCCGGGCTTGGCCCGGGCCTGTAGGGCCCGGGCTTTTCCCAACCGGGCCCGGGCCGGGCCTAAGAAGCAACCGGGTCGGGCAATGCCCCCTGGGGGGGGGGGCCTGGTATGGCCCCCCAGGCCGGCCCGGGCCGGGCCCGGGCTTAGCCCGGGCCCGGTTATTATTTTAATTTTTTTTTTTATAAAAATTTATATACTATTTAATTTTATATAAAAATTTAAAAAAATATATATACAATTACAAATTAATAAATTACCCTAAAAAAAAAATAAAAAACACAACAACTGAACAACATAATATTGAAAAAAAAATTTATTAATAATTAATGTAATGAAATTATACAAATTTAGGAATGTGTAAAATTTACACTGTAAATATACAAAAATTATGAAATTCTAAATTTTTAAAAATTACAAATGTCAAATGACAAATATTCTAAATTATTAAAAATTAGAAAATTACAAATCAAAAAAATACAAAAAGTTGTCTAATGGCCCTAGTTTAAATTGATCGCGTCTATCTCGTCTTCCATGTCCGACGAGCTATCCTCGATCGCTGAAATATGCTGCTTTCTCTTCATCGCGTCCAGGTGGTCCTTGTAGCATATGCAGATCTCGAGCGATTCTTCGCTTAGCCGACTTCTCCGCTCGTTTAAAACTCTGCCACTAAGAGAAAAAGCAGACTCCGAAGCTACCGTGCTAGCTTGAATCGTTAGTAAATCTCGGGTCATATAGGTCATAATAGGATATGTATTTACTTTACCTTTCCACCATTTTAAAATATCGAAATTTTCTAATTCGTCCGTGGACATAAAATCGCGAAATTGTGTTTTTGTGTACAATCCTAATTCATTTAAACTACTAGATGTTGTGCGCGCTTTTTTCCTAGAAGCTAACTCTAACATTTTATTTTTAAAACTACTAGATGTTTTGGGTTGCGACACATCCTCTCGGGGCCGCGACCCATATAAATTATCGTAATAATTATAACATTGAGTAAAAATAGTGTTAAAATTTAAAATACTCAGATTATCTAAATCTGAATTATTTAGATCTACGCCTATATTGTTATTTATTTCTTCAATAAAATTTTCTACGCCGTCTACGCCGAAAAGAGGATTCAAAGCGGCGGCGCATGAAAACATAACTGGGATTTCTCTATAATATTTTAAAAATTTTATTTCCATTATTTTTATTAATTCGATCCATCCGGCGTGTTGTTTAAAATAATTTAATTTTTGTGAAATATTAACAATATTTTCAATAACTAGCGGGCTAGTAGGATAATATACGCCCGATAAACTATTTGTCGCAGTATAAAAAACTTCTAACAAATCCATGTAATTTTATAAAATTGCCCAATCGGACTCGGTTAATTCGTGTTGACCTAACAAAGTATAAAATTCCATTAATAGTGTTTTTTGGCGAATCGCTCGTTTTAACATTATATATGTAAAGTTCCATCTAATTGACATGTCAAATAGAGGTTTTAAAAATTTGTGACCTTGACCGGTTACGAATTTTTTAAAATCTTGACGTCGTTGTTTAGAACTATAAATAAATTGTAACATTAAACGTATTTTATTAATGTATGGTTCCATATAGGACAAACTATCTTGCACTACTAAATTTAAAACGTGACACGCGCAACGAGTATGAAAAAAGGCGCCGTTTAACATAGGTTTCAAATCACGTTTTAACCACTCAATTGAGGTGGTATTATTTGTGGCGTTATCGAAAGAAATACTCATAATTTTATCTTTTATTTTAAATTCGTGCACACATTTTGAAATTATTTGATAAATTGCCTCACCGGTGTGCGGGACTTCGAAACTTTCAAAACAAATTATTCGTTTATTTAGATCCCAGGAAACGGGATCGACCCAGTGACACGTTATAGACATATATGATAATCCTAATTTTATACTACTTGTCCAAACGTCGCTCGTTAAACTCACTCGACCCTCAAATTTTTCAAAAAAATTTATTAAAATTTGTTTTGCATCTAAGTAATATTTAAGCGCGTCGCGTCTAATAGAAGATCGACTTACTTGGTGATATTTGGGTTGTAGCCCTTGGTGAATGTACTCGGTCTCTTCTTCATTGTCGTAGTGGTTGAACGTCAACCCGCGTCTGATGATATTCTTCACCTGCAGCTCTCGCTGCCGACCTTGATCGTATATCCAGATTTGTCCGGATGCCGATAATTGCGCCTGGGTCGACTCGGGAGGAGCTTGTTTGGCTGCGCAAGACTTAACGTGTCTTGCGAGTGTCGAGTTGCCAGCGGTCGAAAGTAATTTCGAGCACTGTTTGCACCTCGCCTTTTGCTCCGCGCCGACTTGTACTAAGTCGAAATATTCCCAAACTGCCGCCGTACGCTTGTGCTCCACCACTTCGTGAGCGACGGATGAGGAAGACGACGCCTGCGTTGACGACATGCTCGCGAGAAAAAATAAATAGAGTTGAGAGAGAGAGAGAGGGTGGGAGGGTGAAAGGAAGAAAGGAGGGGGGAGGGGGGGGGAATTTATAGTTTTTTTTTTTTAAAAAAAAAAAATTAAAAATTATTTTAAAAAAAACAGCCACTTGGGCTGCAAATAGCAGCCCAAGTGGCTGCTTGGCAGCAGCCAACGGCTCTTAGAGCCGTTGGTTGCTGGCTGGCAACCAACGGCTCTAAGAGCCGTTGGTTGGAACCAACGGCTCTTAGAGCCGTTGGTTCCAGCAGCCCGGGCTTTGCCCGGGCTTTTCCCGGCCCGGGCTAAGCCCGGTGTCCGGGCTTTGCCCGGCCCGGCCCGGGCAAAGCCTGGTGACCGGGCTTTGCCCGGCCCGGCCCGGGCCGGGCACCGGGCCGGGCAGTGGCTTTAGACTGGGGCCCGCAAGGACCCCATGGCCCGGCCTGGGCCCGAACCGGGCTTGGCCCGGGACCGGGCCTACCGGGCTTTTCACCGGGCCGGGCCGGGCCGGCCCGGTGAGCCCGGTTTTTTTGGACACCCCTAACCGTGCGGTTAGTAGGCACTAACCGCCCGGTCACCATCAGAGAACACGCAGCCGACCACCGAGATCCCAGAGATTAGCCGGCAGACCGCCCGGCTACCAAACCGCCAGTCTTAGCCGCCTGTCCGCCCAGGTCTATACAGCAACACTCCCCCTCAAGCTGGAGCATAGATGGCAATCATGCCTAGCTTGCTGCAAATGTGGAAGAAAGAGGCGGACACAGGTTTTGTGAATATATCTGCCAGCTCTTTCTCCGAGGTAACAAACGGAGTGCAAATCTGGTTCTTCAACACTTCTTCTCGAATGAAGTGACAATCAACCTCTATGTGCTTTGTTCGCTCATGGAAGACCGGATTTTTAGAAATGTAGATCGCAGCTTTGTTGTCGCAGAACATGGGAAGTGGATAGTTGTAGACCTCTCCTAGATCCAGCATGAGAGCCCGCAACCATTTTAACTCACACGTGGTTGATGTCATGCTACGATATTCTGCTTCCGCACTAGACCTGGAGACGACTGACTGCTTCTTGCTCTTCCAGCTAACCAAGTTTCCTCCAACAAACGTGCAAAATCCGGAAGTCGACTTGCGATCCCCTTTGTCGTCCGCATAGCTAGCGTCGGAGTACGCTTCGACTCTTAGGTGACCGTTTTTCTGAAAGAGAAGACCTTTCCCAGGTGCGGACTTCACATACTCCAATATCCTTAGAGCGGATTGAAGATGACATTCCCTAGGCGACTGCATAAACTGGTTGACCTTTCCCACTGCATAGGAGATGTCTGGTCTGGTCACCGTAAGGTAGATGAGTTTGCCAACAAGACGCCGATACCTCGTAGTATCCAATAGAGGTGGTGATTCGTCTGTCCATGTCTTGTCTTCTCCAGGAGCCATGGGACACCGGGCAGCTCTAGCACCCGTCAATCCTGCCTCTTTCAACAAATCAAGAGCATACTTCCGTTGGGAGAGAACCAAGGAACCCGGTTTACGAGAGATTTCAATTCCCAAGAAGTATTTTGGAGAGCCCATATCCTTCGTGACTAGGTGTTGGCGGAGATGGACCTTCGTCAAGGCTACACCAGCTTGATCGTCGCCAATAAGAAGAATATCGTCCACGTAAACAGCTAGCACAACCAGACCCGAAGATGTCTTGCGAATGAACAAGGAGTGATCAGCCGAACTCCTGGTGAAACCGATAGCCCCAACGATGCTACTGAACTTATCGAACCACGCCCTGGGACTTTGCTTTAGGCCATAGATGGCCTTCTTCAACCGGCATACTTGAGTCTCCCCCTGAGCAACATACCCAGGAGGTTGCTCCATGTAGACGTCCTCGTGAAGGTCACCATAGAGGAAGGCATTCTTGACGTCCAACTGCGAAATAGGCCAATCCTTGTTGACCGCCACCGATAAAAGGACCCGAATGGTGCTGAGGCGAGCAACTGGCGAGAACGTGTCAAAGTAATCAACACCATAGGTCTGAGTAAACCCTTTTGCAACAAGACGGGCTTTGTACCGGTCCACACTGCCATCAGGACGGAACTTGACGACAAACACCCAGCGACAACCAACCACATCCGTGCCAAAAGGAAGAGGCACAAGAGTCCAAGTGCCCCGGTCAGAGAGAGTAGCAATCTCGTCATCCATGGCAGCCTTCCAGTGAGGAATATCAAGGGCTTCCTGGTAGGTGCGAGGTGTGGTAGTCGCGGAGATGGCTAGGGCGAAGTCCCTGCGAGAAGGTGTTAGCCGAGCATAAGAAATAACAGCTGCCAGCGAGTGCTGGGTGCACGTCCGAACCCCTTTGCGAAGGGCAATGGGCAGCTCCAGGTCCGCGAGTTCCTCAGTCGTCGGTGCATCCGTGGCGGAGATAGCTGGCCCGGGAGAAGAGAGAGACGGCCGAGGGGACGAGGGAGAAGGATCAAGATCAAGAGAAGGAGCGGCTGGTGGAGGTGGTGATGGAGGAAGCTCAAGAGGAGTGGATGTGGTGGAGAGAATGGGTGGAGAGGTCGAGTCGGTAGGAGAAAGAGGGAGGTTCGATCCATCGACCTGTGGGAGATCAGAAGAGAAGTAGGCGGCATTCTCAAAGAATGTCACATCCGCCGAGACGAACTGCTTGCGATGAACAGGGTCAAAGCAGCAGTAACCTTTTTGAGTTGTGGAGTAACCCAAAAAGATACACTTCGTAGCACGAGGGGACAATTTGTCGCGAGTTGCGGCAGGGCTATGAACAAAGGCAGTGCACCCAAAAATGCGGAGTGGTAAGGGAAAGGGGTCCTTGGAGGGATAGAGGATGGAAAAAGGGGTTTTGCCTTTGAGGACGGTAGAGGGAATGCGATTGATGAGGTAGCAGGAGATGAGGACCGCGTAGCCCCAATAGCTACGAGGAACCTGCATCTGCGTCATGAGAGTGCGAGCGACATCGAGGAGGTGACGGTTTTTACGTTCCGCCACCCCATTTTGCTGGGAGGTATAGACGCAGCTAGTTTGATGAATGATGCCATGTTGCGTACAGAAAGAAGCGAAATCACTACTCAGATACTCTTTTGCATTATCAGAGCGAAAAATTTTGACAGAAGCATCAAATTGATTTCTAATCATATAATAAAATGACGTCCATACAGAAAAAAGTTCGGAGCGATCCTTTAATAGATACACCCACGTACGGCGAGAATAATCATCAATAAAAGTTACAAAATAGGAACTTCCACGCCCGATGGTGAGGGTAGGGGAAGGTCCCCAAACATCAGAGTGAATAAGGTCGAACGGCTTGGAAGAGCCACGACCTTTCTTAGGAGGAAAGGGGGAACGGTGATGCTTGCCCAGTTGACAGGCATCACAGTTGATAGGAGAGTCCTGCTGAGGTAGGTGAGGAAACAGTTGGTGGATGAGACGCGAGGGAGGATGCCCCAGGCGAAGGTGCCACTGAAGAAGATCTGTAGAAGCGGGAGAGAAAACGGTAAGAGCAGATACATCATCAAGGAAGTAGAGACCGCCCCTCTCAGTCCCAGTAGCAATCGTCCGCTTGGAGTCCGGGTCCTGAAACGAACAAGAAGGAGTAAATGTTACCGAACACTGAAGTTGCTTGCAAAGAGAAGTAACCGACAATAAATTGCACGGAAATTTGGGCACATAAAGAGTATCCGCCAGGCGAAGGGACGGAGTAACTTGAACCATGCCCGTTCCATGCACCGGAGAGGGAGAACCATCCGCAACGAGAACAGGGGGCAACCGATCATGTGTTTCTAGGAGAGAAAAGCACTGAGGATTGCCCGTCATATGATTAGTGGCGCCAGAGTCGATTAGCCATTTACCTTGGGTAACCACGTGGGCACTACCTGAAGTCGTGGCCACGGAGGCAGATGGCTTGGAAGAAGTAGGAGTATCACCAGCGGGACGAAGATGCGGATGCTTTGTCCAGCAGCGGTCAACCAAGTGTCCTGGGCGGCCACAATGAGTACAGAGGTAGCGAGAAGGGCCACGCCCGCCAGAGTGGTTACCACGACCACTAAATCCACCACGATGAGCCTGGTGGGCATAGGCATCCGGAGCCGGAGGAGCGGCAAGCAAGGGGCGTTGGAGCAGAGAGGTAACAGCGGCAATGCGGGCAGCAGTAGCATCCAGTGTAGGAGACTCAGCCTCTCCAAGAATTTGCTGTCGGATCATATCGTATGAGTCCGGAAGCCGCAGAAGGTAACAGACCACTAGGAGTTCCTGGAAGTGCTTCAGCTGAGTGGCCACATCTGCCGAGAGAGGACGATTTTGTAGAATCTCAGCTCCAAGGGCTTGGACTTGTTGGTAAGCTGCAGGAGGGGACATGGACTGGCGAGCAAAGAGATCCGCATAGAGAGTATAGATGCGAGATGTTTGTCCCCCCTTGGAGTAGAGAGCGGCCAAGTGATTCCAAGCTTGTTTTACCGTCTCATCGTGACGGATGACAGGAAGACATTCATCGGACAGGTTGTTCGCCAGCCAAGTACGAACCAGCGCATCATTCGCATCCCAGTCAGTAAACTGGGCAGAGTCCGCAGGCGGAGGGTCATCGGTAAGATGATGACGCTTGCGCTGAGAGCGGAGAAGAAAAGTGAATGAGACACTCCAATCGGGATAATTGGGCCCCAGAAGCTTAGAGACGGTGCCAAGATTCCCGGAAGCAGGAGGAGGAGGAGGAGGCGGTGGGACAACGTCAGTAGACGAGGTGGAGCCATCAGAATTGGTCATCCTGGAAGAGAGGTCGCGCGGTTAAGAGGAGAGACCGGGCGAGCAAAGGAAGGAAGAGTTCGCAGCGGTCACAATTAGACCAGCGGCAAGCAATGCCACGACCAAGCTGCGAAGCACAAGAAGAGAAGCCGCACGGTTAACAAGGGAAACCGGGCGGGAAGAAGAAGAAGAAGCCGCGCGGATAGAGAGAGCGAGAAGACCGCGCGAACAAAAAAGCAAACCGTGGCGGGCAGAGAGAAGAAGCTGCAACAGTCACGGTGTCAGCACACTAGCGACAAGAAGGGCAGAGAGGCCGCCTAAACAAGGCAGAACTCGCGCGAACAGAGAGAAATCGCGCGGATAGGAAGAAAAAGATCTGCAGCGGTCACGATGGCAGACACCAGCAGCCAGAGAAACCACGACCAAGCCGCAGAACCAAACAGAGGGAGAGAAGTCGGGCGGCTAGCAGACAGACCGCGCGAACAGAAGAGGAGGATAGAAGAATCCACGGGAGAAGAGAGCTCGCGCGAGCTGAAAGACAGGCCGCGGCGAGTAGGCAGAGGTCGCACGGACAGAAGAAAACGCAATCAGGAGGACTAGATCGAGTCCTCTGATACCATGTGCGAATAGAAATATAGAAACCGGAAAGTGGAGTAATGCAATTTTTATTATCCAAAAAACTAAGTATTACAAAGGTATAGCCTCCCTTATATAGAATGGAGGAGATGGGAGAGAATACAAATACCCAATGTGGGACTAAATACACAAAAACATCATCTACAAAGCTAACCGCCAATCCGCCCAGGAGACCGCCTAACCGTGCGGTTAGTAGGCACTAACCGCCCGGTCACCATCAGAGAACACGCAGCCGACCACCGAGATCCCAGAGATTAGCCGGCAGACCGCCCGGCTACCAAACCGCCAGTCTTAGCCGCCTGTCCGCCCAGGTCTATACAGCAACACTGACTACAAGCAAAAATATTACGAGGGGGGAAGAGAGAAGAGTCGGTGACTAATCGAGCAAGCCAATGTACCCGTGCGGCCTATCGAACAGGCGGCTCTCAACGAGCCCACTGTGTCGGTTAGCCGCATAGCATTGGACACTGCTCGGATACACCGCTCTCAAAGCATACTGAGTCACCACATGGTAGCCGCGCTGTTAGCTTTACAGATAAGTTGTCAAGGCGCGCGCCTAGGCGCGCCTGAGGCGCCGGGCGCACCAGGCACAGCCCGCCGCGCCTCAGCACAGCTGAGGCGGGCGATGTGCCCCAGGCGCGCCTCAGGCGCGCCTAGGCGCGCGCCTAGGCGCGCGCCTCACAGGCTCCCAGGCGCGCCAAAGGCGCGCCCGGGCCTTTTAAGGTATTTTTTTTTAAAAAAAATTTTGATATTGGCAAAAACATGATCTTAGACGCACCCGAGGCACCCCCTAGGCGCACTTGGGCGCCCAATTCGCTGAAATTGAGCGAATTGGGCGCCCAATTCGCTGAAATTGAGCGAATTGGGCGCCCAATTCGCTGAAATTGAGCGAATTGGGCGCCCAATTCGCTGAAATTGAGCGAATTGGGCGCCCAATTCGCTGAAATTGTGCGAATTGGGCGCCCAATTCACTGAAGTTCAGTGAATTCGCTCAATTTCAGCGAATTGGGCGCCGAATTCGCTCAATTTCAGCGAATTGGGCGCCGAATTCGCTCAATTTCAGCGAATTGTGCGCCGAATTCGCTCAATTTCAGCGATTTGGGCGCCGAATTCGCTCAATTTCAGCGAATTGGGCGCCCAATTCGCTCAATTTCAGCGATTTGGGCGCCCAATTCGCTCAATTTCAGCGAATTGGGCGCCCAATTCGCTCAATTTTCTTTTTCCCCAATTTTTGCGCCTCACGTGCCTCAGGCGCGCGCCTGCGCCTTGCGCCTTGCGCCTAGGCTCCAGGGGCCCTTTGCGCCTCGGTGCGCCTTGCGCCTTTGATAACTTAGGTTTTACTGCAAGTCAGTGACCAGGTGGTTCATGTCGGCAGGGGCCCCACAGACCGTAGTGAGGAACGGCGAGAAGAGAGGGAACGGCGTTTGTAAATTGTTGAGTTTGAGCGAACTTACTTGTGGTCGTTTGATACATTGATATTTTTAATATCTTTTAATGATTGTGGTTTAATTTACTATGTCCGCGCGATATGTGATGATTAGACTGTTTAAGATTATATCTTGCCGCTGCGACTATGTCGGTTTCAATATTTTGTTCAAAGGAAACTGGTCTGCAGGTAATGGAGTAACGAAGCGGCTTCATTTATCTAGTCGTGCGACTAGATGCTTGTTTGCAGGTTCTATAAATATAACCTTGCCCCGCAATCTACGGAAGAGTATCAAAGTACTAGTTTTTGGGGCAAGGTTTAATGGCACCCGCGCGAGCTGCTGTTGCCTCTGCCTTGATGCCGAGCACAAACGATCTGAGATCACACAAACGGAGCTAGACCGCTTTGTCGCTCTTCACATGGAGAACCCTGAAGTAGTCGCGCGACTACCAAGGGAAGACGAGCGGATAAATTCCTCCAACAGGAACTTGGTGGTCATCCCAATCGACCACTTTGACTACGGCTTCACCTTACCGCCGGTAATAGAACTACTTGTCGAGATCCTCAACTTCTTTGGCATTGTTCCCGGCCAGCTCTCACCGAATACCATTGCCTCGGTGATGAGTTTCATCATATACATGCGGACAGAGCGGGTAAAGTTCACGATGGACCTTTTTCGTCGTTGCTTCGTAGTCCGCTCCATCACCTCCGGCAAGAAAGATGACCGAGTCTTCAAAGGCGTGATCTACTTCGGCTGCACCGGAATGAAGGTCGTGAACTTGATGAACAAGTTCCCGAACTGGTCTACCAGGTTCCTCATGTTTGAGGGGAATCTGGGTCTTCTACCTGTCCGCCCTCAAGTTCGGGCGGCAATCTTGTTCGCGCGGTTTGACGTCGAAGGCATTGAGAAGGAGATCGTCGGATTTCTTGCCGGCTCGCGGCTTGACATCCGCCACTACATCCCCATGCTTCCAATAGTGGCGGAATGGCCTATAGAAGAGGGTAAGTTTCTACAACGGCTAGTTATTTGTTCCCGCTTTATCGGGGGGCTAAAAAACTTTTTTCCTCTGCAGCCACTTTGAGAGTTCCGGCGAATAGGACAGAAACGCCTGGAGGGCCTGTTCAGACACAGAGCGAGGCGCGGAAGAAAAGAGAGGATGACCTCCGCGAGGAGAAAGATGTCGTCGCGGGCTATGACTCCACCGAATCCTTCACTTCCCGCGGAATCGGCGAGAAGCTGAAAGATTGCCGCGGCAAGGCAGTGATGAAATGGCACCGCCGTGGAAAACACGTTCATGTCTCCACCACTCTTCCTTCGTGGAAGAGAGAGAAGACTACCAAGCATGCCCACGCGGTTAGCAGGGTGATGTACGGTAGGGAGAACTTGAATGATCTGCGGTCGATACCTACAGAAAAACTTTCTACTCTAGCCGCACAAATTCGCGCGAGAAGCTTCGTCACAGACCATTTCGTGGTCGAAGCTCTTGCCGAAGTACATAACTTGGTCGAGCGGCTAGAGGAGGAGAATGAGCAGCTAAAGGAAGAAAACCAGAAATTGAACGAGGCCACCGCGGTAAGAACTTTCCCGGTTAGCTTAACGTTAGCTGTAAATTTACCTTGATCTTCTTTTGCAGAAAGCTTACGATCCAGAGAACCTGACCTTCCTGAATGAAATTGCTATACACATGCGGGAAGGCGGGGAGGATCTGCTTGACATCCTGAGGGAGCGGCAAGCTTTCAAGGCAGAAAATGAAAAAGTTTCCTTCGACGAGCTCTTTCCTAGATTCCAGCAAGCCGAGGCCACACGGGAAGTGGCGGCGAGAGAAGCTGTTGAAGAAATCCTCGCAGAGGATGAAGCTACAGGCGAACAACAAGATCTACCCATCAAGCCCGCTGCGGACAAAAGTTCAAGCCACAGCAGCAGCTCGAGCGGGGAAGACTCTTCGAGTTCCAGATCAACCAAGACTAGCAACTCTCCGAGCTCGTCGAGTTCGGGCGACTCGGAGTCGGTGAAGAAGAAGAAGAAAATAAATGTGTAATTTTTAATTGAATTTTTGTATCCAACGGTAAGAAATTTGTAAGCAGTGCGGATAAAGGACTTGTAATATTTTTTGTCAATAGAAATGATATTACTTGATCACTTCTTGCTTGATTTCTGCTAACCGATGAATCCATATTATCTGAGCGATTACTGCTTTCTTCTCGCGCGAGTATGCCTCTTTAGCAAATAAATTTTTATAACCTGCTAAACAAAATGTTGGCGAATAAAATAATCAAAATCAAACGAATAGTATTGTTGAATTGCGGATACGTTTCGATGCGGATAGAAAAGTCTAGTCGATCTGTCCGCTATAAACGCCAACTTGCATAGCAAACAACGAAGTTTATATAATTCTTTGTTGCAGTGCTGACCGCATTTTCCGGGTCTGTGGAATTGAAGATGAATCCGGAAAGAATGTCGACTTTGTTGCGATCTGAATATCTTATTTGTGAGATGTTGATACGGCAAGATATCTTATATTATTGAGTTAGGCCAGCAGGAAAACTCTGTTATTAACCAAATAAAAGAATTAAATCCATAGCCACAGCAAAAAATTGCCCGCGCGGTTAGTAACGACATCCGCAATATGAAAGAATCGAATTGACAAGTGATAGATAGGCACAGTCGTATTCTTCTAGCGAGGTTAGGAATGATATCCGCAATATGAAAGAATCGAATTTACAAGTGATAGATAGCCACAATCGTATTCTTCTCTCGCGGTTAGGAATGATATTCGCAATATGAAAGAATCGAATTGGCAAGTGATAGATAGCCACAGTCGTATTCTTCTCGCGCGGTTAGAATGATATCCGCAATATGAAAGAATCGAATTAACAAGTGATAGATAGCCACTGTCGTATTCTTCTCGCGCGGTTAGGAATGAAATCCGCAATGTGAATTAATAGGATCAGCTAGAAAGAGCCAGCTCGAATGAACTCTAACCGTGCGGTCAATCGATAAAAGTATAAAACTTGTGCAATATTTAACAAATATAGCCAAGGCATTATCAACCGCCTGCTTTAATCGGGATAATCATCTAGACGGCTGATTACTGACCGAAGAGGTATGAAATAATCCTGGAAGTATGCGAACCAGTGGGTAGAATTTCATATGTGCTATAAGCCAAGCAATTTGAGACTGCAAGTCCTGCGGATAAGTTGGATTCAACCAAAAGGTCTAACCGCTGGCTGCCGGATAGACTTTTGTTAGCTGCTTTTAGCTATCAACTACGGCATCCTTGAAGAAGAATCATTCCGGCCAACCTAGGGAAAAAGAATACACTGCTCTCTTGCCTGGGATACAGACCGAGTTGATCAATTGGGCAGGTGCACCGGGGTGGATTGCTTTTCGCAAAAGATCAACTAGGCTGCGGGTTCCCTGCAGGCACCGCTTGAGAGTATCAAGGAGTATTCGAGGGTCACACACTAGGATGATCTGTGGGACTTGCGTGTGATGCTATTTCTTTCCGCGCAGAATCATCCAAGTTGTAACGATATCCCTTATGACGGATAGTAGAGCTGACAACCACCTTGACCCTCCAAAATGCAAAGGTGGAGTCAGATACCAGCCGGGATCCGCAATCCAGTAGCCCACCGCATGAGAATCTGCAAGTTCCCATTACACGGTGTGAAATCTCCTCGCAACACGTGGTCCTCGTGGTGTTACGCTAATGACAACGATTCGAAGGGGGGTCCAAGCAGGACACGGCCATTTCTCTTGATCCAGTGATCTTTAATTTTGAGTTGCAAATGGGGAGGAAAAAGTGTTAGTACGGGATCTCTGAAATAAAAATGGAAATGAATAATTAAAATTTCTGAAAAGGAAACTAAAAACAGAAAAAACAGATTGACAGGGCCAACAAATTGAACGGCAAGGCTGCCTCCATCATTGGCATTGATGTGTTCGTTGCCAAGATTAAGAATCAAGTTCTTGCTAGTTTTATTCACTTTTTCCCAAGTTGTGAGAGCAATCCCCACTTCTTTGCCTCTTGAAGCTTATGAACGAGACACCTTCTGGATCATGCCACGGAGTTTTCCCGGTTTCTGCATTTTCTCCACCAATCGGAGAAAAGCTATACAATCTTCTATCAAATGACTTTTTTCTTTGTGGAATTTGCAGTATTGGTCATCGCGCCTGAACCCCTGACATGCAGGCTGAACAGGTTTCTTGCAATTTGACATGCTCTTCATGACGCAATTTGGGTTGCTTTCTTCGATGTGAATGTACTTGTTAGCGAGACCAAGCATCTCTTGGAATGTTTCTGGCTCTTGGCAGCTGGCCTCGAACCTGAGTGGTCCTTCCTTTAAACCAACTATCAAAGCTACTTTGTAAAAGTCGGGATCAACGGCTTCGAATTCCAAGATCTCCTTTTGAAAGCGGTTGACAAAATGGGCAAGAGTCTCGTTCTCTTGTTGTTTGATATGGAATAAGTCTGATGGATTTCTTTTTCTTTTCGCGGAGGTGGAGGGTTTGAACGATCCTCTCATGACAACCTGAGGCTGCAAAGGGACTGCAACCTGCACAGGCGAGTGAGTTGTCGGATAGGCCGGCGGATTGGCCAGCGGATAGGTGGGCGAGTAGGCCGGTGGGTAAGCCGACGAGTAGGCCGACGGATTAACTTGTGCGCTCTCCACTGAAGGTGTCGGGCGGACTGGAGTAACCAGAGCGGTTGCAGGCTGCGAGTCTGGTCGCTGACTAATTGCGGCTAGACTGGTATTGATCGCTGCGAGATGCTGGACAATTTCTTGGCGAGCTTGGTTGGCTTCTCGACGCGCTTGGTCGGCTTCCCGGCGCAACTACAGGAGAGCTTCCAAGAAACCAACCTCGCTGGGACGAAGGATGTTCTGAGGGGTTTGACGGTCTGGCATTGTCTAGCCGTCGAATTTCAACAACTAATCGAAATCTGAAGGGCGCGTGTTAACTGTTGATGCAGAAAATGGCACCACCAGGTAACGGGTGTTCGAATCTCACGGGGGAAGGAGAAAGGAAAAAAGTGAGGCTGTCGAATAGTCGGTTACTTGCGGCAAGGACTAGCGGTTAAGACCAAGAGGGGTAGAGAAAGAAGAGAGGTCGCTGGCAGCGGCAACACCAGAGGTCGCTCGCTCGCCGCGGCTTAAATGTCACTCCTGCGACGGGCTTTCCTTTTGATTAAGAGAAAAACGGTTACATCGGTTAAGAATTAAGAGCCCGAGCGAACAGGTACCCGATAAAGCAAGAATTTGAGTCTGATGCCACCGGCGGCAAGCTTAGGGATCCCAACTTGGTCCTTTAGGAAGTATTGTTCATGCCTATTTATAGGCTCGGGGGCCTGCCCAAACGGGCAGGGCTAAAAATACCGGTTGCCCGGGGTACAGGAGAACCGGGCAGCGGTGACCAGATACAGGGAGGAGAAAGAAAAAGACGGTCTCCTAACCGCCCGGTTAGGAGGTCAGACCTGCAGCTGGTCGGGCTCTCCTCGGCGGCTGCTTTGTCGAGGAGACTCTGCGAGAAGGGAGGGTAGACGGCGAGTTATTGCCTTGCCGCTGGGAATTGAGGAAATCCGAGGGAGCGGTCAAAACCGGTTCAACAATCGTCATGAAACGCCAATTCTCAATAGTATGTGGAGTGTAAAGGAGTCATCGTATGACACCTAACTTTAGGGAGCGCTCAGCATTGCTCTCCCAACCATCCTCGACAGTGAAAACAATCTCCTCATCAGCAACGTCAGCATTTGCACTGGGTTCGCCTTTTTCAGCTAACAATTTTCTCGTGGGCATTGGGTCGTCATATTGCCCCTACCCAAGTAGCAATAACATTGGACGTTCCCCGACCCAATGGGCGTGGGAGATCTGGTGGTGATAGTATTGTCCATAGGAATACAGGAGGGTCCTGCAGGGGCGGTAGTGGCCAGTTGTGACCTCCTAAATATGGGCAAGTCTGATCTGGAAGGAGCCTAACAGGCACCAGCAAGTCACAGGTATTGCTCATACTCGAGGACCATCTGATAAACTTGCTCTACCATCTCCATCTGATGGGGAATAAGCTCCCAGCGTAATGTAGATCTTAATCCAGAATGAAATCGAGAAGCGGTGGCACCAGTCTCATCTTGTAGATTACTCCTCACAAATAGCTCATCAAATCGTGATATATACTACGCTACAGATAGCGTGCTCTGGCACAACACATATAACTGGTCCAGCAACTAGTCCGGATAGAAGGAGAGAAGGTACTAATCCTTCAATCGTCGCTTCATGTCCTCCCAACGGATAATACAACGATATCCATCTCGATGAAGTAACCTCTCTAGGTTGGTCAAGCCTAATATGGCATTTTTCTGTCATATCATACCACACAAAATAATAGTCCATCTCCAGAAGCCAATCACTAAAGTCCTTCGGGTCAAGGTGACTGTCGAAAGTGGGAGCGGCAATGCGTATGTGACGAGTGATGTCGCCCTCTGTGTGTGGTGCTCTACGTAGCTCGAGATATTCGCCGAAGTAATCATCCCAGCCATAGTCAAAACGGTCTTAGACTCGATCACGAGGACTGGATACCGAGGTGGATAGTCCTTTTGAGGTGGAGATGCATATCTGGCGCAAATCCAGGTCAACGATCATGAATGTGATTGAGGGACTGCCTCAAGTGTGGGGAGGGCTTTTGTGGTGGTTAATTCCTACCACGTAAATCTTGCGGTGGGAGGGTATCTCGTTCTTTCTCAAAGAGAACATCAGAGGGAGTGAGTGGGTTCTCCCTCCTTTGGGGAGAGGCATACTCTCAATCAACCTCAAGAACATCTATGTGGGTGTGTAGATCGTCAAACTGATTTTTTCATTTGATCAAATTGATCTATCATCAACCGTTGAAATTCCAATGTGTCATTTTGGAGTTGGAGTTGTTGGTTCTCTCGTTGGTAAGGTAGGGGATGGAGACGGCTTTACTGGTAGCGGGAGGCTTGCGGTGTGGAGGATGGGATGGTGTAACCTTCAAGGACACACGAAAGAGGAAGATGGTG
This sequence comes from Platanthera zijinensis, assembly GCA_039513925.1. Lineage (NCBI taxonomy): Eukaryota > Viridiplantae > Streptophyta > Magnoliopsida > Asparagales > Orchidaceae > Platanthera > Platanthera zijinensis. The sequence continues at coordinate 60,888,133 of CM077097.1, read as the reverse complement.
GCTGGCAGCTGGTTGGGAGGAGGGAGGCTCGCGGAAAGGCAAATGGAGGGGCTACTAGAGGTAGAAGGATTGAACTTGCTGCAGGAGGCTGGCAGGAGCTTGATTTTCCAGCACTGGAAAAAGAAGTGGGGTGGGATGGAGCAGCTACCGCAAGGGTTAAGGGAAACTCTCAAACATTTGCTTTTGCAAGAAATAAACCATCACATTAACCCTCAAATAAATGTAAATTATAGATATTGATTCCCATATGTTTTTCTAATAAGTAGCATCACAGCTTATTGAGGAATTCCACTGGAAGGTAGAGCACCAATACTCACAAAAAATTTCCACAACTCAGATTGCTTTCGGTGTAATTAATATCCACGGTACTTCAGTAATAACATGAAAACTGTAAAAAATCAAACAAAATATTGATTCAAGGAAATGCAACTAGGTTGTACCAAATTTGTACACACCTGCTATCCTTATAAGTGTCCGTTTAGATGCATCCATTTTATATCTAGCTGAACCAACACGAAAGATGCGTTCTCCTGTCAACACAAAGTAGTTAAGTCCTTTCCTGAAATTTAAATAGAGATGTAGGTGTAATATAATATTTATATATATATATATATATACAGTTAAACACACACATATATCTGTATACACACACAGAAATATATACATATACATTCCCAAATTATGAGAAAAACAAAGAAACAAGAATAAGAAAAGCAAAAATGGTGAAACACTTGAAGATCTAAATTCAATTAAATTGAATGGATATTTCACTAAATGAGAAATTAGAGAATAAAAAGAGAAATAATTCTCCTTGAATTAAGAATTACTCTAACACATGTACAAGATGCTCCTTATATAGAGAGGAGCGAAGAAAGAGCGCTCCCAAGATGTGGGACTAAAGGAGCCCAACAGAGGAATGAGCCCAATGGGACATTATGCATGGGTAAAGTACAATGTCTATGAATAAGCTATTTTTGGGCATTCGCGCCTTCTCCAACACTCCCCTGCAAGCTGGAGCAACCAAGTTGTAAGTGTCAAGTTTGAAAAGAAACTACCGATATAGTGAGTGAGGCAAGGCCAAAGTGAGGATATCTGAAACTTGACCAGCAGTCGGAACATGTCGTGGAATCAATCTTCGAAGTCGAACCTTTTCTCGGACAAAATGGTAGTCGGTTTCGATGAGTTTCTTGTGCTCAAGAAACACGGGATTTTCAGCTATATGGATAGCAGCTTGGCTATCGGAAAAGAAAACAGTCGATGATGGAATTTTGACTCCTAAATCGGTAAGGCGACTTTCTAGCCATGTGAGTTCTGAAACAACGATAGATATGGAATAATACCTTGCTTCAGCAGAGGAGCGAACAACCATAGCATGCTTCTTGCTTCGCCAGGTAACTAAATTTTCGCCAAAATATGTGCAGTAACCACTTGTGGCTAGGTGTTTCTTGATTTGTGTAATGTCATGAAGATCATCACCGGAGACAAAAATATCATCAACATAGACCAGAAAAACATTGTGTCTAACGGACATCAGTGAACAAACATGGAGAAGTTAGTCGAGCTCCGGGTGAATCCACAATCATGAACTACCCGGCTAAATTTATCAAACCACGCTCGCGGAAATGGTTTGAGGTCATAGAGAGTTTTCTTCAGATGGCAGACTAGTGACTCTCAGGTAGTTGCATGACCAAGTTGTTGTTGATTGTACACAATCTACATAAAATCTCCATTACGGAAAGCGTTCTAGATGCAAAGTTGATGTGGCGGCCAATGTTAATGAACGGCAAAAGAAATTAATACTCGGACGATGTTGAGTTTCGCAACTGAAGAAATGGTCTCCTAATAATTAAGATCGTGTTTTTTAGTAAATCCCCTAGCAACAAAATAGGGCTTGAGGCGATCAATCATCCCATCAGGATGATGTTTCACAGTGAAAACACACTTAGAGCTTACCACAGACTGATTAGTAGGACAAGGAATGAGGTCCCAAGTATGGTGGGCCCAAAGCGCAGTCATATTCTCATCTATTGCCACCTGCCGCCCCGACTGTTGAAGGGCCTCTTGCACAGAAAAGAGGGTGGAAATAGAAGACAAAAAAACTACAAACTTGCATTAGTCAAAAGAGAGACAATGTAGAGAGACAATATTAGATAGTGGATGAGCAGTACAGAATGGTGTTGATTAAGCAGTGTGGGAACCATCAGTAGTAGGCGGGAGCAGGTTCTGTACTCTGGATCAAGGAGGACGACGAGTGTAGACTCGAAGAAGAGGGGCCAAGATGGATGGTGGTGTCGAAAGTAGAGGAGGAAGAAAATAGTGGGTAGAAAAAATGGGGTGTGGTAAGAGAAAGGATCGGCATAACAGGAGTGAAGGGGAGATGGAAAGGTTGATTCTCAAAAAACAGAACATCAGCAGACGTAATGAGCTTCCGAGTAGAAGGGGAGTAACAGATGCACACCATCTGGGTGCGCGAATACGCAGCAAACATATATCAAGTAACACGAGAAGACAACTTGTCCACGGCAAATCCCAGGTGGGGGACAAAACAGACGCAACTAAAGACTCGAGGAGTCAGGGAGGGGTGTTCGTCGAGAGAAAAGATAGAGAGAGGTGTGGCGAAGTTGAGAACCGATGAGGGCATGTGGTTGATGAGATAGCAGACAATAAAGACTAGAAAGTGTCAATAGGCGGTGGGGACGTGCATCCAAAACATGTGATAACGTGCAACTTCGAGCAGATGACAGTTCTGTTGCTCAGCAGCATAATTTTGTTGCGGTGTGTAAGCATGGGAGGTTTGGTGGAGGATACTCAATAGGGTATAAGTTTCCTGAAATGCATGTCCAGTGTATTCACAAGCATTATCAGTGCGAAGAATTTTGAATGAGCGGGAAAATTGCATTTTGGTTCCAGCTGCAAAGGAGTGTAATAGAGCCAGAAGCTCAGAGTGATCGCACATCAAGTACAGTCATGTCATGCACGAGTGATCATCAATAAACGCAAGAAAAAAACCATATTCAGATACATTAAATGCTTTATAAGGACCCCAAATGTCAGAATGCATTAAAACAAAAGGAGAAAAACTCAGAGCACAACGTGAAGGGAATACAGAATGGTATTGTTTCTCATAAATACATGATTTGCAATCAAAACTAGAAGATAGAAAATTTGGAAGGGTCTTCTGGAGGATGGGAAGAGAAGCATGATCAAGACGTCGGTGCCAATCAGTAAAACTAACGGAAGAGAGAGCAGTCGAAGAAAGTTCCAGAGACTAAATCCCATTTGAAAGTCTCTCTCTACCAATGATAGTCTGTGTCTGCCGATCCTGCACAACAAAACAAAAGAGGATAAAATAATTAAACAGTCATGATTTTAAGTAAGGTGGTTGATGAGAAGAAGATAAAAGCAAGATCCAAGAACATGAAGAATAAAGTGAAGAGAGAGATGGGGATTAGCAACACATCGTGAGAGCTAATAACTGGAGTGGTGTGTCCATTCACCAACATAATAAGTTTAGAACACGGAGAGACCAAGTACTAAGAAGGCATTCACAGAGTAATGTGATTGGTGGCACCCAAGTACACAATGCAAGAGAGACTATGGGTCAAACATGAGGAACCTTCGTTGGAGACCGACGCAACAGAGCTAGAAGAGCGAGAGATCGTTGCACGAAGATTTTATAGCTCCTCACCTAAGGTGTCAATGTCGGCACGGGAGGAGGAAGGTCCATCAACAACAGTGGAGGCCTGCGGCAGAGAAGAAGCTTACGGTGGGAGGCCATGTTTTTGAAAGCAGGTAGTCTCAGTGTGATTGGGTTAGCCACAATGAGTACAAAGGAGAGGGGGTTGTCCCCTTACAGCGATGGCGTCCATCGCGCCCACAACCACGAGAGACAAAACAGTCTCCATGAGCAGGAGAAGGTGGAGTTCTGTTGTTAGAACCATGGTGGAGGAGAACCGGAGGAGAGGACACCAGGAGTTCAGGGGGCGTCACCTTCAACAACATGGAACAAACATCAAAGAGTGATGGAATAGTAGGAGAGGAAAGGATATGTGTCCGAACACTGTGGACTTGCGGGAGAACATGAGACATCATCAATGCAATACCAATTGCTTTTGTCTGAACCTGTTCAGCGACAAAATCCAACGTTGGGGGTTGGTGCTAAATCCAAGTCTCGGTCGAAGTCTTGGATTGGGTAACAAAGAATGTGAGGTCACTATATGCACCCAGGTCGGTATTCTAAAAAACATGAAAATATCAAAATAAGTGTTGGAGGCTATCTTTCCTAGTGTCGAGGTAGTAGGTGCAGCATTCGTGCCTATCAGGGGCGAGTTCTCAACTGACGAGACCGCAAGAGCTCAAATTGAAGAGTGATTGGGCAGTTTCAAAGGAAGAGACCGCAAGGTCCTAAAAAAAGAAGGAAGGGCAGTTTCAAGGACAAGTCCACCTGAGACCACTGGGAGGGAGAGAAACTGTTGCGACAGAAAAGAGCGTGAGAACACCACTAAATAAATCGAAATTGCTGGAAGAGAATTGGCGCAGCACAGTCTAACCAGAGGAGAGTCGGGCACACTAGTTCTGCAGTATTTGGAGAAGAGATCGCAGGAGAGCGTGGGAGGCGCAGTCTCAGGAGGAATGGTCACTGGAGATTACGGGTGCAGAGTTCTGCGAACTCGGGAAGCGAGCGGCGAGCTTGGCAGACTAAGCAGGATCGGCGGACTCACAGGAAGAGGGGTCCCAGCATCCTCAAAAGAAGCGGCCTTAGGGCGAATCCGTCAGGAGAAGTCCCAATGTGGGTACGGCGGTTACAGTAGGGGACAGCGGGCTCCATGGTAGCTGGGTCAGAGGAGGAAGACGCCAGAAAAAATCTATTAACCAGGCCTATAAAGGCAGACGGGAGGCATAGAAAAAAAAACATGCCAGAAGTCCAGGCGAAAAAGCAGAAAGATATGCGACCTCACAGTACAAAAAAAAGGCGACGCGGAAATATCCTAATCCATGAGAGAAGTCAATCATGGAGGTCCGAACCAATTGGAACAGATGGTTATGATACCATGTATGAAATGAGAAATAAGAGAAAAAAATAGACATATAAATTATTCTCATTGAATTAAAAACTACTCTAATGCATGTACAAGATGCTCTTTATATAGGGAGGAGCAAAAAATGAACCCAACATGTGAGACTAAGGCTATATTTGGTTCGGCGGTAGCGGGTGCATCCAGTGGGTCGAAACGCCACTTTGGAACCGGAGGGGGGTGGAGGTCGAAATGGAGCGGATCAGGACCGTTTCCTCCTTGTTGCGGGTGCAAACGGAGCAAATGCCTCCGGCGGCCGTTTGTTTACCCGCCGTCCGGCGGCATTTGCTCCAAATGAAAGCGGCAAAACGCCGAACCAAATGAAGCCTAAAGAAGCTTGAGAGGGGAATGGGCCTAATGGGTCATTATATATGGGCCAAGTACAATGCCTACGAAAAAAATATAATAATCTAAAATGTACGCCGTTGCCATTTAAATCATTGTACGGGTGGTTGAAGGACAACTAGATGGCAGTTTTGTATTTATAAATAATGAAATTTCTATAATAAGCACGTGGACAAAACCCAATATACATTCATCAGAATCAAATGTGTAACAACATAATCTCCAGAAGTTATCAACTTACAATATTTTCACAAAAATGTTAGTCATAATTCAGAATATTACTTGCATCGCCTAATGGGTCATGACAACTAAAGGAATGGGCCTAATGGGTCATGATAGTAGGCTATCAATACTTCAAAGAGGTTAAGAAAAAAATGTGTAAACTTCCAGAGTATTACTTGCATCGCCTTGCTTTCCAGTGCCACGTAATGATCTGCGGGTTAAACCATGTTTATTTTTCCCATTACCATGAGTAGATTTAATTTTCTTCCTCTCACGTTTATTCCTCTCCACTTCAGCAACTGCCAATGTAGCTTCCTACAATATATGCAATAGAACATCCATGATAATATCTCAAGAATATCATATTTTGATAGCAAGTTCTAAGAGCAAACAGGATTTCAAGTAAAACATAAACGTAATGGAAAGAGTGTTGAAGAATATGCATTTCTTCTGTGAAGTGTCCCATCAGCATAAAAGTAAAAAAAGGAAATTTTGATATAAAAATTAGTGAAAATCATATGCATAAGTACAATAACTGAAAACGATCCCTAATTGGATCTTAATTGATATCTCATATTACTTTCTATTAATTTGGGCCCTTATGCCAATGTTTTAAGGTGGGTCAATATTAGATGGATTGGTCTTAATTAACTTGGGACTTTATTTAATGATTTAAGTCATGCAATTTGATCGTTATGGTGTCTGGTCATCATCCTATTAGTAAGGCATTTTGGGATTTAAATATTATCCATTTACTTGAAAATGATGCCTTAGTGGAGGGGTCAGATGATCCTTGTGTCCTTAGTGGAAATGTATGTGACTTAATAATAATCCTTGGATTTAATCCAAAGGTTGTGATACGAGGGTAGAGGAAAAATTTACACGCTTGTGTCTTGGGATCATGCATGGGATTACCTTTAGTTGTCTGCCACTCTTTCTTCTTCCTCTTCTCCTCTCTTCCGACCCTAGTCCTGGACTTTTGGCTCCGGTTTCTGCTCTCAGCATCTTAGTTATTAAAGGCGCAAGGCGCACCAAGGCGCAAAGGGGTCTTGGAGCCTAGGCACAAGGCTCAAGGCGCAGGCGCGCACCCGAAGAAGGCATGGCCCAGGCGCGCGCCCGAAGAAGGCATTAAACATCAATTCATCTTCTTGAACAGAATCTTTATATATTCTACTCATCAATCATTCATAACTATCATTTATATCTTTTAAAAAATAAATTCAATATGGTTGCTTGCATCATTTCTAAGTCTCAACGATCGATTATATATCAAAAACACTAAATCATATAAAAATTATTGAGTTATTGCATTATTTTGAAAAAAAATAGGTTTACAATAAAAATCACACTCAGACGCGCCTTTAATGTCCAAAAGCGCAAAAAAGCGCATGCAGGCGCACGAAGGCGCAAACCTCTGAGCTTGGTGAGCCTGGAGCCTTAGGCGCGTCTTTAATAACATAGCTCAGCATTGGTTCTGGACTCCAGCTCACTGGCTTTGGCTTCCAAAATCTTGGTTTTGCTCCCAGCTCTCTCTGGTTATGCCTCTATATCTCTTGTACTGGTCCTGGTTGGTTGCGTCTGCAATTGTTGGCAGCTGCAGTTGTTTGATTCTGTTTTTTGTTGTGGCTACTGATGCTGGCAGCTGTCGTGGGATGTTTGCTTGGGTTCTTTTGTGCATCCTGCAATAGTGGTATGTTTATTAAACTGATTTTATTCTAGACTATAGTTGGTTGTAGACTTGTAGTACTGGTTTAGTTGGAAGCTGTTCTGGTTTAGTTGGTTGTTGCCCTGACGTTAGTTGGCTACTGGTTAACTCTATTTCAAGGCCTGTTTTGGTGGTCCTACTGTCCCTTGTTCCTACTGGTTTGGCTGCAGCTTTGGCCCATTTGTGTCTGGAATAGAAAATCCTTAGTTGCTACAGAATGTGAATAATTGGGCTTGTTACGTTGGCATTGATTTTGGGGGCTTTGAGGACTCCAAATGGTTGTCACCTTGTAATCAAAAACCCCTAGTTGAAGTAAAAAGGGTTTCTAGTGCATGCAAATTGTTAGCATTTATTACTTGTTTATTATCTGTATTTTCTATTTCATGTTTTTTTATTTTCTATTTCATGTTTTTCTCTCCACTTCATGTATCTCTTCATTCTTATATATATAGGTGTGAGACACCTTGTAATCGAGTAAGCAAGTTTTTTTTTTGAAATATTCCAACTTGGAATCAAAAACGCCTTGGGGCTTGAACAGTATCCCGCAAGCCCGTTTGATCTCGCTCAGTCGCATCTCGCTTCGTCCCCCCATCCTCGTCCCAAAAGTGCTCGTCTCGCAAGCCCTTATCCCGCAAGTGCCAGTCCAGCAAGCCACACTCCGTCTTCAGTCGACGGAACCGCAGCATCCTTGCTTCGTTCCGTAAGCATCCATTTGTATTCTATCGTTCGTCGGCCAACTCCTTGAATTGAAGCCGGAAATGAAGGTTTAATCCCTATTTATGGTGTCGTTCACACTTATTTTTTGAGGATATGATTATTCCTCCTATATCTCATCATAGATTGTGATTTCATGCGGTTTCATGGGACGGATTAGGAATCTACATGGATCTTGTTTTTCCATCTAAGCAACTGTTACCGCTACGAAAAGAGAGAGAGAGAGAATCCGGCGGGAGGAGGAGAAGGGCCGGCTAGGAGAGGAGAGAAAGAGAAGAGGGAGCAGCCCCCAAACTTGATAATTGATCCAAAGATGAAAATAGGGTTTTACAATAGTCCTCTTATACAATGAGGCACAACCAACAAAAGACTAAACCGCCCTTAGGCCCAAAATAACCCTGGACTTATTTCATGTTGTCGCTGGGTCCCCTGCGGGTGCGCTACCGCCGGTGCTGTCGCGGGCGGTGTCGCCGGGCGGCACCGCATTAATTCCGCCGTCGCAACTGCGGACAGTATCGTCGGGCGACCCCGTGTTAACTCTGCCGCCCTCGTCCCGCGATCGTGGTCATCGCGCGTACACCCTCCATGGCGGCTCACCCTCATGCAATTCGGTAACAATACCGTCGTCTGGAAAATTCTCCTTGTCCTCAAGGCATAAAGCCGGAAATTGACGACGAAAATCATCGCGGAGAAGCCATGTGTTTGCCGACGGTGGCCGATGTCGCCATGCCACCCGGACTTCCTCGGGAGCTCCGGTGCCGGGATGGGGCAACCGCATATCCAGAATAGCCGCCGAGTACAATGGTGTCGACCCCAAGAAATCCAGGTCGGTGGGAATGTGGTCCAAGGTGGGATGATTGTCGACGACCCGACGAAGCTGAGATACGTGGAACACGGGATGAATCCGGCTGCCCTCTGGTAGGCGCAGGCGGTAGGCGACGGCCCCAATCCGACCGAGCACCTCGAACGGGCCAAAGAAGCGTGGGGCGAGCTTGGGGCATGTGCGGCGGGCGACGGTGAGTTGTCGGTAAGGGTGAAATTTAATGAATACCTTCTCGCCGGGTTCAAACTGCAAGTCCCGGCGTTTCTTGTTGGCAAATGAAGTCATTTTGGCTTGAGCGCGGCGGAGGTGCTGTTTCAGGCTGTCCAAAATGGTGTCCCGATCTTGAAGATGAGCTGCGAGGTCTGCCACGGGGCACTCGCCCGGAAGGTGCCGAATGATCGAGGGCGGTGATCGGCCGTAGACTGCTTCGAAGGGGGAGGTGTTGGAGGCATAATGATAAGCCGTGTTGTACGAGTATTCTGCCCATGGAAGCCATTTCGCCCAAGTGCCCGGCCGCTCGCAGATGAAGCACCGAAGGTACGTTTCCAGGCAAGGATTGAGGACTTCGGACTGCCCATCCGTTTGGGGGTGGTATGCGATGCTCATCTGAAGGAGAGCGCCCTGTAAACGGAAGAGAGCGGTCCAAAAACAGCTTAGGAAGAGAGGGTCCCGATCGCTGACGATGGAGCGCGGGAAGCCGTGAAGACGCACGATCCCGGCCATGAATCCATCCACCACGGTGGCGGCCGTGTAAGGTGTCGTAAGGGAATAAAGTGGTCGTAATTGGAGAGGCGGTCCACGACCTCCAACATGCAATCGAACCCGGCCGAATATGGTAGCCGGGTGATAAAATCCATGGCGATGTCTTCCCAGATCCGTCCGGGCACTGGTAAGGGCTGCAGAAGGCCCCTAGGAAATAGTGACTCATATTTGGCTTTCTGACATGGGAGACAGGCGGCGACATAGTCCTTGACCTGGCGAAACATATGTGGCCAAAACAAGAAGGCGGCGAGGCGGCGATAGGTGCGGAATGCGTCGGCATGGCCGCCGGTCGGGGAGGCGTGGAATTCCTCCAATAATCTCGGAATACACGGGGAGGCGGCGGACAGCGCTAGGCGACACCGGTAGTACAACCGGACGCCAATGAGCAAGTAGGACGGGTGTGCGGCGGGATCGGTACTGAGGGCCGTGCGAATGGGCCCGAGCACGGGATCCCGTTCGACCCCCTCTTGGATGGCAGCGCCCTCCTCCCAAACCGGGCGGGTAAGGGCCGCTAACTCGGGCGCGTGCGGCCGGCGGGAGAGGGCGTCGGCCGCCCGATTAGACTTGCCGGTGCGCAACTCGATGGAGAAATCGTAGCCCAAAAGCTTGGCGGCCCATAGTTGCTGCGCCGGTGTGGTAATTGTTTGTTGGAAGAGGTAGCGGAGGCTATGATGGTCCATCCGGACCACGAACGGCCGGCCGAGGAGATATGGCTGGCAATGTTGGACCGCGAGGACGAGAGCCATGAGTTCATTTTCGTACGCCGAACGGCTGCGAATGGTAGATGAAAACCCGCGGCTGTAGTAGGCGATGGGGCGGCCGGATTGCATGAGGACCGCGCCGACCCCCGTGCCCGAGGCGTCGCACTCCACCACAAACGGTTGATGAAAATCGGGCATGCACAACACCGGGCCGTGTACGAGGGCGGATTGCAGGGCCGTGAACGCGGCCAGGGCCGCGGCGGACCATACGAACGGGCCCTCCTCCGAGGTTTTGAGAAGTTGTGTGAGCGGTCGGTCCAGCGTGCCGCACCCTTGAATAAACCATCGGTAGTAGCCGGTGAGGCCTAGGAAGCCGTGCACCTCGCGAACCGAGGTAGGCGTCGGCCATCGGAGAACCGCCATAATCTTGTCTTCGTTCATGGCCACCCCATTGTCCGCGATAGTATGACCCAAGTAGCTCACCGTCGGAGAGCCAAAGGTGCATTTCTTGCAGTTCAGCACGAGGTGGTGGTGCGCCTGCCAAGTGGAGCTGTACACCAAGATGTCATCAAAAAAAACAAGAACATGTTTACGGAGTACCGGCCGAAAGATGTCGTTCATGGTAGCCTGAAAAGTGGCTGGGGCGTTGGTCAGGTCGAACGACATCACCAGAAACTCGAAGTGGCCGTCATGAGTTCGGAACGCTGTCTTGGGCACGTCTTCCGGCCGGACCCGAATCTGATGATAGCCGGCCTGAAGGTCCAGCTTAGTGAAGAAGGTGGCGCTGTGGAGTTCGTCCAGAAGCTCTTGAATGACGGGAATCGGGTATTTGTCGGAGAAGGTTGCCTTGTTTAGCTCCTGATAGTCGACGCAGAAGCGTCAGCTACCGTCCTTCTTACGGACGAGAAGTACCGGGCTGGAAAAAGGGCTCGCGCTAGGCCGAATGATGCCTCCCATAAGCATTTCTCGTACGAGTCGTTCAATCTCGTCTTTCTGAACATGCCCGTACCGATACGGCCGAACGGACACCGCGGACATGTCCGGCTGGAGGACGATGGCGTGGTCCGTGTGGCAGACCGGGGGTAGGCCGTTCGGGGCCTCAAAGAGCTCGGCAAATTCCTGCAGAAGGTTGCAAAGATCCTCGGGTGGTGGGGGGGTTCCGTCTCGGTCCCTTGAAAAGGCCACAGCAAGGCGGAGAATTCGATCTCGGTGGTGCGATGCAGTGCTCGGAATGACACCGGCGTCCGGAGGAGGGTCGAGTCACCCGTGAGGCAGTGGTCTACGGGCCCCTGTTGGAAGTGCATCGTCATTGTGGCCCAATTGACCCGGACGTCGTCGAGCGTTTGGAGCCAAGCCACCCCTAGGATGGCGTCGAGGCCGCCCAAGCCAAAGAGGTAGAAGTCCGCCGTCACAGCGCAGGTACCGAGGGTCAGCGTCACGCCCTTGCAAAGTCCTTGCGTCGGTCAGCGACGGCCATCGCCTAAACAAACTGTAAAAGCTGGAGAGGGCCGGAAGGGAAGCGCCAACTCGCGCGCTAGCTCCTTCGAAATAAAGTTGTGGTTGACGTCGCTGTCTATCATCAGCACGATGTCGCGGTTCCGAAGACGCCCGCGGAACTTCATTGTGCGGGGGCCCGTGATGGCGCCCACTGAAAAATACGGAAGCTCCAAGCAATGGAGGTCATCCTCCTGCGGAACTGGTGAATCGGCGGCCGACAAAGCAGCCCGGTCCTCGAACTCTCGTGATGGCTCATCAAATTCCTCGTCGCCGAACAGAGCGTGAAAATCCTTTACCAAACAGACATGGTTAGGGGAATACGGTTGACGACAACGGAAGCACAAACCCCTCTTGCGGAGATCGTTGTAGTCGGCGTCCGAAAAATGGTGGGTCGGTCTGCGCCCCGGGCGAAGCCCCCCCCCCCCCCCCCGAGGTGAGGGGTGCGAGGTCCTCCCTCCCGCGGTGCGGCCGGTTTCTGAGGAGCATGGTAAGCCGGAGGGACATGGTGGACCGGTGGAAGAGGTCGCATGCCCAAATCCACCTCCACGGCGCGGGAGAGGTCCATGGCGGCCGATACCATGTGGGGATTGTGCGTGCGAAGGCGGGAGCGAATGGATGGTCACAGTCCTTGAAGGAAGAATCCAAAGTAGTGATCCGGGGGCAGCCTGGGGACATGGGACACCAATGCCACGAACTCGCCAATATAGCTGTCAAGGTCGGCCGATTGGCGCACGCTGCAAAGGCGCACGATGGCGGAGCCGGAATAGCGCGCATCGTAGCGTTGAATCATCTCGGTCTTCAACTCGGGCCACGAGATCTCGGGTTGCACCTGGCGGAGCCAACGTGCCCAATGCAATGCGGAGCCGGAGAGGCCGACAATAGCTATGCTGACTTTGTCGCTGTCGGCGGTGAAATGTAAATCGAAAAATTGTTCGGTGTGAGTGATCCAACCCATCGGGTCGACACCTGTAAAGGAAGGCAACTCCAACGCCAAGGTCGGTCGGTTCGGCGGGGGCAGCAGGGTCGTCGGCCGCGGCTCGGCCGCAATCAGCGACGGCACCGGGGGCTGGCCGAGGAGGGAGTTGGACGAGGCTGCGGCCGTTGTGTTGGGTACGGGCAGGAGGAGGTCCAGTCGGGCGAGAATGGCGGCGGTGTTGTTGGAGTTGGTGAGGGAGGTGGCCTGGAGGGCGGACATGGAGGCGCGGAGACCGGCGATGTCGGCGTCATGGGCGTAGGCCCGGGCTCGGAGGTCGTCCGGGCTGTCGGAGGAGGAGGCGGTCTTCCGAGTATTCACCGGCATGGTGAGGATGTCCGGCGGCGCGGTGGAGGGCGGATCGGCAGGTCGGACCAAATGTTACCGCTACGAAAAGAGAGAGAGAGAATCCGGCGTGAGGAGGAGAAGTGCCGGCTAGGGGAAGAGAGAAAGAGAAGAGGGAGCAGCCCCCAAACTTGATAATTGATCCAAAGAGGAAAATAGGATTTTACAATAGTCCTCTTATACAATGAGGCACAAGCAACAAAAGACTAAACCGCCCTTAGGCCCAAAATAACCCTGGACTTATTTCATGTTGTCGCTGGGTCCCCTGCGGGTGTGCTACTGCCGGTGCTGTCGCGGACAATGTCGTCGGGCGGCACCGCATTAATTCCGCCATCGCAGTCGCGGACGGTATCGTCGGGCGGCCCCGTGTTAACTCCGCCGCCCTCGTCCCGCGATCGTGGTCGTCGCGCGTACACCCTCCATGGCGGCTCGCCCTCATGCAATTCGGTAACACAAACCCTAAAGGTCTATTTCTTTTTTTCCTTTGATTCCTTGATTTATCTTTTTGGATCATCATGTCGGGGAATAGAGAATCCCCTACTATTTCAACTGAAACCAGGGCCTCTTCTGGTACCTTGACTTCCAGGCGATCTTTCCGAGCAAGTCATGACCACAACACACTTGAAATTACTTCAATATGCCTAGATGGATTTAATTACCTCAAGTGGGCTTGATCTACTACTCTTGCCCTGAAGAGCTGACGAATATTTGGTTACGTCTAGGGCGCTACACTGGAGCCTGCCTAGAATTCTCCAGATTAGTTGTAGTGGGAGTCTGAGAACTCTTTGATCATGTCCTGACTTATGAACTCTAATCTATTGGCCGGATCTATTTATTTTTGGAAACAGCAGCATATATTTTGAAGAGAATGGAGGTCACTCATTCATGTCGAGGGAATACACCTCAAATCTTCCAACTATGACGGAAGATATTTCTTCTGAGACAGGGTGATCGTCCTCCTTTTGTTTACTACTTAGAGTTCACTTGGCTTTAATTGGAATGTGCCCACTTTGATTCGCTCACCCTATTGTCTCCTGATGATGAGGTTGTTATTCGAGACCGGGAAAAACACAATAGTGTCTTCGAATTTTTATAGGGTATGTATCGTAACTTCGATCAAATCAGTTTTCAGAAGGATCGCTCTCCTACTCTTCCAGAAGTTTATAGCCATGTTAAGCAAGAGTTTGATCGGCGAAAGACTTAACTACCTGACTTAATTTTTGAAGGATCTGCCCATGTTGCTCGGTATGGTTTTGGAAGTTGTGCTCCCCGTCGGCCCAGATCGAAGCCAATTAATACGAACATGAGAGATCAGGTAGCACGTGTGGAGAGGATATGGTGTAATCAAAGAAAGGAATTAACTTTATTACCAGCTTCCTTATTATTGCTTTCCTATTATTGTTTTTCCAGCATTTTGTTACTCTCCAATGTCACACTTTCTATTTAGTCCCCCGCCTTTTGTATTGAATCCCTCTCCAAATATTATGGAGGTATCGCAATTAAATTGGTGTTCTTGTATTAGCTCTTTGTTGAAGGAAATTAGAGCGGAAATACGATCTAGCATATCCCGCATTCCCTAACTGTCTGCTTACTATCAATTTGGTCTGACCATGCTCGTCGCACGTCGCACTCCACATGCAGCCCTGCTCGCTTCCTCACGCGCACCCGTGATTATGTCACTCATCCTACATGCCTCGCTACATTCGTCGTCGACTTCAGCACCATTGATCGTCCCTCCAACCGCCATTGGTGACCTCTCCTGCCTACCAATCTTAGCCCCTTAAGAGGGTTCTCCATCGATGTCGGCCACCGCATGGCACAAGATAAGGACGCCGCAGCCGCCACCCCCACCATTGAGGCCCTCTCCGACCATATCGATCGTGTCAATGCCTCTCTCTCCAACCTCCAAGTCGCGGTATGTGAAATCCACTCTCTTTGCACCTACACGACACCTCCGACGCCACCGCCTGGTACTTTCCTTGTCGGTCTCCTCCCCAATATTCGGGCACGGCTTCGGGTGCATGATTCCACCACCATATCGCGAGTTATCGAGCAAGCGCGCTACCTTGAGGGGGACTTCGCCACCTTCTCCTTCGCATCTCATTTGACTGGCACCTTACCTACACCACAACAAAATTCAGCAAAGCACTTGGCATCCGCGCTACAACTGTTAGAGAAGCATCAGTTTGTCTCATACGAAAAAGATCCTGTTCGGCCAGACGCGGGTGGACTGGTCGAGTACTTGGTCTTACATCATCTCTATCGCCGGATTATCCATGGACCCCGGCAAGCTCGACTTTGTCAAGTGGGGCAGAAGGAGTCGGAGCAAAAGCTCAAAGACAGAGGAAGCGGTCAAATAGGGAGAGTTCGCAAGACCGAGCGATCAAAAGGGGTGATCGCGCGGTACGAAACCGAGCATAGAAGACTATAGGATCTGGTTCGCTTTGATACAATGTAGAAGGATGTGAATGGAGAGAGAAAAATAATACTATTTATCAATTTCTCAATAATTTTCACTTGAATACAATACAAGTATTTTTACAATATGTATATACATATGAGAGAGGAGAGCCTAAACACCATCCTAAGGTATGGGACTAATCTCAAAGAGTACTTTACATGAGCCGATTGTATGGGCTTTTCTTTACAAGTTATTTAACATGTTCAAAATTAGTTTTCTTTTCTTGGTGGCGGTCATAGTCGTCATATCATACATACATTGTATGACGGTGGAGGTTTTGTCCAAACTCACTAGAGCAAAAATGACATGCCAAACGGATCCCTGGTACAAACTACGTGTAATTATCTAGCCACCAATGCTCAAAAGTAAATGTGCCCATCATGCGCGTGGGGATTACGTCGTTCTCCAATGGCCTCTGTAATAGGAACCCATGTTGATGCCATGTAAAATTTATTTGTAAATTGACCTGAGTGTTAACACACCCACTTTCCATTTAGAAGTCCCTAAGACGTAGAAAGTACAAAAAAATATAATGTGTATGGACAAAATAACATGTGGTACAAAATTAGAAGTTAAATGCATAATCCAACGAGGTGAAACTGACAAATGCATTCCCAACTAACATAACTCGCGAAATAAGCACTAAAGGAATATCAATAAAATCATGAAACAAGAAATACCACGATGGAAAGAAATGCTCAAATCCAAATAGCACTTGCCTCACTAGCTTTCTTCGAACGTTTTTCAATGGACTTGGACCATTTCAAGTTAGATCCTCCAATGCTAACAACTCCAGCTTTTCGGAGAGTGAATCCATCAGTTGATACCTTGTAGATTGTATCCCTCTTCCTCAAACATTGCAATTTCTGGCTGAACAAAGGATGGGAGATAATACTAATATAACAAACAAAATAAAAAGGAGATGTCCTAAAGAGAAGGAAATGTTGTTCTACAGAAAAAGAAATTGAGTAAAAAGCACAAAGTTAAGATTTTTTATCGAGATATAGACCACCTGATAAATGATAACGGGAATCTACTTGAAATTGGAAACCTGTCATTCATTATAAAGCTCTTCTGGTTCACAACTCTCTTCCACGGAAAGAGGTATGGAAAAACCATCTGACAACCCAATGTTCCAATGCTTCTTTTGGACAGCTTGTTCCCAGTCAGTGTCCATACTAGAGAAGAAATTCTGGGCTTTTTGGCTTTCTGATGAACTGCACAAGTAAAAAAATCAATGTGCCACGTAAGTCTAAAGGATTCAATTTTCATTACAAATTATCAGAAGTCCCTTCAAGTATTTGTAAAAGAAATAAAAACAGCATAAGATACAATTTATGTGCACTCTTTGTTTTGGGTAATCTCTGCAACAAATAGAAAGGCAAAAATGCAAATGTAGCAATTCTAGCAATATTTTTATGACAATACACAAATACAAAGGAACCAAAGTAAATGTAACCATTCTAAAAATTTTTGTAAGAATATAAAGTAACTTTAAAAAACATGACATTGACTATCAGATCAAGACATTTTTAGCATCAATGAGATGCTTGATTTTATTATTTTATGCGTTAATAGCCATTAATATAATTCTGGAGACTCGGCATTTGATTGGTGTTTTTTGCTTGGTGATTCTCAAATAACCATACGCACTCAAGATGTTTGTTTGTTTGTTTGAACCAAATTTTGTAGTTATTCAGTCAACGTAAGCTTGAAACTGCCTTAAACTGGTTCTATCAACAATTTTATTTTCCCTATTTCGCATATCAATATCACAGGACAGCACATCACACGGAGATATTGGGAACCTTGATTATAGCCTCCAGTCAAATAAGCAGTACCTTAATGCTAAATTTAACTTTATATATGCTGTTATCATTAACTACATATTATAAGCTACACAACTCCTTTAGGTGATAAAGAAATCAACATTTAAGAAGAGAACCAAACAGAAACCTGCAATGCAAAACTGTTGGAAAAATAAAGGAAACCCTAAGAATATCAGAGCGGAGGAAGCAAACAAAAAGGATAAGAAGGAATGCTTCAGGGAACTAAATGCATATGTTAAGGGTTATTAACAAAAGAAACGGAAAAACAGAATTTTGGAAATCTTCAATAAAAATAATGGGGGCAAATTTGATGGACATAATGAGCATGCAAAGAAGCTAGTAGTCATCGACCTGAATGTTTGTAACATGGAGAATTTCAAACTGGAAAGTGGACAGTGACGGGAGAGAAAAGCAGACTATGGTGGAGGAGAGGAGTAGAAGCTGATGGAAGAGAAAAAGAATTATATATTGTAGAAAAAAATAGGATGGGAATAATTTGTGTTTATCTTTTCATTCCAAGGTCAATGCCCGTCTATACAAGACTATAGTTGCATACCCAATGTGGGGCAGGTTTTATATAACTACATATATATTTACAGATACAAAACAACTTCGAATAGCAAGATTTTCACATCAACTTTATCCCAACAGTATGCGGACAGCTTTAAGAAATACTTGAAAAGTAAGAATTTGAGAAGGAAAAAGCAAAGATCTCATTCAAGAACTTGAGCTTAACCCGACAAAGCACATCACAGGCCATCTTTTTTAATTTTGAACAAGGATGATTTGAAAAGTAAAAAAAAGGAAGGAGCACATCCTAGTGCTACAGCTAACCTTCAAAAAACACCTCACACAACCAAAGACATTCTTAAACCTTTTTTGTGTCAAACATGTCATAATAATTATTGTGAGGATACTTCTGTTAATTACAAAACCAAAAATTAGCAATTTAACACTTGAAGAAGGCCTAAATGCATGCACACATCTAAAAGTCAATTTAAGCAATAAATACTATGAAAATTTAGATCTTAGCGAGTATGATTCAAATAGGTTTTCAATGTTTGATAACTTCAGATGCAGCCTTGGATCTGATGCAGGACGGGAGTCACACCCGCCTGCTACCCTGGAGTCCCACCAGGGGGCCCACCTTGGCGTCGCACCAAGGCGGCTTTATCAGGCCCGCGGACCGTACACCCCAACTCATCCCCAGCCCCACAACAGAGCCGATAGGTTGTTGAGGTCAGGGCTCAATCCCCCGACCTCCTTAATAAAGAACACTCATGCGAGTTCTCATCATCAACTGATCCGCATGAGAGTTATTTATCAAGGAGGCCGGGGGATCTAGCCCTGACCTCAACAACCTATCGGCTCTATTGGGGGGTTGGAGATGGGTTGGGGTGTACGGCCCGCAGGCCTGATAAAGCCGCCTTGATGTGACGCCAAGGTGGGCCCCCTGGTGGGACTCTAGGGTGGCAGGAGGGTGTGACACCCATCCTGCATCAGGATCAAATCTATTATTTTATTCCTACAACTGAGAATTGTAACAATCTTTACTCAATATAATTTAAGACAATAGGATCAAGAACAATCAGAACAATATAAAACATTTTCTACTAAAAATATATATCGAGATAAAATACAAACCATCTAGCCTCTTGAGAGGAAGAGCACTACTACGTTGGATCAAACCAATTAAATTTGCTTCACAGGCAGGAATTTCAGTTAGTTGGCTACCAGAAGAGTATGCACTCCTAATCAGCTGATTCCTTTTACTTCTATAGTACAAATATGAAGATGAAAAAGGCAGAGTCTTTGACGTTCCTGTAGGATGATGCACAGGTATCTGAAATGACTCTATAAGAAAATTAGAAGAAACATAAGTCTCAGAACCTGGAGCAGCATCCAACTGGTTCTTTTTTTGTTTGGCAGATGTTACACATGTTGGGTTTAAAATTTCAACTCCATTGAAGCTTGCAGTATCCTGGCTCCACAAATTGCCAAAAGCTAAGCCTTTGGATTGACCATCATGTTGTTTCCCTTCATTCGTAACTCGATCATGGCACGAAACCACTTGTCTGAGTAGAGGAAAATCCTTGTAAGGGTGCATGGTGCAATCTGACAGCTTGGATAGAGAGGGTAAAGGGGGTGTTTTTGGTCTTTCAAATACAGGATCAGAAAGTTTTGCAATATCTGGAAATTCACCTCTACTTTCCCTCAGACTACTCCTCTCAGGGATAGATTCAAATTTTCTACTTGCAGCATCAACAGTAGGAAGGAGCACAGGAGGAAGTTTGGCAGGTACTTTTCGTATAAGGCTATTACCTTTACGAATGTATGAAGAATTATGAATCTTAACCAGCTTTTTAGGGGCTTGATTACTTGAAATTCGTCCACATTTCTGATTTTCATCCGAATGTAAATGGGTATTAGTTCGGACCCATGTCCTATGCCTACCAGCTTGGCATGTACGAGCTACATCTTTCAGTTGACCAGAATTTTTTGTTGTGTGAGACAGAAATTTAGAAACTGCATATTGAGGTGAGGTCTGTTTACAAGAAAATTCTTCACAGGTTTTTGCATTTGGAGGAACTTCCATGTAAACTACATCTGATGGTAACGCCTGTGAGTTCTGAGATATTATCTTCTGATTCTTAATGATTTTACCTGATTCATGAATTGATTCTGAAGCCAATGATACCTTAGTCCTTACAAATGTCTCAGACTTACCTCGGTGCTTTTTCTCTTCATGACCACTAGACATATTGTTTATGAATTCCATACTCTCAGAACACTGCCGGGAAAGTAATGTATCTCCAAATATCAAATCTGAAGAGTCCATTTTCATAGATTCCAAAAGAAAAGCTTGCTCCAACTTTGTGCCATTGGTATCAATTCTAAGATTACCCAAGTTTTCCCCAGAATTCATACCATAATCAGATTGAGGAATCAAATTAAAGCTCGGTAAGTTGAACTCGTTATTTTCTTTAACTGTTCCTTCACTAGGTAATTTCTGATTTGCAGCTTCACTACTGATCTCTGAAAATGAAAGATCTTGGAGGACATGAAAACGTGACTGTGAAGAGAAATACTTTCCTGTAACTTCAGGCTCCCTGGAAGCAGTAAAAATTTTCATCTTACGCAGCATCTTTACTTGTTTCTCGATTTCAATATCATTGTTATTGCAGTTTACAGAATTATCGATGTAAGACAGAGTTTTGGAACCAGTTGAGACGAAAACCTCTCCAGAACCTAGCATGTCAGGTGGTGTAGCACTGTCAGCAGTTGGCATGTCTTGCTCAATTTTCAAAGGAATAGAGTTAACAGAACCCATCACTTCCAGTTTGACTTGTTTACTAGAGTTTGCATCATTTTCATCCATAGTTAAAGAGGAATCCTGTGTAGCAGCATTATTAAGAGGCAGCTTGTTAAATGGCTGTGAACTAGTATTCACATGGACTAGTGCATCAGAAACCAAAATGCTTATAAATCTGTTATCAAATGTCTTCTCTAACTCAGATGGTTCTCCACCACTATCATCAAGGGTCTCTGTTCCATGATCTCCTGCTTGATTCGCAGTTAAAGAAATAATATTTCCACTTGCATCCCGGTTTGGGGTCATTCGCATCAGTTGACCTTTTTGGCAATGCTGCAAATGGCTACCATTGACAAGTTTACCATTGGCATCATCATTAGGGATGCAATCATTTGTCTCCTTTACATACTTTTCACCACATCCGAACTTGCAACCTTCCACCTGACAAAATATCTTAGCTGCTTTTTTAGTGTCATGAAAGTTTCCTGCTGCCAGTTTCTTGACCTTCTTATTGCATAGTATCTTAGTTGCATCTTTTGATACTTCTACTTTGTTTGCTTCTGCTTGCACTGAAACACTTCCAGAACTAATTACATTGAAAATTTTCCCAACTTCTTGCCTTGCACTAGAGCCAGCAAAAATTGAAACAATAGGAGTATTCATTTCTCTCCTTACCTTCGACATTTTCTTCTTCTTCTTCTTCATGACAATATTAGGTATTTCAACAGGTTTTTCTACAGAAAGATCTTCTTTGACGGAGATTGGCTCCAAGTTTAAGGGATCTACAGCCCTAGCAAGTACAACAGACGATTTGATTGGCAAGTCAAGTATGTCAACTTTTGCCTCAGTCTCAATTGATATCCTTGGAGGAGAAGAAAGAGTACATGATGGAGAAGTTGGGCACAAGATCAATGGCTTCTCCTCTAGCCTATCCCATACAGATAATCCACTTTGTATCCTAGAAAATGCACTAGGTTTCTGCATAGGTCGCTTACATGAGCGTGCATGAAATTTACCATTCCTATCATTGGACATCTTCCTCTTACCTTTGTTACCAATGGAGCAGTCCTCTTCCAATTTACGTTTGCAAGCCATTATAGGAATGTTGTGCGTTTTTCTAACCATATGGTAACTACTAGAAAAGCCAATTTCATTAGCAACATTGCTGGGATCAGATTTTTTGATTGGTTTATACTCCACACACTGACTTACTTCGAAACCACAATCAGGAGGCACATCAACACAGTTCCTCTTTCTGCAGAGAGATGGTCCCCGTTGAGGTTCAAGTCCATTTCCAATGGCCTGGGAATTCGCTAACATGGCCTCAGTGCTGCTAACTACGTCCAGATCAGAAAAGTAACGGCCAGAGGAAAGAGGAGACCTCGGAGGACAGTGCACAAACACAGAGGAATAATTTCCACATCTATTGTTAGCCGAACCAGAGAGACCTAAACCTCTGGGAGAGTAGAATGGCGGGGGTTCCGTTGCCAAAGAAGCAGCTTCTTGCGAGAGTTGCTCAAACCAGGGATCATGGCAACTGTTTTCTCGTGCATCCAAGAACCTAAGCTGTCGCGAGTATCTCCAATCAGATACTTCCCCCAAGAAACGATCTTGCTCAGACTGAAGCCTTCTCATGTCCATTGGGCCTGGATCGGGATCTGCCAATTTAAGCGAATTCTCATAAGGCTGGGACATCCCGGGCCTCTCCTCAAAAACCCCAGGTTTCTCCAAAGTGACACCTCCACCACTGCTCTTCTTCCAAATATCTGGAAGTACGAACTTGCCATGAGGTAGACTATGGTAGATGGTGCGATCAGAAACCCTAGGAAAAGGAAGAATGGGACGATCGAACCCAGTGGGATTTAGATGTTGCGGAGAAAGGTAGTAAAAATCATCGCCGGGATATACGAACCTCCGATGGGGTTCTTGATAGTAATTTGGAGGAAACGGCGGGAGCGGTGACACCGACGGATGATGTGCAAGAGGAGCGAATGTTGGATGGCGGTAGCGAGCATTATTCGGATCGGGGAAGTGCTGAAGAAGAGAGAATGAATCGTACCTGCGCCGTCGGCTAAGGCGCGGTGAACTATGAGGATCCATTGAAAAAAATCGTGTAAGAGCAAGGCAAACAAGAAACACGTTGCTTATAAGGACCGGTTCGGCGCTCCGCGCCCCAGGTGCCGTTTCAAGGTTTTCTTCCATTCCGCCTGGCTTCAGGCTGGAACCCGGGCTTTAGGGGCGGTTCCACCGTCGGTGCGAGCCGGCTCTTCAATTAAGGCCTAAAAAAATTTTAGGTAATTATTATGGGCAAGCATATTTTGAATAGGTGCAAATTAATTTTTAAAATAATTATTTTAAATGTTATGGTAAAATTGATAGGGCAACTCATTTCCCCATCATGTCGACAGGACCGAACCATACGCGACGACACCGCCACCACCGCTGACGCCTCTCTCTTCGTCGTCGTCAACGCCGCCGCCGCCGCCGTCGACACCGCCGCCAACGCCTACCGCAAGCCATACGTGACGATACTGCCACCACATCTGACGCCTCTCTCTTTGCCATTGCCGCCGCGGCCGTTGACACCGCCTCCAACGCCTACCGCAAGCTATACGTGATGACACCTATCACATATCCTCACTTCTGACCACTCGGAAGCTCCGGATTTATTTGCGTCGGACATTCTCGTTCATCTTCAGCTACTTTGATCTGAAGGAAGCTGTATATTTAAACCTTTTTTTCGTATTTCTCATTTTCATCATTTTTTTTCATATTTCTCCAGCGAAGAAAAAGAATGTCGAATATTTGCACTCTTTTTTTATTTTTAAAATTTCTATGATGAATTTATAATTTTTATAATACGTTAGATTTTATAATATTGTTGCTAAACTCCAAGGTTTTGAAAACCGGACCGGAGATGGAACCGGTCTTAGGAGCGGTTCATGGTTCAACCGGTTGGATCGGTTAAATCGGGGTTGAACCGGGTTGAACCGTTTTGATAAAAGTTACTGACATTATTTCACGATGTATGTGATATATATGATATTAATATATCAAAAAGTAAAATAACTAAGTGCTAACATAAACATATGATAAATAAAGCGTACACATTGAGTTAAAAAGTTAAAATGTGGACAAACAGAGTTGTCATAGGAGAGCAAAGAGAGTTCTTTCACCGAGAAGACAATCATGAACTAAAAAACTACCTGGATATATAAGCTCAGACAGCTAGATTTCAGAATTCAACTGAAATTTCAACTAAAAACGTGAAATGCCCAAATAAAACTTAGACCCAAATCTCAAATTCAACTGAAAAAAATTAAAAAAATATTAAAATTGATAATGAAATTTGTTGCTAATGGTAGACTGGTAGAGAGATGAGAGATCGGACTTCAGAGATCACAAAAATCGTGAAATACCCAAATAAAACTTAGCCGCCACGATGAACAAAGATGATCCAGTGGAAGATACTCCGCTCATCGGGTCGAAGTCGTCGGTCTACAATCTACGCGAGGAAGAAGAGAATAAATGTTGGTTCCGCCATTCCAATTTCTGGACGCTCGCCTTCCAGTCGAAGTCGCCGATCGGCATGAGGAAGAAGAAGGATGTTTTCTCGTTGGATGTCTGGGCTATGCCATGACTGCCGTGAGCATGAATGGAAATAAAAAATGAAAAGGCAAAGGCAATGTATAAGTATAACCCTAAAGCAACTTGAATCTCAACCATCCGATTGAAAAGTAGCGGTGAAATGACCTAAAATTATTGACCGCACGGTTTACTGAAAACCGGCCCGGTTTCCGGTTAACCGGTTCAACCGTCCGGTTAGCCGGTTCCGAGCCGGTTTTTAGCTGGAGCGGTTATAAGAACCTGACCGGGCCGGCCAGGGAACCGGTTGGCGGTCCAACCGGTTGAACCGGCCGGTCCGGTCCGGTTTTTAAAACCTTGCTAAACTCTTTGTTTATTTTTTGCTAAAGATTTTTTAAAAAAATTTATATTGGTTTGCACGTAATAATTTGATTTGCACATATAAATTTTTGATTTACCCGTAAAATTGGCTTACACCTATCTAAAATTGGTTTGTCCATAACAATCATCAAATTTTATTGTTTTTTTGGGAAGGGGTCATATTTTTTTATTTTTACTCTTTTATTTTATTTTTTTTATTTTTCATCATTTTTTTTATTTTTCAAAATGAAAATTATCAAGTCACGTTTACGCAACCGAATTAGTGATGAATGATTTAATGACAGCTTATTGATTTACATTGAGAGAGACATTCAAATTAGTTGAAAATGAATCAATTATTCAGTGATTTCAAGCAATGAAAACACGTCGAAGACAATTATGATTGATTGTAAGTGAATGTTAATGTTTATTATGAAAACACGTCCCCTTTGAAATTTAATCCTTGCTCTGTCACTGTCCCACCCCCTTTTGATTTTTGTTTGTGTTGTTCTGCCACTTTTGATTTTTCTTTAGAGTTTATCTTTTATTTCCAAGCTTTATTTTTGTTGTGCCACCACTTATAATTTTTTCTGATTTCTGCTTATCTTTTAATTCCAAACTTGATTCTATTTAGGGTTTATCAAATTTCTGTTGTGCCGCCACTTTTGATTTCTTCTTGTGTTGTGCCGCCACTTTTGATTCCTGTTTAGGATTTTTTATTTCTGCTTTTGTTGTGCCACCACTTTTATCTTCTATTTAGGGGGTATCATTGAATTCCAAGCTTTATAACCAATTCAGCTGCGAGAAGAGTTCAAGACACTGTTCAATATGGTTGTGTTAATTATCAAATTGGTTCTTAACATACTCTACTAGAGATTAGAGAATATAATTTCATTCATTTTCCACACAAGCAAAATAAATTGCACTAGAATGTAGAGCAGGTGTACTTCAATTGGACCTATTCAATTGCTCGATTGTAATAAACACTTACAACTTCTTATGTTTTTTGGGGCTAAAAGGATTTTCATTTATCGCTACATGACAACAATGTGTTCTCAACTTCATTCTTTGATCATTGATGGACAACTCTGTATTGCTTAGTGGGCTCAGTCATGCAGTGTGTGAGTAGCACGTGCCTAGCTTCACCAGGCACCCACTAATCAAGCTGGTGAGTGAGGGGTGAGTGTTATTGTAACACCCCAGGTTTCCTGATATGAAAACAACTGTTGGGTATTGCATCCACAATAACTCAGATTTGCATGAAGTCGTCATTGAACTAAGATGAATTAAGTTGTATTTGATATCCTTGTTTAATTGTGTGTTTGCAAATCACCATTACTAAGTGTAGATCAATGTCAGTCTACAGTAGGTCATGAACACAGGACCATACAGTGTAATCCATCACTGTGTGATCTAATGTGTTGACTCATGTGTAGCCTCTCATATGGGATACACTCCATATTCAAACACTTGGATCATGGAATGAAGATTGGATTCTTGAAGAGAAGAGAAAATTGAAAAAGTCCAAAATTTCTCTAAGTCCACTTCTCGAGAAGTCTATGATAGTTCTCGAGAAGTAGAGTTAGCAGAACTCGAGAAGTTCATCTAGTTTTCGAGAAGGCGAGACTAGTTCTTGAGAAATATCCTTATAGTTCTCGAGAAGGTCAGTCTAGGTTCTCGAGAAGTCTCAGCCTATATTTCTCGAGTAGTCAGAGATAACCGCAAAAATTATTCTAAGTCCCTCTCTCGAGAAGTCCATCATAGTTCTCAAGAAGCCAGCATAGTTCTTGAGTATACGATTTGGCTTTCGAGTAATAGTTCTCGAGAAGTCTAGTTAATTCTTAAGTAGACTCAACACCTTTTGTTCTCGAGTACTAACTTTGTTGGAGTTGGGGAACACTTCCGGCTCTCTTGTTTCTCACACCGGGTTAGCCCACGTGAGCTTAGAGACGAGCGAGGTGCGAGGTAGGATCGGTTTGATCCTTGTAACTTTGTAATCTATATTTTTGATGCAGCGCCACCGCTAACTGATGATGACCCGGTTGCCGAGGCGCTACGGTATAAAGATCTTAGACGCCGTGATGACGCTGAAGGAAGTGCACGTTACAACCTCCGCCCGCGGCGTGCTCGAACCGCCATGAAAAATTAGCTTTAATTATCTTATTTCATGAACTCTATTTTTATATTTTTAGAATATAAAATTATCCAATGTTTAGTAATAATTTTATATTCATAGCATGTTTTTATTTCTTTAATTTAAACAGTTTTATTTTTGGTGTGCACTTAGCCATTCGGGTGGATGAGATTACATCTCCATCATGAAGGGTTAGTGCTTGTTGTAATCTCCTATTTAAGGAGGTGTTTATGAGGAATCAAGTATTGAAGATTGAAAAACCTAATTCCTCTCCCTAGAGAATTCGGCCAAGAGGAGGAACCTCCTTGCCGCCGCCCCCTTGTGTAGTGTGAAGCCGCCGCCCCCTTGCTCCCTCCATCCGTGCGGTGCGACTCCGGCGCGACTTCCTTGGTGCGACTCCGTGGAAGAAGGTTGCAAACCCCTCGGTGTGACGCCGACGGATCCGTGGAGAGAGTGATTCTCCCACCTTATCTTTGTGTGAACGTTCATCCCGGTTGGGTAATCCCTTCCTTCTCCCTTGTGTGATTCTTTTCTTTAGTTGTGGTGGTTTCACGCTCGTTTTCTCCGGATCTTTAATTTAATCGCTGCAATTTTGAATCGAGATCGCCGTTGCAAGGCTTTTTAATTCCGGATCGGGTGGATCCTATTTGCTTGAGCGGATCTTGGTTTATAGCCTTGGTCTTGCTCTCTAAAAGGAGTGGCAACCTTTGTGTTTTCTTGGGGAATACTCCGACTCAAATTTCCGATCGTTGTTTTCGAGTCGACCATTCCTCCTTGTTATTTGCGCTGCGTTCTTGCGACGAGAACTATTGTGGGCGATAGGTGCTGTGTAGGAGCGGTAGATCTACAACGTGTAGTGCGTAGGAAAGCGTTAGTTCGTGGAGATCTCCGATTCCGGGCGTCCCCTCCACCAATTTGGTATCATAGGGCGGTCGTTTCAACTTCCACATTGCAAACATCCTCTATGCGCTCTTCGTTGGTTGATCTGAACTTTCAAAGATCTGAAATTTTCGGATTGGTCTGCGTTTAGTAAATCCCCGGAATTTTAAAACTGTTCAAAAAAATCTGGAAAAAAAACTGTAGCTTCCTGCACTTATTTCCAGCAACTTTAAAACAGAAATTTTTTCGATTCGGCCTCGTTAAGTCAGCGTGCAAATTAGAACATCGTAATTCTGTCTAGTTGGTCTGCAAATAGCGGGCTGAAATCTTTAATTTTCAGCAAAATTTCAAATTTTTTTTTTTTAACAATCTACGTGTTTCTCACATCAAGCTTTTCAAAATTTTTTTTTTTTACATTCTAGCTACAGCCCTAGGAAAAATCATCTTTCATAATTTTCTGGGTCTTGCATGCGCACTAGGCTAGGCACGGAATATACGGCGCCGTCTACGTCTAGGATGGCTGAGAACGGGAATGAACTTCATAACGCTGAAGCGATAGCAGGTCTACGTAATGATATGACGGAGCTTAGGGCCACTTTAGCACAGATTTTACAAAATCAAGTTAGGCCACCACCACCACCCGCTAATGTTGAGTTGCCCCGCCGACGCCAACACATCTCCGATTCGGATTCGGATGGGGACTCCCCACGAGTGCCCCCTCGAGGCCGTCGCCACGAGCGAGAGTTTGACATTACTAGGGCCATCAAGATTGATGCCCCCACTTTCGACGGCATGGGAGATCCACAAAACTTCCTTACGTGGATAGTGGACATGGAATGTTACTACGACTGGCATCATCTCACGGACCCCCAAAAGGTCCAAGTTGCCAGGATGAAATTGACAGGCCGTGCCAAAACTTATTGGCTAAATGAAGAGCGTAGGCTAGGTGCGAGAGATGGAAACCCAATTATTGGGTGGACCGTAATGAAGAATTTGTTGACCGATCAGTACGTTCCCGCGTACCATCGGACACAGATGTTTGACGAGCTTGCCACCCTGCGGTAGGGCTCAAATTCAGTAGCGGAGTATATGGGAGAACTGAAGGACCGAATGATGCATTGTGATCTAAAGGAAATCCCCGAGGTTACCCTTTCTAGATTCCGTAAGGGGCTTCAACCCGATATTCAGCGGAAGCTCTTACGTTATGGCCACGCAGATCTAAACACGACATTCAATGCCGCCCTCGACATTGAGAAACACTTAGCATCTAAGGCCCACTCCCGGTATTCCCATACGAAGGGAAAATCCACCACCGGAGCTTCGTCCTCCATATATCAGGACAAAGGGAAATTCCAGTCCGCCGAGTCCAAGTCTGTTGTGATCACTGCTAGGAACACTAAGAACCCTGCGAGCGAACGTATTCCCATCGGAAAGGTTAGCAAGACTAACGCCACATGTTACTCCTGCGGCATTCAAGGTCACTACGCCTTCGAATGCCCAACAAAAACTAAAGCCATAGCCTTGTTAGAGTCGACGACCGATTTTGCGGATTATGTTTATGAGGCTGCTGAGGAGAGCGACCCCGAAGGGGTCCCAAGTGACTTAGAGGACGATCACCCCCTTATGGTGATGCGTTGTATCTTGACCACTCCTCGTCCATTAGATGATTGGAAGAGGACGAGCATATTTTCTCTGATTTTTAAGAGTGGCGAGAAGCTTTGCAAGCTGATTATTGATAGTGGTAGTTGTGTGAATGTCGTATCTGAGAACGCCATTGCACGTATGTCCTTGACCACGGAACCACACCCGACCCCATATCAGGTCTCTTGGATCAACAAGGTCTCTGTACCCGTTACCAAGCGATGCCTGGTTCCACTCTCATTCAAATCCTATATTGATGAGGTGTGGTGTGATGTCCTTCCTATGGACGCTTGTCATGTGTTGTTAGGCCGCCGTTGGCTATATGACCGTGATGTTACTCATTTTGGTAGAGCCAACACTTATGAATTCAAATTCAATGGCAAAACCATCACCTTGAGACCGACCATCCCAAAGGAGCCCGTAGTCTTGGCTAAGGACACCACTATCCCGGTAGAATGGAAAACATTGAATCTAGTTGGTAGGAAAGAGTTTGAGAGAGATCCGTTCCTCGATGGAATTATGTATGCGCTAGTCCTCCTAAGTGCGAAGCCCGATTCTAGCATTTTGGATGAGTTACCTAGTGAGTTACGGGTACTATTGGAAGATTATAGGGACGTGTACCCGGATGAGTTGTCGCCCACGTTACCCCCGCTTAGGAATATCCAGCATGCGATAGACCTCATCCCGGGGTCTTCCTTGCCAAATCAGCCCCATTATCGACTCCACCCCGCAGCTCACCTGGAGTTGCAGTCCCAATAGAGGGCTTACTGGAGAAGGGTTTTATTAGGACGAGTATGAGTCCATGTGCTGTACCAGCCCTACTTGCCCCCAAGAAGGATTGTACATGGAGGATGTGCGTTGATAGCTGGGCTATCAACAAAATCACCATCAAGTATAGGTTCCTCATTCCCCGCATAGATGATTTGTTGGATGTCTTGTCTGGAGCCACCGTATTCTCCAAATTAGATCTTCGGAGTGGCTATCACTAGATTAGGATACGAGAGGGCGACGAGTGGAAGACGACATTTAAGTCGAAGGATGGGCTATACGAATGGCTTGTGATGCCCTTTGGGTTATCCAATGCCCCTAGTACCTTCTCCCGGATGATGACACGTGTCTTTCAGCCATTCATGGGGAAGTTCGTTGTCGTCTACTTTGACGATATACTGATTTATAGCACCTCTACAACCGAGCACATCTCCCACATTAGAGTGATCCTTTCCACCCTGCGGAAGGAGACTTTATTTCTCAATCTTAAGAAATGCACTTTCAATGCCTCGGAGGTAGAGTTCTTAGGTTACATAGTCGGTTCTAAGGGTATTCGAGTTGATCCGGGCAAGGTTCAGGTCATCAAGGTCTGGCCCGTGCCAACCACCCTACGTGAGGTACGTAGTTTCCATGGGTTAGCCACGTTTTATCGTCGTTTTATACGAGACTTCAGTAGTATTATGGCGCCTATCACCGACTGTATAAAGAAGGGAGAGTTTACATGGACGAAGTCCGCCACCTATGCTTTTGAACGAATAAAGGAGCTTATGACTGAGGCACCTGTCTTACGTCTACCTGACTTTGCTAAAGTCTTTGAGCTCACATGTGATGCGTCTGGGGTAGGGATTGGAGGTGTCTTGAGCCAGGAGGGCCATCCCGTTAGTTATTTTAGCGAGAAATTGTCCGGCCCTAAGTTGAACTATTCAAACTACGATAGGGAATTTTATGCTGTAGTCTGATGTCTACATCATTGGAGGCACTATCTCCTCTCCAAGGAGTTTGTGATCCTCTCCGATCATGAGGCTTTACATTTCATCAACGGCCAGCATAAGATCAGCCCACGACACGCTAAGTGGGTAGCTTTCTTACAAGGCTACACGTTTAATCTCAAGCACCTTAAGGGAGCTGATAACCGAGTAGCAGACGCCCTTAGTCGTCTTACTATTTTACTCACCTCTATGGAAGTACATGTTGTAGGATTTGAGCGGATTAAGGATGAGTACGCTACGTGTCCTGACTTCCAAGACTTTTATTTATCTGTCCAGGATAGTTCCCCCACTACGATATCTGCATACGTTATCAAGGACGGTTACTTGTTTAGGAACGGGAAGCTATGTATCCCGCAGTCATCGTTACGACTACATATCATATGGGAATTGCATAGCGGAGGGTTGAGTGGCCACTTCGGTAGAGATAAGACCATTACGCTAGTCGAGGACAAATTCTATTGGCTAAAACTGAAGGTTATGGTGGGGCAGGTAGTGAGTAGCTGCCGCACGTGTCAGGTGTCTAAGGGAAGTAAAACCAACGTTGGATTATATACTCCCTTGCCTATTCCCTCCATGCCTTGGGTAGATGTTAGTATGGATTTTGTATTAGGCCTCCCCATTACTCTACGCCGTCACGACTCAGTTTTTGTAGTGGTGGATAGGTTTTCAAAGATGGCTTATTTCATCCCATGCAGTAGGACAAACGATGCGTCTCACGTTGCTAAGCTATATTTTAAGGAAGTCGTTAGTCACCGTGGAGTGCCAAAGACCATAGTATCGGATAGGGGCGTAAAATTCACTAGTTATTTTTGGAAAACTCTTTGGATTTTAATGGGAACGAAATTATTGTTTTCCTCCGCCTATCACCCCCAAACTGATGGGCAGACGGAAGTGGTTAATCAGAGCTTAGGAAATTTGTTACGATGCCTTGTGAGTGATCATAAGAGCACTTGGGATCTTCTCCTTCCCCATGCCCAATTAGCCTACAATAACTCCAAGAATAGGTCTACGGGTCTGTCCCCGAATGAGATTGTCCACGGGTATAAGGCTCTTGTGCCGCTTGACTTGGTGCCGTTGCCCCCAACGTACAAGGCAAGTCAGTTTGCACAATCCTTCGCCCAACACATCCATGATTTTCACGCACGTATACAGGCCACTTTGACCATGCAATACGACTCTTATCAAGCGCACGCTAATTTACATCGGAGAGTATCAAACTTCAAAATTGGCGATCTAGTTTTAGTCCGTTTGGTTCTCGAACGCTTGCCAACTGGCACCGTTAAAAAGTTAGCACCAAAGCGCGCCGGCCCTTTTCGGATTATTAAAAAGTTAGGTGACAACGCTTTCGTTTTGGACTTGCCTGCTGATTGGGGGATCTCCCCTATTTTTAATGTTTCGGATTTAACGATGTTTGTGTCACCACCACAAGAGTTGATTTCTTTGTCGTCTTCTTCTCCCACTCAAAATTCTGATGGGTTGGGGAGTGGTAGTTCGGATGATCTCTCTCTTTCGGTCCCCGCAGGTATAACATCGGATGGTACGTTGCCTTCTTTTACTCCTAGCTGACATGTTTCCCAGGTTTCCCAGGACATTCCTCACTCCAGATATGATACTTGCTGCGGAACCGTTCACTACTCCGGATGGTACTACTTATCGCTTTCTGGTCCGTTGGCGTGACCGCCCCCTTCGGACGACTCTTGGGTACTCGCGACAGAGCTTCAACGTTTGGATGCCGAGCTTCTCCGCCGCTATCTCTCCACTCACGCATCAGAGATACGTGATTTTGAGTGGGGGAGGATTGATGCAGCGCCACCGCTAACTGATGATGACCCGGTTGCCGAGGCACTACGGTATAAAGATCTTAGACGCCGTGATGACGCTGAAGAAAGTGCACGTTACAACCTCCGCCCGCGGCGTGCTCGAACCGCCATGAAAAATTAGCTTTAATTATCTTATTTCATGAACTCTATTTTTATATTTTTATAATATAAAATTATCCAATGTTTAGTGATAATTTTATATTCATAGCATGTTTTTATTTCTTTAATTTAAACAGTTTTATTTTTGGTATGCACTTAGCCATTCGGGTGGATGAGATTACATCTTCATCATGAAGGGTTAAGGCTTGTTGTAATCTCCTATTTAAGGAGGTGTTTATGAGGAATCAAGTATTGAAGATTGAAAAACCTAATTCCTCTCCTTAGAGAATTCGGCCAAGAGGAGGAACCTCCTTGTCGCCGCCCCCTTGTGTGGTGTGAAGCCGCCGCCCCCTTGCTCCCTCCATCTGTGCGGTGTGACTCCGACGCGACTTCCTTGGTGCGACTCCGTGGAAGAAGGTTGCAAACCCCTCGGTGTGACACCGGCGGATCAGTAGAGAGAGTGATTCTCCCACCTTATCTTTGTGTGAACGTTCATCCCGGTTGGGTAATCCCTTCCCTCTCCCTTGTGTGATTCTTTTCTTTAGTTGTGGTGGTTTCGCGCTCGTTTTCTCCGGATCTTTAATTTAATCGCTGCAATTTTGAATCGAGATCGCCGTTGCAAGGCTTTTTAATTCCGGATCGGGTGGATCCTATTTGCTTGAGCGGATCTTGGTCTATAGCCTTGGTCTTGCTCTCTAAAAGGAGTGGCAACCTTTGTGTTTTCTTGGGGAATACTCCGACTCAAATTTCCGATCGTTGTTTTCGAGTCGACCATTCCTCCTTGTTATTTGCATTGCGTTCTTGCGACGAGAACTATTGTGGGCGATAGGTGCTGTGTAGGAGCGGTAGATCTACGACGTGTAGTGCGTAGGAAAGCGTTAGTTCGTGGAGATCTCCAATTCCGGGCGTCCCCTCCACCAATTTTGCTTTGGTGAATACAAGAAGGAAGGGGAGAAGGGGAGAAAGGGACGTAGCCCGGTTTGGGTGAACCTCTGTATATCTTTGTGTTTGTGTTGTTTTTATTTCAATCTTCATTCGAATCTCTCTTCTCGGCACCCCGATTTTTCTACATTTGGTATCAGAGCGAGGTTCGGGTTCCTAGCAATGAATTCTGCAGGAGTGTGGATCGAGATAGAGAAGTTTGATGGAAATCGTTTTGATCTGTGGAAGTTGAAGATGGAAGATCTGTTGGTTGATCGTGATTTGTGGGGGGCAATAACAGATGAACCTCCATCCGACAAATCGACTGAAGAGGCGTTTTCGACCTGGACGAAAGCCGATCGGAAAGCCAAGGGTTTGATTCGGTTATTCCTTGCAAATTCCATCTTAACAAATGTAATGGAGGAAACTTCGGCCAAAGGTCTATGGCGGAAATTGGAGAGCCTCTACCAGAGTAAGTCTCTGGTGAACAAGTTATTGCTGCGAAAGAAGTGGTACAATCTGAAGATGCAGGAAGGCGATTCATTCTCAGAACATCTGACAAATTTCAACACTATTGTGGGTCAGTTAATCTCTATTGGTGAGAAAATCTCTGATGAAGATAGGGCTATCACACTACTATGCTCGTTGCCGGATTCTTGGGACAATGTGATTGTTGCCATTGGGGGCAATGGAGAGAAGGCGCTATCCAGCGATTCAGTATGTGCTACTCTACTATCTGAGGAGACAAGGAGAGGAGGCTCTGAGAAGACTAGCAAGGGTGCATTGAGCATATCCCGATCGCGCCCTCAACGGAGGGATAACAAACAAGGTGGTTCTCGAGATAAGTCTCGGGGTATATCCAAGAGCAGGGAAAAGGAGAAGAAGCCAATTCACCGCTGGAAGTGTAATGAGGTTGGACATGTGAAGTCTCAGTGTCTAAACAAGCCCATTCAAAAAAGGAGGCCAGGTCAACTTCAGGTCCAAAGAAGGAGACCGACGGCGGTGACATGTACATCGCTGCTGTGTGTGTTGCTCAAAGCGACACAGACTTATGGTACGTTGACACAGGAGCCTCATATCACATGACCCCTCATAGACAGTGGTTCTGTGAGTATGAGAGTTTTGATGGTGGTGACGTCATGCTAGGGGATGATACTGCTGTGCAGATTATTGGGCGTGGCAAGGTAATGCTGAAGCTGTCAAGTGGAATTACAAAGTCTTTTCCGAACGTGATGCACATTCCAGGGATGAGTAGAAATCTGGTCTCGGTGGGATCTATGGCAGATGCCGATGTGTCTTTCAGTTGTGACAAGCGCTCATGCAAGATGACCAGAGGGGCAATGGTGATTGCCAACGGAGTCAGGCATGGGACACTATATAAACTACTTGCTAATACAGTGGTTCCAAGAGAAGAACTTATCTCTGAAGGCAAGAAGTATGACCAGGAGGAGCAGTCCAAGCTATGGCATCATCGGCTTGGGCATATCAGTGAGAAGGCAATGCCGATCGTGGCATCAAGTCAGATGGTGGACGATGTGTCGATGTGCACCACGAGCTTTGGGTTTTGTGAGCACTGCCTACTTGGCAAGCAGCACCGGGTTAGCTTCCGTGGAACAGGCACGAGGGCAACTGGAGTGCTGGATCTGATACATAGCGACGTGTTCGGGCCGACTCAAGCTCCATCTCTCAGCGGCGCTAGGTACTATGTATCTTTCACTGATGATTATTCACGATATTCCTGGATCTACTTTCTAAGGTCCAAGTCAGAGGTTCTCGACAGGTTCAAGGATTTCAAGAGCCTGGTGGAGAACCAGTTGGAGAGAAAAGTGAAAGTCATTCATTCTGATAACGGAGGTGAGTACTGTTCTTATGCTTTTGAGTGGTACTGTACTGAGCAGGGTATTGCACGACAAAAAACCACACCCTACACCCCAGAGCAGAATGGAGTGTCAGAGAGGCTAAACCGGACATTGATGGAGAAGAGCAAGTGCATGCGTAGTTGGGCTGGTTTGGGGGCGGAGTTCTAGGCTGAAGCAGTGGCTACAACCAACCATCTGAAGAACAGGTCCCCTACCTCTGCAGTGAAGGGGTGTACCCCCTATGAAGCCATTTCAAGAAGAAGCCGAATCTGTCTTACGCTCGTGTGTTTGGGTGTGATGCCTATGTTCACATTCCAAAAGAAAAAAGGGGAAAGCTTGATATGAAGTCCGAGAAGTGCATCTTTGTGGGGTACAAAGAAGGCGTCAAGGGGTACAAGCATTTGAACCCGGTGACCAGGACTGTGACAATCATCAGAGATGTGGTTTTTCATGAAGTCAGTCCACAGGTCAGTACACAAGCGGGGAAGTCAAGGGCTGTAGAGGAGGAGACAGTAGCCAGGAGCATAAAAGTTGATTCTCAGGTTGATGCTCAAGGGGCTACTACTGTTGGTGTTGAGTCTGATTCAGAATCAGACGATTTAGAGACGGTGAACATTGAAGGTGGGTCAGTAGTTGAAGTTGATGATGTTCCACCTCTGAGGCGCTCGACGAGAGAGAAAAGGGCACCACTTCGATATTCTCTTAGTGCCATTGGGGCACATTACTGTCTTAATATGCTTGGTGAAGATCCCATCTCTTCCAGGGATGCAAGATCAAGGGCTGATTCAAATCAGTGGGAGCTCACGATGGTGGATGAGATGGATTCTCTGTGGAAGAATCAGACTTGGAGTCTGTGCAAGCTTCCAAAGGGGAGGAAGGTCATTGGGTGCAAATGAGTCTTCAAGCAGAAGGTGAAGGCAGATGGCATCGTGGAGAAGTATAAGGCAAGGTTGGTTGTAAAAGGATTCTCCCAGGTTGAAGGTGTGGATTATGACGAGATTTTCTCGCCGGTAGCAAAGCTGACGTCGATCAGGTTGGTTCTCTCTATTGCGGCAGCGCATGATTTAGAGATTGAGCAAATGGATGTGAAGACGACGTTTCTTCACAGAGATTTGGAGGAGGAGATATACATGAGGAAACCAGAGGGGTTCGAGGCCAAGGGAAAAGAAGATCTTGTGTGCATACTGAAGAAGTCTCTGTATGGACTTAAGCAATCTCCGAGGATGTGGTACCTGAAGTTTGACACCTACATGCTGGAGTTGGGTTTTGAAAGGTCGAATTCGGACCACTGCGTTTATTTCCAGAGGAAGGGTGAGCACTTCACTTTCTTGACACTCTATGTAGATGACATGTTACTGGTGGGAAATAGTGTTAAGATGATCCAACAAATGTTATCTTGGGAATGCAGATTTCCAGGGACCGAAGCAAGAGGAAGCTTTGTTTGGGGGTAGCAGAGGTACGTCGAAGAGGTGTTGAAGAAATTCAACATGGCTGACTGCAAGCCAGTGGGAGCTCCTATGCCAGTAGGGAGCAAGTTTTCTGCTGAGATGTGTCCCAAGACACATGAAGAGATCGAGGACATGGCGACTGTTCCATATGCTAGTGCAGTGGGGAGCTTAATGTACGCCATGGTATGTACCTTCCCAGACATTGCCCAAGCAGTGGGGGTTTTGAGCCGGTATATGGCTACACCTGGGAAGGAGCACTGGAATGCTGTGAAGCGCGTTTTCAAGTATCTTCGCGGTACCTAATATTTTTCTATCTGTTTTGAAGGTGCTGGTGATGGGGAAGTCCTAGATGTGGTTGGGCACGTGGACTCAGATTGGGGTGGTGATTTGGATAGCAGGAGATCTACCAGTGGTTATGTGTTCACATTGTTTGGAGGAGCTGTCAGTTGGATGAGTCGGCGGTAATGCGTGGTGGCACTCTCGTCGATGGAAGCGGAGTACATGGCTCTTACTCATGCTAGCAAGGAGGCCATATGGCTACGCAGGTTATGCTTGGAGCTTAGTTTTGAGCAGGGTTCGGTGAAGCTATGGTGTGATAGCCAAGGGGTTATACAGTTAGCCAAGAATCCAGGTTTCCATGCAAGGACCAAGCACATCGACATCCAATACCATTTCATTCGGGAAAAGGTGGAAAAGGAGGTGGTCCGACTTGAGAAAGTCGACACGGCGGAGAACAATTTAGATTTTCTCACCAAGGCGGTTCCTGTTGCTAAGTTCGAGTGGTGTACAACAGCCATGGGGTTGAAGAGGAAGATTGGAGGAGTTGCTCTCATCGTCGGAAGATGTCCACCAAGTGGGAGAAACTTAAGTCCAGACAGTCTAGTTCTCGAGAAGTCAGCCTGTTCTCGAGAACTCATTCATACTTCTCGAGAACTGCTGTCAAATTTTTCAGAAAATTTACTTAAGTCCAGATCGGCGAGATTTTCAAATGAGACATCGTGATTGGTCTACGTGTCGTCATTAATGTCAATTCTAACTGTTAGAGGAAATCCTATATAATGTCTTTTCATCAAGACTAACCCTAAGCAGAAATCTGTACTGTCTATTATTGTGCATTGACCGTCTCTCTCCAAGAACAAGATTTACAGCAGCCGTCGCCGCCGCTCAACGTGAAGATTGACACATTTGTTTTCCATCAAGTTAGACTTGTTGTTCAAGGAATCTTCATCTTCTCCTTGATCGAGTAGGTCCTCAGTTTCTCAGATCAGATTTACAGAGGTTCTTCTTCAACAAATTCTGAAAAAGCCGCCAAGTTCAGAAGAAGACTTAGAGTCAAATTTTTTTAGATCTGAGACAAATCTTTGTTTGTATTTCAAATATCTTTTAATTTGGTAGGAGATTATTCTCCGAGTGTATGAGCATTGTTCTCCGAGTTGTAGGAAGTTTTCATCTTCTGAGTGTAGATCCATTTGGATCGAGATTGTAGGAACTTGGTTTCGGGGCGTAGGATTGGTTTTCAATCTGAGATAGTGGAGTAGCCGGATCTAGTGACTTACTAGATCGGTGAGGGAAAGTGGACATACCCAAGGTTGGGGAACCACTATAAATCTTCTTGTCATCTGTGAATGCTTGATTGATTGTGCAAGTTATTTTAAATTTTTTATTCTGCAAATAGACGCACAATTCACCTATTCACCCCCCTCTAGGTGATTTAGGTAAACAACTTAACACTTTCAATTGGTATCAAAGGGAGGTTGGTTGTTAAAAGGTTAATACCTTGATCAATTTCCTCTCTAAGTTGTCTTTGAGAATTTTCAAGCAATGGACAAGCCTAAAAATTTTTCCAAGCTTCCCCTGTGCACAAAGAATAACTTTCCCATGTGGAAAGAGAGAATTAAATTTTTCATGAAAGCTGTGGATCCCCGGATCTTCATGATTGTTGAAGAAGGTCCCCATATTCCTATGACTATCTCCATTATAGATCCAACCAAGAAGGTTCCAAAGAAGTTAATGGATCTGTATAAGGACGAGATTGCACTTGTCACTCTGGATAAGAAAGCTAAAAATAAAATAGCGAGTGCAGTCGATGACTCTATGCTGCAGAATCTGATTCACTGCCAATCTGCTAAGGAGATTTGGCAGTCTCTCGTCACTCTGATGGAAGGTATAGAAGAAGTGAGGGATGATAGAAGATCCCTATTGAACCAGAAGTACGAAGCCTTCAGGCAAGGGCCAAAGGAAACCATTGCAGATACATTTGAGAACTTCTTCAAGATAGTCAATGGTCTCAGAATATATGACAGAGTCTTTACCAACGAGGAACTGAATGACAAGTTCCTAAGATCCTTAACCAAGGAATGGGACAACAAGGTCTGTGTTATCAGGGAATTTGGAAAGCTAGCTGAGATAGATCCTCAGATTCTCTTCGGGAAGATGATGTCGTATAAACTTCAACTCAACACGAGAAAAGCTGAAGAAGAGAAGAGCAGGTCTGCATCCAAAGAGAAGTCTATTGCTTTAAAGGCAGACAACTCCAGTAAGTCAAAGGCTACCTCTCTAGCCCCAGCATAAGAAGTGAGTGAAGAAGAAAACTCAGAGCCAAGTACCTCGAGATTTGAGCTATCTGAAGGAGAGTTCTCCTTACTCTCACGGCAGTTCAAGAAATTCTTGAACAAGAAAAAGCAATGGAAGGGCAAGAATGCCTCTCACAGAAGATCACAACATGACGGTGATTGACACAGAAAAGGCTCAAGCAACCACGACAGGTATGGTTCTAAACCGAACAAACATATTTCGACTAACATAGTTTGCTACTGTTGTAACAAGCCAGGTCACGTCATAGCTGACTGCCCCACAAGAAGAAGGAGGGTGGCAGGAGAGAAGAAAAGAAGTCCTTGTACATCAAGAAGAGGACAGAGAAGAGCCTGATAGCCAAGAAGGGCAAGACTCTTAGTGAATCTGACTCATCTGAGTCAAGTCAAGAAGAGGAAGCCTACTTTGGACTCATGATTCAATCAGATGATGAACAAGAGCCCCAATTTACTGGGGAGGTAAAATCTCATACTCCTCTTTCAGAATCTGAAGTTTCTGAGCATGATCATGAGGACATCTCCTCTGACGATGAGTCTGAACTCATGGCCCAGTATAAGGAGTTGATCATGGCTTACGACAAATGTCGAAAGGTCGTGAAAACTCAGGCAAAAGAGATTAAACCTCTAAAGTCCATAGAAAGCTCTCTGAGAGAGGAAGCCGTTAAGATGGACTCACTCAGAGAAGACTTAGATACTGTTGTTGACGAGTTCAACAAGACTATCAAGCACCTTGATCTGAAGGATGAAATCATCAAGGGATTGGAAGACTTACTAGAAGCCGAAAAGAAACTTGTTGAAGGTTTCTCTAAGCCAAAGGTAGTTCTTCCTCTTGTTGCTGAGTTCTCCGCTCAGGCCAAGGGTGCTGGGCTAGGCCATGTAGGAGCTCCTGGTGAATCTTCTAAGAGGAATAAGGCTAGGAGAAGGAATAAGGCCGCCAAGAAGGCCTTGGCCAAAGCAATGGGAAAAGCCCCTCAAGATCAGACTGTCTTTAAGAAAGTCATATTTCCTACAAATGAGTTTGATCTTGACTCATCCTACGGCCACTTGACTAGGCCTACTTATGTAGAGCCAAAGTCTCGTTACCAAGGATGGACTCGCCCCAGAAACTTTGGTGAGAGTGTATTTAAGACACCTTATGAAGAAGTCATTCTTCAGGACTATGGCCCTTAGGATCATGGTCATAACTTCAAGAAAGCACCAAAAGTAAAAAACCATTGTAGAAAAGCCTGTGATGGAGAAGAAATCATGTGATGGCCATCATCATGAAGCTTCTTCCTCCAAGAATTCTACCCCTGCTGGAACAGTATCCAAGAAGGTCAAGAAGGAGTTCCTAAGGCTAAGATACAACAGATTCGGCTGTTGGTGTTGTGGCAGAATTGGTCATTTTGCCATCGATTTTTGGTTTAATCCAAGAAATTTTGCAACTCCTCAAGTTGGCAACATGAGAATGACCACTCATGATGCTAATCCTCGTAGGGGGAGTGTTCTAACACGAGACCAAGGACCCAAACACGTTTGGGTTCCTAAGGCAAACTGATTATGATTGCAGGGATGTCCAAAGGCCATCAAAATGCCAATC
Organism: Platanthera zijinensis; assembly: GCA_039513925.1. Taxonomy (NCBI): domain Eukaryota; kingdom Viridiplantae; phylum Streptophyta; class Magnoliopsida; order Asparagales; family Orchidaceae; genus Platanthera; species Platanthera zijinensis. The sequence goes on along the minus strand of CM077097.1, from coordinate 60,846,695 downwards.
TGGTATTTGGACAGTGGATGCTCTCGGCATATGACCGGGACAAGAAGCCTACTTCAAAATTATTCTCCAGTGTTGAACGGACCAAAGGTCATCTTTGGAGGTTCAGACCGCGGGATAACTAAAGGCTACGATATGATCACTAACGGTAGTGTATCCTTTTCAGATGTAGCTTATGTTGAGGGATTAGAACACAATCTTATAAGCATAAGCCAACTATGTGACAAATGATACATAGTTGAATTCCACGCTGACAAATGCCTAATAAAGTCTGTTGACAATATGGAAACGATTCTATCTGACACTCGAAGCAGGAATATATTTTGTTTAAATTTCATTTGTATAGATTCTTCTACACCAGTGTGTCTTTTGGCAAAAGATAGTGCGTCTCTTGGTGACCAATGACACAAGAGGTTAGCACATATTAATTTTAAAACTATTAATAAATTATTCTTCCAGAACTTAGTATGTGATGCCCCAAATGTCAAGTACGTCAAAGATAGACCTTGTCATGCATGCGTAAAAGGCAAGCAAACAAGGGCTACCTTTAAAAGCACTATTGGCAAAAATTCAAGTAGATGTCTCCATCTACTTCATATGGACTTGTTCGGTCCTCTACAAATTAGAAGCTTGGGAGGTAAGTAATATACATTGGTTATTGTTAATGATTACTCGCGCTTTGCGCAGGTGTTCTTTCTGAAACACAAGTCAGATACCTTCGACATCTTTACTAATTTTGTCAGGCAGGTCCAGAATGAATACAACTGTTCCATAGTCAAAATCAGAAGTGACAATGGAACAGAGTTCAAGTCTGGGGCTATGACAGAATTCTGTGAAAGCCTAGGTATCATTCATGATTTTTCCTCTCCTTGTATTCCACAGCAAAATGGAGTAGCTGAGAGAAAGAACAGAACACTCATAGAGGCCTGCAGAACTATATTGAGTGATGCTTCACTACTAGAGTATTTCTGGGCTGAAGCCGTCAATACTGCATGCCACGTGTAAAATCGAGCACTTATCAATAAAAATCATGATAAGACACCTTACGAACTTCTAAAAGGCAGGAGACCAACTATTTCATATTTTAGAATTTTTGGCTGTAAATGTTTCGTGCTTAACAATGGTAAGTATCATACTACCAAGTTTAGTGAGAAAAGTTTTGAAGGTATTTTTGTAGGTTATAGTAGCCATAGTAAGGCATACAGGATTTTCAATAGAAAAACTTATGTTGTAGAAGAATCCATACATGTTGTATTTGATGAGATGAGCTTGCTGCAAAGCAAATCGTCTAGTGTGCTTGTTGAAGATGCAGGTACAAGGCTGAAAGAAATCAGCTTGGATGAACCAGCTGAAAGGGAAAGAGAAAAGTTCATCAAGATCACTACTCCAACCCCCATTAGAGAGGCAGATGATCAATATGAAGAAAACATCCAAGTTGATGAAGTCACTCCAGTGGCTGAAGAAGTTCCAGATGCTAGAAACCTAGAGCTCAGACATCTGAAGGATCATCCATTAGATCAAATCATAGGAGATCCCCGGGATGGTGTCAGGACTCGTCGAGGTACAACTAATGAGAATCTATATTTAAGTTTTCTCTCACAGGTTGAACCAAAGAAGTTTGAGGAAGCAAACTCAGACGCATCATGGATCTTGGCCATAGAAGAAGAACTGAACAAGTTCAAGCGATGCAAAGTTTGGAAACTAGTTCCTAGACCCAAAGGTAAGAATGTCATCGGAACGAAGTGGGTCTACCAGATTAAGTTGGACGAGGATGGAACAATTATAAAGAACAAGGCCAGACTCGTCGCCAAAGGATATCGTCAAGAAGAAGAGATCAACTTCGACCAAACATACGCTCTAGTGGCAAGGCTGGAGGCCATCAGACTGTTCCTAGCTTATGCTGCACTGAAGGGCTTCACTGTCTACCAAATGGACGTGAAATCCGCCTTCTTGAATGGTGAAATAAAGGAAGAAGTGTACGTGGAATAGCCCCCAAGTTTTGTTGATCCTAACTTTCCTGATTATGTTTATTTATTATCGAAAGTGCTGTACGGTTTGAAACAAGCTCCTCGAGCTTGGTACGAAACACTATCTTCCTTTTTCCTCGAGAACAAGTTCAAAAGGGAAAAGATAGATAAGACATTATTTCTTAGGGAAATTAAAGGCAAGATTTTGCTAGTGCAAATCTATGTCGACGACATTATTTTTGATTCTACAGACGACAACCTTTGCAAAAAGTTTTCTAAACTTATGCAAGGAAAGTTTGAAATAAGTAGTATGTGAGAGCTGAAGTATTTCTTAGAACTTCAGGTGAAACAATCTGAAGATGGAATTTTCATCTCACAGACAAAGTTCACCAAGGAGTTGGTTAAGAAATTCGGAATGGAGAGTGCAACCTCTATGAGGACTCCAATGGCTTCAGCTATGTCTTTGGACAAGGATGAGAAAGGAAAACCTTTTGATGAAACCAAGTACAGAAGCATAGTTGGATCCTTGCTCTACCTTACTGACAGTAGACCAGACATAATGTTCTCTACATGTGTCTGTGCTAGATTCCAAGTGAACTGTAAGGAATCTCACTATGCTGCTGCAAAGCAGATCTTGAGATACCTTAAAGGTACACCGAATCTTGGTTTATGGTACCCAAGAAGTAATGATAGCGAACTAATTGGTTTTTTTTTCAGATGCAGACTTTGCAGGTAGCAAAGATGACAGAAAAAGCACTTCCGGGATGTGTCAGTTCCTTGGAAGAAGGCTTATCTCATGGAGCAGCAAAAAACAAAATTGTGTCGAATCTCAACGACCGAGTCAGAATATATTTCTGCCGGCAGTTGTTGTGCACAATTGCTTTGGCTAAAGAACCAGCTAGAAGATTACAATATGAAGGTTAAAGACATTCCATTGTTTTGCGACTCCACCAGTGCAATAGCAATTGCAAACAACCAGTCTCGCACAGCCGGACAAAGCACATAGAGCTCAGATATCACTTTATCCGGGAGCATGTGGAGTAAGGGGATGTGGATCTGCAGTACGTGCCAACAGATCGACAAGTTGCAGACATTTTCACAAAGCCGTTGGACGAGACCAAGTTCAATTTCTTCAAACTGAACCTGGGTTGCTGAACAGAGAAGGATAGACAAAAGTGGATCACCTCAAAGCTCAAGAATCGAGGATACTTCAAAAAGGTCAGAAATTTCTCAAGTGGAAGGCAGTTCTCGAGAACTATTATCACTTCTCGAAAAGTATAGAACCAGTTCTCGAAAACTTCAAGTCTACTTCTTGAGAACTACAAATCTGTCTCTCGAGAAGTGCTGAAAGTTCTCAAAAACAAGGCTTATACTTCTCGAGAACTGTTATTATACTTCTCGAGAACTAATCCTACCTCTCGAGAAATGCCCTGTCTCTTTTTGAATTCTGTTCATTTCTATTCGCAAACCGACTTATTTTCGATTTATTAAAAGGCTTATCTTAGATCGATTAGACACTTAATTATCATAACTAGAGTTATATATATATATAACTTTAGAAATCACATTTCAACCGACATTTCAAATCCATCTCTCTCGAAAACTCTTCATCTTCCACCGACTCAGAGCTTCGACACCGCTGTTCTCTCACACTCTGTTCGTCGCCATCTTCAGAATCAATGGCGCAACAATCCAGGATAGGAGTTGGAAGTGAGCTAGTGGTGGCCGGGATTGCCGATCTTTCAGATGAATTCAAAAACCTTCTTTTTCTTCTCGACAGCGCATGTCTCAACTTTGTTCTCCAAGAACCTTGTAAAATCCTCTTCCCAGAGGTAGAAGAATTTTATCAGAATGCCAAAATCAGGAGGAATAATACTGTTCTGAAATCAAAGGTAAAGGGAGTCAAGATCAAGTTAAGCCCAACAATTGTGTCAAAACTTCTAAGATTGCCGATTGGAGATGATGAAGATGAAATTACAAGGGAAGATTCTGACAGAACATATCACTTTTGTGGAGTACCAATGGACATCACCTCTCTCAGGAGGACAGCCTTGAATGATGTTAGCAAGCTCTTGGTAGATATTATTGGAAAGATTCTATGGAGCATAACAGGGTCTGTTGGATTCATTACAAATGTTCTATTGGATGTAATGACTGTCATAGTCTGCAGGAAGAAATTTCCCTATGGGATGATGATCTTTGACATAATCAGGGACAACATTCAAGAACCAAAATTTGTCAGGATATATAATCTCCTTGATGTTGCATGAGATTGATCCAGTTGTCTTCAAGACTTACAAAGGTACACCTATTCATCACTTGAAAAAGATCTCCTTAACTTCTATTCAAAGGTGGGAGTTAAAGATGAAGAACCCCAAGTAGATTGTTAAAGAGCATGCAGCCCCTGCTTCAGAGGTCAGGACCCCATCTCCCTCCTCTCATCAAGTTGTTGAACCATCTAGTGCAGCACCTGAGGGGGAGCCTTCTTCCTCTGTCCCAGTTGATAGAATCCCCTCTCCTCCTCCAGCTCAATCTCCAGTCAGAACTCCAGCAGCATCTCCAGTCAGAAGTCCTATCAGAACTCCTGTTCTTTCTCCATCTCCAGTTCCATCTCCATCACCAGCACATACTCCATCTCCAATACTATCACCCAAGTCTCAAACTGCTCAATCCCCATCTGCTAAGAAAGATCTACCAGATATTATTCTTCTTTATAATGAATATAGAATTTCTCCAGAGCCTGTTGAATCTCCTCTAAGGAGACTTGACTTCTCCATGCCCACTTTCCTTGATAAAGAAGGAGATACAGTCACTCATAGTGTCAGAGCTAAAAGTTCTGTAGTGATTGATGAGATTCCTCCATGGACTGCACCTCCTCCTGCTGTTACTGCTGCTGCCCCTATCAATTCAGATATTCTCAGTAAGATTGAAGTCATATTGGCTGACCAGAGGAAATATTTTGATGATTCTCTGAAGGTGGTCCAAGACAAAGTCACCGCTATAGAAAAAGAGATGAGCAGAGGATTTGCAGAAATCCAGAACAACACAGACTCCCTCAAAGAACTATTTCAGATTGGTGGAAAAGCTATAGACCACACCATTACTAGTGTTGGTCAGGTAATGGAATAATCTATAACACTTGCCAACAATCAGATCCAGTTAGAGAAGAAAGCCCAAGAACATGTTATGAAAATCTGTGAAGAAGTGGGAACCTTCAAGGAAGATGTCATAGGAAAGCTATGTGTAAAATTCAGAAAGGGGGAGAGCCTGGTGAAAGAACATGTGAAAAAACTTGTGGATAAGTTTACTACTGCTGCAAACACAGCTTGATCTGACAAGATAAGTGAAATTAATAAGAATGTTTTATAGCAAATTCAATCTGTGAAATTTCATACCTATGACACCTCAGTCTGGATGCACAACCAAATATTCCCTGAATTTCAAGTTGATCCTAATGTAATTCCTCATAACCTGAACCCACTTGCTGAAGGACAGTCCAGTCAGATGTCAGCTCAGATGCAACAACCTCAGATGCCCTGTTTTTCTCCAAGGCTAGAAGATCAGAATCCTCCTCCTGCTTCTTATGAACATGTATGGGATGATGATGTGATTCCTCGGGATTTGCCTGAAATCCACACCTATAAGAAAAGGAAGTATGGGGAAGGCCCCTCTACCAACAAGAGTGTTCCCAAGACAGATTCAGAGAAAAGGAAAGCACAAGAGTTTGCTGAAGTCTAGAGTCCTACCTCCAAAGCATTGATTCTTGATACTCTCAAGTTAGTAATGGACTATAATGAAAACAAAAATCTCCACTACAGCTCCTCTGAGTGGGAACTTTATGAGAAGTTCATGACTAAAAGAAGGATATATGACAGAGAGTATGACAAGAATAATCCTAAGGTTCCTCCAAAACCTCCAAGATACTACCCAAAGCTGGAGGCTATAAGGCTTGGACTCAAACTTTTGCTCTAGTGGCAAGGCTGGAGGCTATAAGGCTGTTCTTGACCTATGCCGCCTTTCAAGGGTTCAAAGTATATCAGATGGATGTGAAATCAGCATTTCTGAATGGTGATTTAAAATAAGAAGTCTATGTTGAACAACCCTCAGGTTTTGTAGACTCTCACTTTCCTGATTATGTATATAGGCTTAGGAAAGCTCTATATGGTCTGAAGCAAGCTCCAAGGGCTTGGTATGAAACATTGTCTGCCTTTCTCTTTGAGAATAAATTCTCTAGAGGAAAGATAGACAAAACTCTATTATATAGGGAATCAAAAGGCAAGATAATACTAGTCCAGATATATGTGGATGACATTATCTTTGGTTCTACTGAAAATAGCCTTTGTAGGAAGTTTGCAAAACTTATGCAAGATAAGTTTGAGATGAGCAGTATGGGTGAGCTGAAGTTCTTCTTGGGACTTCAAGTTAGACAGACTGAGAGTGGATTGTCTATTTCCCAGTCTAAGTTCACCAAAGAGTTGATTAAGAAGTATGGTTTGGACTCAACTTCTACTATGAAAACTCCAATGAGAACAAGTATGCCTATATGCAAAGATGAAGCAGGGAAACCTGTTGATGAGTCTTTGTATAGAGGGATAATTGGCTCCCTACTTTACTTGACTGCTAGTAGACCTGACATCATGTATGCAACATGTGTCTGTACTAGGTATCAAGCATGCCCTAAAAAATCTCATTATACTGCAGTTAAGAGAATATTGAGATATCTTAATGGCACACCTAACCTAGGGCTTTGGTACCCTAAGAATAGAGATTTTCTATTAACTGGTTTCTCAGATGCAGATTTTGCTGGATGCAAAGAAGACAGAAAAAGTACTACAGGAACCTGTCAATTCCTTGGTGTGAGGCTGGTGTCATGGAGCAGCAAGAAGCAAACCAGTATAGCTATATCAACAGCTGAATTAGAGTATATAGCTACAGGTAGCTGCTGTGCACAATTGATGTGGAAAAAGCATCAACTGAAAGATTATAACATCTAGGTAAGTAGAATTCCACTATTTTGTGATTCTACAAGTGCTATTTCTATTGCTAAGAATCCTGTATCACACAGTAGGACCAAGTATATAGAAATAAAGTTTCATTTTATCAGAGAATATGTAGAGAAGGAAAATATTAATCTAGAGTTTGTAAAAACTGATAATCAAATAGCTGATATTTTTACAAAACCTCTGGATGAAACTAAATTCAATAATTTCAAAATTGAATTAGGTATGTTGAACCTAGAATAGGTTAACACAAGTTTCCATAAGTAGCATATGTAAGCACCAAATTTCTATTGAAATTTGGCTATGTACAAAGTTTGTGTCGACACAAGCAAGTTGTGTCGAAACACTCAGTGTGTTGTGTCGACACAGAAAAAGGATGTGTCGACACAGAAACAAAATCTGTGTCGACAAAAGAATAGGTGTCGACACAACCTTGTCGAGACTATATGTCGAGAGGATATTTGTGTCGACACAAAAAGTTGGTGTCAACACAACTCTGTCGAGATTAAAGTGGTCAGTGTCGACACAGACTCAAGTATGTCGACACATAAATGTGTCGACTTAAAATACGTTTTGTCGAGTTAGACATTAGTATGTCGACACATAATTGTGTCGACTTAACTTAAGTTCTGTCAAGAACTAGGTCATTTTTGTCGACACAAAAACTGATCGATTTGTCGACTTAGGCCCGACTTTTGACCTGCCCATGACATAAGTACTATAAATAGGTGAATCCAAAATCTGGCCGACTACGCTATCCGAATTTTTGAATCTACACCTTCTGTCGACATAGACCTTCTCTTATCTTCTCCTCTAGCACTTACGTCAATGGCGCCACACCCAGAAGATAAGGTTAATGAAGGTTATGAACTGGTTCGCGAAGGGTTCATGACTGCTTCTAATGAAAATGAATTAGAATTTTTGGTCTCTGAACCGACAAAAAATGAAAAAAGGAAGTCATGGATGTAAGACCCCCCTTTTTTTTTTCTTTTTTTTCTTTCTCAACTACCGGGGTCTTAGGCCCAGAGTCGCTGCTTTGCGGTGACACCTTCTCGTCCTGAAGGGTTATCACCACAATGCGCCGATTCTGCCGGCCAATTCGATCACTGAAAGGTAGCAAAATAAATGAAATAAGAGCAATGCAGTCCACAACAATAGATCACATATATAGAATAAAAATCTCCACGAAGGGAGTGTCCATAGAAAACATCAGAGTACTATAAATGCGGGCTTATGCCCGGTACATCATGTCCTCACTACAATATCACTCATGCGGAAGCTAAAACAGAAACTACTCAGGGTCGAGACTCACGGTCCCGGCTGTATGAACTCCGGAGCTAGACTGCCCCATCTCTAGGCGCACCGATCTCTGGGGCTGCTCCTCCATGCTGGGCTCCACGATCCCCTAAATGATGCGGTTCGAAAACCGTTAGTCATAAAGACTAAGCCCTATCATCCCCTACCCCTTCCCCCATGGCTCCTAGGTACCGAGCGGGGAGGAAGAAAGGGAAGGACATGAAGGTAGAGATTAATCAAGAAACAAATGGCAGCGGAACTAATCTAGCAAGTTGTATTCGGTGAGTAGTTAATATGAATGTTATAGTAGGTCTAGCAGTAAGAAGAGCAAATGTATGAATTTAACCTTCACTTATGCGAGAACACATAAGCAAAAAGGGATCTTTTGCAAAGCTCCCATCGTATAGAGTGTCCCATACCACTTATACGTTGGGGTGTCGGTTATCAAACAGCAATGATTGTTATATATTGAAATTAACCTTTGATTTATAAACTTGCCCACACAAGCCTATAGACCAAGGGGTCATTTTGCAGGTCCTAATGTATAAGCATCCCATACCACTTATACTTTAGGTGTCAGGGTTAAATGAATCGATTATGCTATGACATGCTAGTGGGTATGATGAAACATGCAAGTGCAACTCACACACCCGACTCTGTGCACACAGACCTTTAGTTCCCCCTTTCGGAGCCGTTACCTCCCAGGATACCTCCGTAGTGGCAGACGGAAGCGGTGGGTTGGGCCTCGCCCACCTCAAAACTAGTAAAAGCACCACTGGTCTGACCTATCGTACGCCTCAACGCTTGGTGCACTAAGCAGACGCCTGCGTACTCTTGCCGGCTAGCGCACCGGACTTCTGTTGGCGAAGTGCTAATCACCTCGCCGAGTCAACGATATCGGTGTCGGTGCAATCGAACTCCCCGATATCGAAAAAACCCACCACCTTAACTTTTCCTATTTTATGCACATGCAAGTTTAATCGTAAACACACAAAAACCGAGCCAAAGCTCCCCGGACCAAAATGTCCGTCTCCAAACCAACCGAGCCGAAGCTCCCCGGACCAAAACGTCCGTCTCCAAACCAACCGAGCTGAAGCTCCCCGGACCAAAACGTCCGTCTCCAACCAACCGAGCCGAAGCTCCCCGGACCAAAACGTCCGTCTCCAAACCAACCGAGCCGGAGCTCTCATCAATCTCCCTGTGCCAACAGTGTTTGTGAAAGGTACAGCCCTAGTTACTAAGTTACTCTTGTCAGTTTGTTATTACAGTTTACGTTAGCCCAGGACTGCCCCCGGTATTCCCCGTGAAGGGCTCTCAAGGGGCACTAGGAACCAAGACGGCGACATTACGGCCCGAAGTTCCCTTTCGCAAGGCACTTATTGTTATTGGTTTATCTCCCTTAACCCGATTCCCTTCTCATATTACGATTGACTATCCTAGGGTGATTTTTAACCTTCCTCTCTTCGAGAAAAGGCGATCTTTCGCCGAAACCCGAGCACCTCTTAACTCTAGCTATCACCAATTCTCACTAATCTTTATACCTTCCTATTGTGACTTCCTCCACCATTGCCCACCCAGACAATATGATTAACCCCAATGCCTTCCTCAGATCGTGTCCTATTGCATTTCACAATTGCTATATGCAGACCGACCTAGACTTCATGTCGAACCGGTTATGCAATGATCCAATACTCATCCCAAATGCCCTAAATTTTTTACTGGAGACTCACCATGATATAAATGACCTAAATCCAGAAAATGGAAATTTTCCTAATCTATTTGGCATTTAATTAAATTCCTCGAAAATCCCAAGGGCTACCGGTTTGAACATGAACTACCCTAAGTAATCATGCAAGATGTCCAGCAAATTTATGATAAATAGTAGGTTATCTCAATAGGTTAAATCCTAAGTATCATAATTTTTCTATCATCAAAAGAGCATAAAAACTATTTTAGAAATAATCTCTAACTTCTGTCGTTTATGAATTAAGTACAGAAAATATTCTTCCAAAAATTATAAATAATTTATGCCATGCAGATAAAGACCTAAAATTAGCACTGGCCATGTTTCATAATTTTCCAGCAAGTATTTTATCCATAATTAATTTTTAAACAATAAAACCCCTCTCTAATATCTGTGAACAAAGTACTAGATTTACTCAACATAAAATTCTATAAAAATTCAGGGATCAATGTTCTACTAGTCAAGATCTAAATCCAGAATTTTAACTGAATATAATTAATTTAAAACCTCCAAATATTTGAAACAACAAATCGGGCTAATAATCCTTTAACACATGAAGTATAATATTTATTAATCATAAAATTCCAGGAAAATTACCATAAGTCTAGAACATCCTAAAACTCCCTCCTCCCGAGTTTCAAAATTTTTAGATTAGATTTAGTGCTTAAAATAACTAAATTACATGTTTATCCTAATCCAAAATCTCAACCTCCGAGATACCTAATTACCTCCAATTCCTTCACTATTTCAACCAGAGGGTTTTCAAGGGCATACAAGAGCTTTTGCTCCTATGTCCTTCACAAACCTCAAATTCCCACCCACTGGATCTGAGCCGATCTCTTAGGGTAAAATCCACTCTAATCCTCACCATTTTTCTCCAAGCAGGTTATAACATCCTTCTAAGTCAGGGGTCAGAATATCAGCCTCTGTTGAGCTGATTTGACCTTTCCAAACTCTTAGTGCACTTTTTACTAAAAGGTGTCTCACTAATGCCTAATTAAGGGTAGAAGATTTCCTACCCAAAACTCCTCCAAATCAGTTGGAATTTTGTACAGACCTAGGTTCAATATTCAGGGACCACTCACCAAACTTTGGGAGGGTTTGGAGGTCGTTTGACCACTTAAATAAATTCCTCTAAGTTTATTAAATTGAAACAAAAACTTTAGGCAAAGTATCTCCAAAAATTCTCATTTTTGGTCTGCCGTTAGGTATAGCTAAGGTTAACCCCTTGCCCAAATTTCAGGTCATTTGGACAAGGGACGAAGAGTGGGCATCCATTTTAATTTCTGCCCGACTCTAGGTACAGCCCCCACTAAAACGGGTGCTGCGGCCGAACCGCTTACCCAAACGAGTTGAAACTAATTTTAGATTTATCTAGACTCGAAGGGCTACAACTTTTGTGACTGGTCATTTTTCCTAAAACGGCTTCTAAGTACCTCATTTTGCAGCCCCAAAATATATTCAAATAATACATCTTTCCATTATGTAATATATAATAATCTATATATTATAAAATTTATTCTACTGTTCACCTTCTTCATGAAACCGAAAACAGACACAAAAAACCATTTTTCCTGTAAGCATTCCGTGATCCGTCGCCGGCCGTCCGGTCACTTCCCTGTCCAGCCACCACCACCACCACCTCCGTTGAGGCGATGGCTAGCGGTCAGCGGTGGTTTGGCCGCCGGAGGTGGCGGTTTCCGGCGAACTCAAAAATACCTTTTTCATGGTTTTCCCATGAAAACGAGAGATGGGTCCGGCTCCGTTGAGCGCGAACTTCCTTTCTAAGAATCCTAAGATCTACCCATGAAAGAGAAGAAGCAGAGGAGGACCTTGTTCGCGGTTTGGAGGCGAGAAGAGCGACGGGGTGCCATGGCATAGTGATGGCGTAGCCGAACTTCTCCTACAGCAAGAACAAAGATCTGATCCGTTTACTTGAGCATGTAAACTTCTCCTCTTGCCCCAAGTGGGCTTTTATAAGTCAGAAAGTGGGGAGGTGAAAGGGTAAAGCCGTAATGGCCATGAAGGCTCCTCTTAATGGCCTTTCGGTTACAGTGAAGGGATAAGAAACGGTGGAAGATGAACAGGTGTGTCCAGTTGGCGGTTTTCTATTGGACCAACACTTCCTCCTTTATTATATAATTATAGAAGGAAAAATGGCCCGTAATTAGTCCTGGTGTAACTTCCCACACCAGCATTTATTTCCACGCGTGTTAGAATAATTTCGGGCCTGAACCGTCGTTTCGGCCAATGTCACGGGCGTGACACATAGGTCACGGGCGTGACAGGCCCGGGTGACAATTTTTGGGGTCGACGATCGTCGAACTGAGATCGACGGTCATCGAAGGGTGGTCACGCCCTAGGTCACGGGCGTGACACCTAGGTCACGGGCGTGACAGGCCCGAACGGCAATTTCGAGGTCGACGATCGTCGAACTGAGATCGACGGTCGTCGAAGGCTGGTCACGCCCTAGGTCACGGGCGTGACACTTAGGTCACGGGCGTGACGGGCTCGAGTTCAATTTCGATGATCGTTTTACGGGGATCGACGATCGTCGAAGGAGTCACGCCCCTGGTCACGGGCGTGACACTCTGGTCACGGGCGTGACATGCCCAGGCTGCACGTTCGACGATCGTCTCGCGGAGATCGACGATCGTCGAAGGAGTCACGCCCAAGGTCACGGGCGTGACACCTTGGTCACGGGCGTGACATGCCCGGGCAGCAAGTTCGACGATAGTCTCGCGGAGATCGACGATCGTCGAAGGAGTCATGCCCAAAGTCACGGGCGTGACGGGTCGGTCACGGGCGTGACCAACCCGTGACACGAAACCTCGATCGATTTATTTCAATTTTTGGGCTTCACGGGGTTCTGTCACGACCAACCGACTCCTAGGGGTCTTGCCGGAAATGGGATGTTATAATTCCCAATAAACAAAACAAAAATTTCGTCCCCGAAATTGAGGTTGAGCCTACGGGGATTTCTATCGGAAAAAATTAAACTTGTAACATCCCATACGATCTTTCTATCGGGTTTAAGCGACTATTCGTTTGATAAACGAAGACAATCTCCCCAATAAACAAAAGATCAGCCCCTACCTTTCTGATTGAGTGCGCATGCCTAGGTCCTGAATTTTCCTTATCTAGTCTTAACTGTCCAAAACAAGAAGGCAATCTATAATATACCAAGAGGTGGTGAGATGTACCTGACTGAACAACTTCGGGTATCTTTGCCTCATCAGGTCCTGCGGTTCCCAGGTGTGCTCCTCCTGACCGTGGTTTCTCCACAGAACCTTGACTAAGGGGATCTTTTTGCGGCGCAAGATCCGTACTCCTTTGTCGTCGATCCGAACCGGCTCCAAGTGAACAGATCGGTCTGAAGCTACCGGCCCTTCGGTGGTCAAAATCCGCTGCTCCGGGCGTAGTAGAGCCCTTCTCAGCGAAGAAATATGGAAGACGTTGTGTAGAGCTGCCAGCTCTGGCGGCAACTCTAGCCTGTAGGCTAGGGGTCCGATCCGCTCCAGGATCCGGTAAGGGCCCATATACCTAGGACTGAGCTTCTTCCTCCGACCGCGCACCCGTGAGACTCCGTGCATGGGCTGGATCTTCAAGAACACTCGATCCCCTACCCGAAACTCCACCTGACGATGCCGGGCGTCATAGTATTTAGCCTGTCTGCTCTGCGCCTCCAACATCCTATCTCTGATCAGTCTCACCTGAGCCTCGGTGTCTTCAACAAAATCCGATCCCAACAGCTTCGGATCCTCGTCTTGAACCCAAGAAAGTGGGGTCCTACACTTTCTTCCATACAAGGCATCATAAGGCGCCATCCTGATGCTGGACTGGTAGCTATTATTATAGGAGAACTCGACCAACGGTAACATCTTCTCCCACGGCTCCCCTCGGTCCAGTATACACAGTCGTAGTAAATCCTCCAAGGTCCGGTTGGTGCACTCTGTCTGCCCGTCCGTCTGAGGGTGGAAGGCCATGCTAAAAGTCAACCGAGTGCCCAAATATGCCTGCACTGACCGCCACTCCCTGGATGTAAACCGTCCATCGAGGTCCGACACTATCGTCCGGGGCACGCCATGATATCGGACATACTGCTCCACAAACTTCCGTACCAGCACTCCCACCGAGTCATCCTTCCTGATCGGTATAAAGCGGGCCACCTTCGTCAACCGATCAACAATCACCCAGATCGAGTCGTTCCCCGTCCGAGACCGGGGAAGACCATGTATAAAATCCATAGCTATATCGTCGAACTTCCACTCCTGCACCGGGAGTGACTGCAGCAATCCTGCGGGGTTCCTGCACTCCGCCTTCACCAACTGACATGCCTCGCAATGGGTCACGAAGTACGTAATGTCCTTCTTCATGCCCGGCCAAAACATCGTCTTCTTCAGATCAGCGGTCATCTTTGTGATCCCTGGGTGCACAGAGTACTGGCTGCAATGCGCCTCCATCATAATATCCTCTCGGATCTGGCCACCTGCGGGTATATATACTCTGCCTCTGAAATGTAGCAATCCATCTCTCAGGGAATAATCTCCTGTCGAACCTTCCTCCAAAGCTCGGAACATCGGCTCTGCCCATGCGTCTGTCCTCTGTCCGTCCCGAATGCGATCCCGAATATAATCTATGGCCACTATCGATGCCAGATACTCCCTATACAGAACTGGGTCATCCTCAGACACTAGGGATATCTGCATATCTCTGAATGACCGGACTAGCTCCATGGACATCACCTGGGGCCCAGCTTCGAAAGTGGCAGCTCGCCGGCTCAATGCGTCGGCCACCACGTTTGCCTTCCCTGGATGGTAGTGCATCTCATACTGATAATCTGCTAAGAACTCCACCCAGCACCTCTGCCTGATATTCATCTCCTTCTGCGTGTCCACGTATTTCAGGTTCTTGTGGTCGGAGTAGATATCGCAGTGGACTCCGTAAAGATAATGGCGCCAGACCTTTAGAGCAAAAACGACCGCTCCCATCTCAAGGTCGTGCACTGGGTAGTTCTTCTCATGGGTCTTCAGCTGGCGGGAGGCATATGCTATGACGTGTCCATTCTGCATCAACACTGCTCCCATTCCCTGGTATGATGCGTCGGTATACACCTGGAATCCTTCCTTTCCAGATGGAAGGGCCAGAATAGGGGCTGAGATGAGTCGGTCCTTCAGTTCCTGGAAGGCCGCCTGACACTGCGGGGTCCAAACAAAAGGTGCCTCCTTCTTTATCAAAGATGTGAGGGGGAGGGCAATCCGAGAGAACCCCTCCACGAACTTCCGGTAATAGCCGGCAAGTCCCAAGAAACTTCGTACATCGGTGGCTGTCTTCAACTGCGGCCAATCTCGAACTGCCTGAATCTTTGCCGGGTCCACTGCCAACCCGGCTCCGCTGATAATGTGGCCCAAAAAAGCCACCTCCTTCAACCAAAACTGACACTTACTGAATTTTGCATAAAGGTGATGCTCCCGCAACCTCTCCAAGGTCAGTGCCAGATGCCGAGTGTGCTCCTCCTCCGTCCTAGAGTAGATCAGGATGTCGTCTATGAACACTATGACGAACACATCCAAGTAGGCCTCGAAAACCCGGTTCATGAGACTCATGAACGCCGACGGGGCATTCGTGAGCCCGAAGGGCATGACTGTGAACTCATACAGGCCATATCTGCTACTGAAGGCCGTCTTCGAGATATCCTCCTCCTGGATCCGCAGCTGGTAGTATCCTGATCTCAAGTCCAGCTTCGAGAAATAATGGGCCCCCTCCAGCTGGTCGAACAATTCGTCTATCCGTGGGAGCGGATAGGTATTCCGGACGATCAGCCTGTTTAGTGCTCGATAATCGATGCACAGGCGGAGTGTCCCATCCTTCTTCTTCACGAATAGGACCGGTGCTCCCCATAGCGAGGAACTCGGTCTAACAAATCCTGCCTCAACTAATTCCTGCAAATGAGTCCGAAACTCTGCCAACTCCTTTGGGGCCATTCGGTAAGGGGCCCTAGATGCCGGCTTGGCCCCCGGCACAAGCTGTATCTGAAAGTCCTGCTCTCAGTGTGGAGGTAGTCCTGGCAGTTTCTCTGGAAAGATGTCAGCGAAATCCCGCACCACCGGGATGTCTGTCACCGACTCCTTAACTTCCGCCATCTCAAATAGAATCTGATAGACCTCCTCTCCCTGCAGATGGGCCTTAACTGCCTGTACCGAAGATAAGAATATACGAGAGACAGGTCTTATACCTTTGATGGTAATGAAAGAGTCCCCGTGTCTCACGGTGATCCTCTTTGCCTGGCAGTCAATCTGGGCATGGTTCCACTGCATCCATACCATGCCCAGGATTAGGTCGTAGTTTGTCAGCTTCAAAATCGTCGCTGGAGCCTCGAATGCCTTTCCACCAATTTCTGCCTCCATATTGCAGTGATCCGTGGTAAGGAGCTCAGATCCATCCGGTAGTCGCACCCTCATCCTCGAGCCTGTGAACCGCTCCACGCCTTCTAGTTGTTCTACGAACGTCTCCGACACAATGGAGTGAGTAGCTCCAGTATCAAAAAGCGTGTGGGCAGGCTTGCCGCTGATGAAGACTATACCTGGGGTGATTAAATATCTTAGGGTTCTATAAAGAATTTTCTTTCCTTGTTAATCCATCTAGTGCGATTCAAGGTTTTAACAACTTAAAGGGAAATTCTATGATAATAAAGAAGCATTACAGCGTACCTGCGATGACCTGCTCCGGATTCCGAGGCTGCGCAAGGTCCAAAGCATATACCTGCTCTCTTCCTTGTCTACGATCTCCCTCATGGTATCCACGACCGCGGCCGCGTCCTCGGCATCCGTAATGCTGAGCTGGTGGGCCGCCCTGTGGTGCTGGAGGTGGTGCCCCCCTCATCGGGCAGTTCCTCCAAATGTGCCCAATCTGATGACAAAGGAAGCACTCCGGTGGGGGATACGCCATTCCCCCGGGTCTCGGCATCTCCTGCATCCGAAGAGGTGGAGGGGCCAATATCACCTGTTCCCTCGGCTCCTGCCTCACGTCCCGACGAGGCTGGTCCTCTGTCCTCCTCCCCTCTGGTACAACACCTCGCCGCTGGTCATTTCTACCTCTCCGTCCCTGATCCTCTGCTGGCCGTTTCCGGCCCCGGGTGGCGTGCCAATCTGCCTCAATCCTTTTTGCCATCTCCAAAATCCGGGAGATGGGCCCGTCAGATACAAACAACAGAGCCTCCCTCAAGTCCTCCCGCAGGCCCTTATAGAACCTCCTGATATACCCTGTCTCGTCCAGCTGGTAGGAATCTGCGTATCGAGCCAGATGGTCGAACTCTCGATGGTACTCCACCACGGTCCGGGTGCCCTGCTTCAGCTGTAAGAACCGCTCCTCCAAATCATCCCTGGCTGACTGCGGAACGAATTGCTCCAGCAGTGCGGCCCTGAACTCCTCCCAGGTAACCTCCGCAACCTCCCTGTCGGCAAATGTCGTGTCCAACAGCGTCTTCCACCACCTCTTTGCATGGGAATCCAGGCAAGAGACAACCAGAGCCACCCTCTCCTCCCAGGGACACCGTATCCCGGTCAGCATCTCGTACATGATATCTAGCCACTCTTCCGTCCGAACCGCCGACTCAGTCCCCAAATAGGACGGGGGAGACAGCCCTCGGAAGATGCTTAGCCAGTTGGCCCCCGGATTTGGCTGCGGGGCCGGAACCTGCAGGACCCTGAAGGCCTCCAGAATGGAAGTCAGGGTCTGTCCCATGTCTGACTGAAGGAAAAGAATGGGGACCGGTGGGGGTGGTGCAACATCCTGAGCCTGTTGAACTCCACCTTGTGGCGTAGTCCGTGCTGGAGGATGCGTAACAAAAACACACGCTGAGAAAACGTTCAAACTTAAATAAAAGTGGACAAGTTATATGTGATTCCCCCTTTGGGCATACCACTGCTTCCGCTGCTTAGTTTGTCCCCAAACTAAACTCGAGCGGGGGTGACCCAGGGTTTGTGGACTGCTACTTCCTTCTGATCGATGTTTGCTCTGATACCACTTGTAAGACCCTTTTTTTTTCTTTTTTTTCTTTCTCAACTACCGGGGTCTTAGTCCCAGAGTCGCCGCTTTGCGGTGATACCTTCTCGTCCTGAAGGGTTATCACCACAAGGCGCCGATTCTGCCGGCCAATTCGATCACTGAAAGGTAGCAAAATAAATGAAATAAGAGCAATGCAGTCCACAGCAATAGATCACATATATAGAATAAAAATCTCCACGAAGGGAGTGTCCACAGAAAACATCAGAGTACTATAAATGCGGGCTTATGCCCGGTACATCATGTCCTCACTACAATATCACTCATGCGGAAGCTAAAACAGAAACTACTCAGGGTCGAGACTCACGGTCCCGGCTGTATGAACTCCGGAGCTAGACTGCCCCATCTCTAGGCGCACCGATCTCTGGGGCTACTCCTCCATGCTGGGCTCCACGGTCCCCTAAATGATGCGGTTCGAAAACCGTTAGTCATAAAGACTAAGCCCTATCATCCCCTACCCATTCCCCCATGGCTCCTAGGTACCGAGCGGGGAGGAAGAAAGGGAAGGACATGAAGGTAGAGATTAATCAAGAAACAAATGGCAGCGGAACTAATCTAGCAAGTTGTATTCGGTGAGCAGTTAATATGAATGTTATAGTAGGTCTAGCAGTAAGAAGAGCAAATGTATGAATTTAACCTTCACTTATGCGAGAACACATAAGCAAAAAGAGATCTTTTGCAAAGCTCCCATCGTATAGAGTGTCCCATACCACTTATACGTTGGGGTGTCGGTTATCAAACAGCAATGATTGTTATATATTGAAATTAACCTTTGATTTATAAACTTGCCCACACAAGCCTATAGACCAAGGGGTCGTTTTGCAGGTCCTAATGTATAAGCGTCCCATACCACTTATACTTTAGGTGTTAGGGTTAAATGAATCGATTATGCTATGACATGCTAGTGGGTATGATGAAACATGCAAGTACAACTCACACACCCGACTCTGTGCACACAGACCTTTAGTTCCCCCTTTCGGAGCCGTTACCTCCCAGGATACCTTCGTAGTGGCGGACGAAAGCGGTGGGTTGGGCCTCGCCCACCTCAAAACTAGTAAAAGCACCACTGGTCTGACCTATCATACGCCTCAACGCTTGGTGCACTAAGCGGACGCCCGCGTACTCTTGCCGGCTGGCGCACCAGACTTCTGTTGGCGAAGTGCTAATCACCTCGCTGAGTCAACGATATCGGTGTCGGTGCAATCGAAATCCCCGATATCGAAAAAACCCACCACCTTAACTTTTCCTATTTTATGCACATGCAAGTTTAATCGTAAACACACAAAAACCGAGCCAAAGCTCCCCGGACCAAAATGTCCGTCTCCAAACCAACCGAGCCAAAGCTCCCCGGACCAAAACGTCCGTCTCCAAACCAACCGAGCCGAAGCTCCCCGGACCAAAACGTCCGTCTCCAACCAACCGAGCCGAAGCTCCCCGGACCAAAACGTCCGTCTCCAAACCAACCGAGCCGAAGCTCTCATCAATCTCCCTGTGCCAACAGTATTTGTGAAAGGTGCAACCCTAGTTACTAAGTTACTCTTGTTGGTTTGTTATTACAGTTTACGTTAGCCCAGGACTGCCCCCGGTATTCCCCGTGAAGGGCTCTCAAGGGGCACTAGGAACCAAGACGGCGGCATTACGGCCCGAAGTTCCCTTTCGCAAGACACTTATTGTTATTGGTTTATCTCCCTTAACCCGATTCCCTTCTCATATTACGATTGACTATCCTAGGGTGATTTTTAACCTTCCTCTCTTCGGAAAAAGGCGATCTTTCGCCGAAACCCGAGCACCTCTTAACTCTAGCTATCACCAATTCTCACTAATCTTTATACCTTCCTATTGTGACTTCCTCCACCATTGCCCACCCAGACAATATGATTAACCCCAATGCCTTCCTCAGATCGTGTCCTATTGCATTTCACAATTGCTATATGCAGACCGACCTAGACTTCATGTCGAACCGGTTATGCAATGATCCAATACTCATCCCAAATGCCCTAAATTTTTTACTGGAGACTCACCATGATATAAATGACCTAAATCCAGAAAATGGAAATTTTCCTAATCTATTTGGCATTTAATTAAATTCCTCGAAAATCCCAAGGGCTACCGGTTTGAACATGAACTACCCTAAGTAATCATGCAAGATGTCCAGCAAATTTATGATAAATAGTAGGTTATCTCAATAGGTTAAATCCTAAGTATCATAATTTTTCTATCATCAAAAGAGCATGAAAACTATTTTAGAAATAATCTCTAACTTCTGTCGTTTATGAATCAAGTACAGAAAATATTCTTCCAAAAATTATAAATAATTTATGCCATGCAGATAAAGACCTAAAATTAGCACTGGTCAAGTTTCATAATTTTCCAGTAAGTATTTTATCCATAATTAATTTTTAAACAATAAAACCCCTCTCTAATATCTGTGAACAAAGTACTAGATTTACTTAACATAAAATTCTATAAAAATGCAGGGATCAATGTTCTACTAGTCAAGATCTAAATCCAGAATTTTAACTGAATATAATTAATTTAAAACCTCCAAATATTTGAAACAATAAATCGGGCTAATAATCCTTTAACACATGAAGTATAATATTTATTAATCATAAAATTCCAGGAAAATTACCATAAGTCTAGAACATCCTAAAACTCCCTCCTCCCGAGTTTCAAAATTTTTAGATTAGATTTAGTGCTTAAAATAACTAAATTACATGTTTATCCTAATCCAAAATCTCAACCTCCGAGGTACCTAATTACCTCCAATTCCTTCACTATTTCAACCAGAGGGTTTTCAGCATATCATCCCACTCTCCTCCAAATTTCAAGGGCATACAAGAGCTTTTGCTCCTATGTCCTTCACAAACCTCAAACTCTCACCCACTGGATCTGAGCCGATCTCTTAGGGTAAAATCCACCCTAATCCTCACCATTTTTCTCCAAGCAGGTTATAACATCCTTCTAAGTCAGGGGTCAGAATATCAGCCTCTGTTGAGGTGATTTGACCTTTCCAAACTCTTAGTGCACTTTTTACTAAAAGGTGTCTCACTAATGCCTAGTTAAGGGTAGAAGATTTCCTACCCAAAACTCCTCCAAATCAGTTGGAATTTTGTACAGACCTAGGTTCAATATTCAGGGACCACTCACCAAACATTGGGATGGTTTGGAGGTCGTTTGACCACTTAAATAAATTCCTCTAAGTTTATTAAATTGAAACAAAAACTTTAGGCAAAGTATCTCCAAAAATTCCCATTTTTGGTCTGCCGTTAGGTATAGCTAAGGTTAACCCCCTGCCCAAATTTCAGGTCATTTGGACAAGGGACGAAGAGTGGGCATCCATTTTAATTTCTGCCTGACTCTAGGTACAGTCCCCACTAAAACGGGTGCTGCGGCCGAACCGCTTACCCAAACGAGTTGAAACTAATTTTAGATTTATCTAGACTCGAAGGGCTACAACTTTCGTGACGGGTCATTTTTCCTAAAACGGCTTCTATGTGCCTCATTTTGCAGCCCCAAAATATATTCAAATAATACATCTTTCCATTATGTAATATATAATAATCTATATATTATAAAATTTATTCTACTGTTCATCTTTTTCATGAAATCGAAAACAGACACAGAAAACCATTTTTCCTGTAAGCATTCCGTGATCCGTCGCCGGCCGTCAGGTCACTTCCCTGGCCAGCCACCACCACCACCACCTCCGTTGAGGCGATGGCTAGCGGTCGGCGGTGGTTTGGCCGCCGGAGGTGGTGGTTTCCGGCGAACTCAAAAAATACCTTTTTCATGGTTTTCCCATGAAAACGAGAGATGGGTCCGGCTCCGTTGAGCGCGAACTTCCTTTCTAAGAATCCTAAGATCTACCCATGAAAGAGAAGAAGCAGAGGAGGACCTTGTTCGCGGTTTGGAGGCGAGAAGAGCGACGGGGTGCCATGGCGCAGTGGTGGCGTAGCCGAACTTCTCCTACAGCAAGAACAAAGATCTGATCCGTTTACTTGAGCGTGTAAACTTCTCCTCTTGCCCCAAGTGGGCATTTATAAGTCAGAAAGTGGGGAGGTGAAAGGGTAAAGCTGTAATGGCCATGAAGGCTCCTCTTAATGGCCTTTCGGTTACAGTGTAGGGATAAGAAACGGTGGAAGATGAACAGGTGTGTCCAGTTGGCGGTTTCCTATTGGACCAACACTTCCTCCTTTATTATATAATTATAGAAGGAAAAACGGCCCGTAATTACTCCTGGTGTAACTTCCCACACCAACATTTATTTCCACGCGTGTTAGAATAATTTCGGGCCTGAACCGTCGTTTCGGCCAATGTCACGGGCGTGACACATAGGTCACGGGCGTGACATGCCCAGGTGACAATTTTTGGGGTCGACGATCGTCGAACTGAGATCGACGGTCGTCGAAGGGTGGTCACTCCCTAGGTCACGGGCATGACACCTAGGTCACGGGCGTGACAGGCCCGAACAGCAATTTCGAGGTCGACGATCGTCGAACTGAGATCGACGGTCGTCGAAGGCTGGTCACGCCCTAGGTCACGGGCGTGACACTTAGGTCACGGGCGTGACGGGCCGGAGTTCAATTTCGACGATCGTTTTACGGGGATCGACGATCGTCGAAGGAGTCACGCCCCTGGTCACGGGCGTGACACTCTGGTCACGGGCGTGACATGCCCAGGCTGCACGTTCGACGATCGTCTCGCGGAGATCGACGATCGTCGAAGGAGTCACGCCCAAGGTCACGGGCGTGACACCTTGGTCACGGGCGTGACATGCCCGGGCAGCAAGTTCGACGATCGTCTCGCGGAGATCGACGATCGTCGAAGGAGTCATGCCCAAAGCCACGGGCGTGACGGGTCGGTCACGGGCGTGACCAACCCGTGACCCGAAACCTCGATCGATTTATTTCAATTTTTGGGCTTCACAGGGTTCTGTCAAGACCAACCGACTCCTAGGGGTCTAGCCGGAAATGGGATGTTACAATTCCCAATAAACAAAACAAAAATTTCATCCCCGAAATTGAGGTTGAGCCTACGGGGATTTCTATCGGAATAAATTAAACTTTTAACATCCCATACGATCTTTCTATCGGGTTTAAGCGACTATTCGTTTGATAAACGAAGACAATCTCCCCAATAAACATAAGATTAGCCCCTACCTTTCTGATTGAGTGCGCATGCCTAGGTCCTGAATTTTCCTTATCTAGTCTTAACTGTCCAAAACAAGAAGGCAATCTATAGTATACCAAGAGGTGGTGAGATGTACCTGACTGAACAACTTCGGGTATCTTTACCTCATCAGGTCCTGCGGTTCCCAGGTGTGCTCCTCCTGACCGTGGTTTCTCCACAGAACCTTGACTAAGGGGATCTTTTTGCGGCGCAAGATCCGTACTCCTTTGTCGTCGATCCGAACCGGCTCCAAGTGAACAGATCGGTCTGAAGCTACCGGCCCTTCGGTGGTCAAAATCCGCTGCTCCGGGCGTAGTAGTGCCCTTCTCAGCGAAGAAATATGGAAGACGTCGTGTAGAGCTGCCAGCTCTGGCGGCAACTCTAGCCTGTAAGCTTGGGGTCCGATCCGCTCCAGGATCCGGTAAGGGCCCATATACCTAGGGCTGAGCTTCTTCCTCCGACCGCGCACCCGTGAGACTCCGTGCATGGGCTGGATCTTCAAGAACACTCGATCCCCTACCCGAAACTCCACCTGACGATGCCGGGCGTCATAGTATTTAGCCTGTCTGCTCTGCGCCTCCAACATCCTATCTCTGATCAGTCTCACCTGAGCCTCGGTGTCTTCAACAAAATCCGATCACAACAGCTTCGGATCCTCGTCTTGAACCCAAGAAAGCGGGGTCCTATACTTTCTTCCATACAAGGCTTCATAAGGCGCCATCCTGATGCTGGACTGGTAGCTATTATTATAGGAGAACTCGACCAACGGTAACATCTTCTCCCACGGCTCCCCTCGGTCTAGTATACACAGTCGTAGTAAATCCTCCAAGGTCCGGTTGGTGCACTCTGTCTGCCCGTCCGTTTGAGGGTGGAAGGCCGTGCTAAAAGTCAACCGGGTGCCCAAATATGCCTGCACTGACCGCCACTCCCTGGATGTAAATCGTCCATCGCGGTCCGACACTATCGTCCGGGGCACGCCATGATATCGGACATACTGCTCCACAAACTTCCGTACCAGCACTCCCACTGAGTCATCCTTCCTGATCGGTATAAAGCGGGCCACCTTCGTCAACCGATCAACAATTACCCAGATCGAGTCGTTCCCCGTCCGAGACCGGGGAAGACCATGTATAAAATCCATAGCTATATCGTCGAACTTCCACTCTGGCACTGGGAGTGACTGCAGCAATCCTGTGGGGTTCCTGCACTCTGCCTTCACCAACTGACACGCCTCGCAATGGGTCACGAAGTACGTAATGTCCTTCTTCATGCCCGGCCAAAACATCGTCTTCTTCAGATCAGCGGTCATCTTTGTGATCCCTGGGTGCACAGAGTACCGGCTGCAATGCGCCTCCATCATAATATCCTCTCGGATCTGGCCACCTGCGGGTATATATACTCTGCCTCTGAAATGTAGCAATCCATCTCTCAGGGAATAATCTCCTGTCGAACCTTCCTCCAAAGCTCGGAACATCGGCTCTGCCCATGCATCTGTCCTCTGTCCGTCCCGAATGCGATCCCGAATATCATCTATGGCCACTATCGATGCCAGATACTCCCTATACAGAACTGGGTCATCATCGGACACTAGGGATATCTGCATATCTCTGAATGACCGGACTAGCTCCATGGACATCACCTGGGGCCCAGCTTCGGAAGTGGCAGCTCGCCGGCTCAATGCGTCGGCCACCACGTTTGCCTTCCCTGGATGGTAGTGCATCTCATACTGATAATCTGCTAAGAACTCCACCCAGCGCCTCTGCCTGATATTCAGCTCCTTCTGCGTGTCCACGTATTTCAGGTTCTTGTGGTCGGAGTAGATGTCGCAGTGGACTCCGTAAAGATAATGGCGCCAGACCTTCAGAGCAAAAACGACCGCTCCCATCTCAAGGTCATGCACTGGGTAGTTCTTCTCATGGGTCTTCAGCTGGCGGGAGGCATATGCTATGACGTGTCCATTCTGCATCAGCACTGCTCCCATTCCCTGGTATGATGCGTCGGTATACACCTGGAATCCTTCCTTTCCAGATGGAAGGGCCAGAATAGGGGCTGAGATGAGTCGGTCCTTCAGTTCCTGGAAGGCCGCCTGGCACTGCGGGGTCCAAACAAAAGGTGCCTCCTTCTTTGTCAAAGATGTGAGGGGGAGGGCAATCCGAGAGAACCCCTCCACGAACTTCCGGTAATAGCCGGCAAGTCCCAAGAAACTTCGTACATCGGTGGCTGTCTTCAACTGCCGCCAATCTCGAGCTGCCTGAATCTTTGCCAGGTCCACTGCCAACCCGGCTCCGCTGATAATGTGGCCCAGAAAAGCCACCTCCTTCAACCAAAACTGACACTTGCTGAATTTTGCATAAAGGTGATGCTCCCGCAACCTCTCCAAGGTCAGTGCCAGATGCCGAGTGTGCTCCTCCTCCGTCCTAGAGTAGATCAGGATGTCGTCTATGAACACTATGACGAACACATCCAAGTAGGCCTCGAAAACCCGGTTCATGAAACTCATGAACGCCGACGGGGCATTCGTGAGCCCGAAGGGCATGACTGTGAACTCATACAGGCCATATCTGCTACTGAAGGCCGTCTTCGGGATATCCTCCTCCTGGATCCGCAGCTGGTAGTATCCTGATCTCAAGTCCAGCTTCGAGAAATAATGGGCCCCCTCCAGCTGGTCGAACAATTCGTCTATCCGTGGGAGCGGATAGGTATTCCGGACGGTCAGCCTGTTTAGTGCTCGATAATCGATGCACAGGCGGAGTGTCCCATCCTTCTTCTTCACGAATAGGACCGGTGCTTCCCATGGCGAGGAACTCGGTCTAACAAATCCTGCCTCAACTAATTCTTGCAACTGAGTCTGAAACTCTGCCAACTCCTTTGGGGCCATTCGGTAAGGGGCCCTAGATGCCGGCTTGGCCCCCGACACAAGCTGTATCTGAAAGTCCTGCTCTTAGTGTGGAGGAAGTCCTGGCAGTTTCTTTGAAAAGATGTCAGCGAAATCCCGCACCACCGGGATGTCTGTCACCGACTCCTTAACTTCCGCCATCTCAAATAGAATCTGATAGACCTCCTCTCCCTGTAGATGGGCCTTAACGGCCTGTACCGAAGATAAGAGTATACGAGAGACAGGTCTTATACCTTCGATGGTAATGAAAGAGTCCCCGTGTCTCACGGTGATCCTCTTTGCCTGGCAGTCAATCTGGGCATGGTTCCACTGCAGCCATACCATGCCCAGGATCAGGTCGTAGTCTGTCAGCTTCAAAATCATCGCTGGATCCTCGAATGCCTTTCCACCAATTTCTGCCTCCATATTGCAATGATCCGTGGTAAGGAGCTCAGATCCATCTGGTAGTCGCACCCTCATCCTTGAGCCTGTGAACCGCTCCACGCCTTCTAGTCCTTCTACGAACGTCTCCGACACAAAGGAGTGAGTAGCTCCAGTATCAAAAAGCGTGCGGGCAGGCTTGCCGCTGATGAAGACTATACCTGGGGTGATTAAATATCTTAGGGTTCTATAAAGAATTTTCTTTCCTTGTTAATCCATCTAGTGCGATTCAAGGTTTTAATAACTTAAAGGGAAATTCTATGATAATAAAGAAGCATTGCAGCGTACCTGCGATGACCTGCTCCGGATTCCGAGGCTGCGCAAGGTCCAAAGCATATACCTGCTCTCTTCCTTGTCTACGATCTCCCTCATGGTATCCACGACCGCGGCCGCATCCTCGGCCTCCGTAATGCTGAGCTGGTGGGCCGCCCTGTGGTTCTGGAGGTGGTGCCCCCCTCATCGGGCAGTTCCTCCGAATGTGCCCAATTTGATGACAAAGGAAGCACTCCGGTGGGGGATACGCCATTCCCCCGGGTCTCGGCATCTCCTGCATCCGAAGAGGTGGAGGGGCCAATATCACCTGTTCCCTCGGCTCCTGCCTCACGTACCGACGAGGCTGGTCCTCTGTCCTCCTCCCCTCTGGTACAGCACCTCGCCGCTGGTCATTTCTACCTCTCCGTCTCTGATCCTCTGCTGGCCGTTTCCGGCCCCGGGTGGCGTGCCAATCTGCCTCAATCCTTTTTGCCATCTCCAGAATCCGGGAGATGGGCCCGTCAGATACAAACAACAGAGCCTCCCTCAAGTCCTCCCGCAGGCCCTTATAGAACCTCCTGATATACCCTGCCTCGTCCAGCTGGTAGGAATCTGCGTATCGAGGCAGATGGTCGAACTCTCGATGGTACTCCACCACGGTCCGGGTGCCCTGCTTCAGCTGTAAGAACCGCTCCTCCAAATCATCCCTGGCTGACTGCGGAATGAAATGATCCAGCAGTGCGGCCCTGAACTCCTCCCAGGTAACCTCCGCAACCTTCCTGTCGGCAAATGTCGTGTCCAACAGCGTCTTCCACCACCTCTTTGCATGGGACTCCAGGCAAGAGACAACCAGAGCCACCCTCTCCTCCCAGGGACACCGTATCCCGGTCAGCATCTCGTACATGATATCTAGCCACTCTTCCGTCCGAACCGCCGACTCAGTCCCCAAATAGGACGGGGGAGACAGCCCTCAGAAGATGCTTAGCCAGTTGGCCCCCGGATTTGGCCGCGGGGCCGGAACCTGCTGGGCCCTGAAGGCCTCCAGAATGGCAGTCAGGGTCTGTCCCATGTCTGACTGAAGGAAAGGAGTGGGGACCGGTGGGGGTGGTGCAACATCCTGAGCCTGTTGAACTCCACCTTGTTGCGTAGTCCGTGCTGGAGGCTGCGTAATAAAAACACACGCTGAGAAAACGTTCAAACTTAAATAAAAGTGGACAAGTTATATGTGATTCCCCCTTTGGGCATACCACTGCTTCCGCTGCTTAGTTTGTCCCCAAACTAAACTCGAGCGGGGGTGACCCAGGGTTTGTGGACTGCTACTTCCTTCTGATCGATGTTTGCTCTGATACCACTTGTAAGACCCCCCCTTTTTTTCTTTCTCAACTACCGGGGTCATAGGCCCAGAGTCGCCGCTTTGCGGTGACACCTTCTCGTCCTGAAGGGTTATCACCACAAGGCGCCGATTCTGCCGGCCAATTCGATCACTGAAAGGTAGCAAAATAAATGAAATAAGAGCAATGCAGTCCACAGCAATAGATCACATATATAGAATAAAAATCTCCACGAAGGGAGTGTCCACAGAAAACATCAGAGTACTATAAATGCGGGCTTATGCCCGGTACATCATGTCCTCACTACAATATCACTCATGCGGAAGCTAAAACAGAAACTACTCAGGGTCGAGACTCACGGTCCCGGCTGTATGAACTCCGGAGCTAGACTGCCCCATCTCTAGGCGCACCGATCTCTGGGGCTGCTCCTCCATGCTGGGCTCCACGAACCCCTAAATGATGCGGTTCGAAAACCGTTAGTCATAAAGACTAAGCCCTATCATCCCCTACCCATTCCCCCATGGCTCCTAGGTACCGAGCGGGGAGGAAGAAAGGGAAGGACATGAAGGTAGAGATTAATCAAGAAACAAATGGCAGCGGAACTAATCTAGCAAGTTATATTCGGTGAGCAGTTAATATGAATGTTATAGTAGGTCTAGCAGTAAGAAGAGCAAATGTATGAATTTAACCTTCACTTATGCGAGAACACATAAGCAAAAAGGGATCTTTTGCAAAGCTCCCATCGTATAGAGTGTCCCATACCACTTATACGTTGGGGTGTCGGTTATCAAACAGCAATGATTGTTATATATTGAAATTAACCTTTGATTTATAAACTTGCCCACACAAGCCTATAGACCAAGGGGTCGTTTTGCAGGTCCTAATGTATAAGCGTCCCATACCACTTATACTTTAGGTGTTAGGGTTAAATAAATCGATTATGCTATGACATGCTAGTGGGTATGATGAAACATGCAAGTGCAACTCACACACCCGACTCTGTGCACACAGACCTTTAGTTCCCCCTTTCGAAGCCGTTACCTCCCAGGATACCTCCGTAGTGGCGGACGGAAGCGGTGGGTTGGGCCTCGCCCACCTCAAAACCAGTAAAAGCACCACTTGTCTGACCTATCGTACGCCTCAACGCTTGGTGCACTAAGCGGACGCCTGCGTACTCTTGCCGGCTGGCGCACCGGACTTCTGTTGGCGAAGTGCTAATCACCTCGCCGAGTCAACGATATCGGTGTCGGTGCAATCGAACTCCCCGATATCGAAAAAACCCACCACCTTAACTTTTCCTATTTTATGCACATGCAAGTTTAATCGTAAACACACAAAAACCGAGCCAAAACTCCCCGGACCAAAATGTCCGTCTCCAAACCAACCGAGCCGAAGATCCCCGGACCAAAACGTCCGTCTCCAAACCAACCGAGCCGAAGCTCCCCGGACCAAAACGTCCGTCTCCAACCAACCGAGCCGAAGCTCCCCGGACCAAAACGTCCGTCTCCAAACCAACCGAGCCGAAGCTCTCATCAATCTCCCTGTGCCAACAGTGTTTGTGAAAGGTGCAGCCCTAGTTACTAAGTTACTCTTGTCGGTTTGTTATTACAGTTTACGTTAGCCCAGGACTGCCCCCGGTATTCCCCGTGAAGGGCTCTCAAGGGGCACTAGGAACCAAGACGGCGGCATTACGGCCCGAAGTTCCCTTTCGCAAGGCAGTTATTGTTATTGGTTTATCTCCCTTAACCCGATTCCCTTCTCATATTACGATTGACTATCCTAGGGTGATTTTTAACCTTCCTCTCTTCAGGAAAAAGGCGATCTTTCGCCGAAACCCGAGCACCTCTTAACTCTAGCTATCACCAATTCTCACTAATCTTTATACCTTCCTATTGTGACTTCCTCCACCATTGCCCACCCAGACAATATGATTAACCCCAATGCCTTCCTCAGATCGTGTCCTATTGCATTTCACAATTGCTATATGCAGACCGACCTAGACTTCATGTCGAACCGGTTATGCAATGATCCAATACTCATCCCAAATGCCCTAAATTTTTTACTGGAGACTCACCATGATATAAATGACCTAAATCCAGAAAATGGAAATTTTCCTAATCTATTTGGCATTTAATTAAATTCCTCGAAAATCCCAAGGGCTACCGGTTTGAACATGAACTACCCTAAGTAATCATGCAAGATGTCCAGCAAATTTATGATAAATAGTAGGTTATCTCAGTAGGTTAAATCCTAAGTATCATAATTTTTCTATCATCAAAAGAGCATGAAAACTATTTTAGAAATAATCTCTAACTTCTGTCGTTTATGAATCAAGTACAAAAAATATTCTTCCAAAAATTATAAATAATTTATGCCATGCAGATAAAGACCTAAAATTAGCACTGGCCAAGTTTCATAATTTTCCAGCAAGTATTTTATCCATAATTAATTTTTAAACAATAAAACCCCTCTCTAATATCTGTGAACAAAGTACTAGATTTACTCAACATAAAATTCTATAAAAATTCAGGGATCAATGTTTTACTTGTCAAGATCTAAATCCAGAATTTTAACTGAATATAATTAATTTAAAACCTCCAAATATTTGAAACAACAAATCGGGCTAATAATCCTTTAACACATGAAGTATAATATTTATTAATCATAAAATTCCAGGAAAATTACCATAAGTCTAGAACATCCTAAAACTCCCTCCTCCCGAGTTTTAAAATTTTTAGATTATATTTAGTGCTTAAAATAACTAAATTACATGTTTATCCTAATCCAAAATCTCAACCTCCGAGGTACCTAATTACCTCCAATTCCTTCACTATTTCAACCAGAGGGTTTTCAGCATATCATCCCACTCTCCTCCAAATTTCAAGGGCATACAAGAGCTTTTGCTCCTATGTCCTTCACAAACCTCAAACTCCCACCCACTGAATCTGAGCCGATCTCTTAGGGTAAAATCCACCCTAATCCTCACCATTTTTCTCCAAGCAGGTTATAACATCCTTCTAAGTCAGGGGTCAGAATATCAGCCTCTGTTGAGGTGATTTGACCTTTCCAAACTCTTAGTGCACTTTTTACTAAAAGGTGTCTCACTAATGCCTAATTAAGGGTAGAAGATTTCCTACCCAAAACTCCTCCAAATCAGTTGGAATTTTGTACAGACCTAAGTTCAATATTCAAGGACCACTCACCAAACTTTGGGAGGGTTTGGAGGTCGTTTGACCACTTAAATAAATTCCTCTAAGTTTATTAAATTGAAACAAAAACTTTAGGCAAAGTATCTCCAAAAATTTCCATTTTTGGTCTGCCGTTAGGTATAGCTAAGGTTAACCCCTTGCCCAAATTTCAGGTCATTTGGACAAGGGACGAAGAGTGGGCATCCATTTTAATTTCTGCCCGACTCTAGGTACAGCCCCCACTAAAACGGATGCTGCGGCCGAACCGCTTACCCAAACAAGTTGAAACTAATTTTAGATTTATCTAGACTCGAAGGGCTACAACTTTCGTCACTGGTCATTTTTCCTAAAACGGCTTCTAAGTACCTCATTTTGCAGCCCCAAAATATATTCAAATAATACATCTTTCCATTATGTAATATATAATAATCTATATATTATAAAATTTATTCTACTGTTCACCTTCTTCATGAAACCGAAAACAGACACAAAAAACCATTTTTCCTGTAAGCATTCCGTGATCCGTCGCCGGCCGTCCGGTCACTTCCCTGGCCAGCCACCACCACCACCACCTCCGTTGAGGCGATGGCTAGCGGTCAGCGGTGGTTTGGCCGCCGGAGGTGGCGGTTTCCGGCGAACTCAAAAATACCTTTTTCATGGTTTTCCCATGAAAACGAGAGATGGGTCCGGCTCCGTTGAGCGCGAACTTCCTTTCTAAGAATCCTAAGATCTACCCATGAAAGAGAAGAAGCAGAGGAGGACCTTGTTCGCGGTTTGGAGGCGAGAAGAGCGACGGGGTGCCATGGCGCAGTGGTGGCGTAGCCGAACTTCTCCTACAGCAAGAACAAAGATCTGATCCGTTTACTTGAGCGTGTAAACTTCTCCTCTTGCCCCAAGTGGGCATTTATAAGTCAGAAAGTGGGGAGGTGAAAGGGTAAAGCCGTAATGGCCATGAAGGCTTCTCTTAATGGCCTTTCAGTTACAGTGAAGGGATAAGAAACGGTGGAAGATGAACAGGTGTGTCCAGTTGGCGGTTTCTTATTGGACCAACACTTCCTCCTTTATTATATAATTATAGAAGGAAAAATGGCCCGTAATTACTCCTGGTGTAACTTCCCACCCCAGCATTTATTTCCACGCGTGTTAGAATAATTTCGGGCCTGAACCGTCGTTTCGGCCAATGTCACGGGCGTGACACATAGGTCACGGGCGTGACAGGCCCGGGTGACAATTTTTGGGGTCGACGATCGTCGAACTGAGATCGACGGTCGTCGAAGGGTGGTCACGCCCTAGGTCACGGGCGTGATACCTAGGTCACGGGCGTGATAGGCCCGAACGGCAATTTCGAGGTCGACGATCGTCGAACTGAGATCGACGGTCGTCGAAGGCTGGTCACGCCCTAGGTCACGGGCGTGACACTTAGGTCACGGGCGTGACGGGTCCGAGTTCAATTTCGACGATCGTTTTACGGGGATCGACGATCGTCGAAGGAGTCACGCCCCTGGTCACGGGCGTGACACTCTGGTCACGGGCGTGACATGCCCAGGCTGCACGTTCGACGATCGTCTTGCGGAGATCGACTATCGTCGAAGGAGTCACGCCCAAGGTCACGGGCGTGACACCTTGGTCACGGGCGTGATATGCCCGGACAGTAAGTTCGACGATAGTCTCGCGGAGATCGACGATCGTCGAAGGAGTCACGCCCAAAGTCACGGGCGTGACGGGTCGGTCACGGGCGTGACCAACCCGTGACACGAAACCTCGATCGATTTATTTCAATTTTTGGGCTTCACGGGGTTCTGTCACGACCAACCGACTCCTAGGGGTCTAGCCGGAAATGGGATGTTACAATGGAGTTCTACTCAACCGGTACAATGGACTCTGAAGGAAAGAAAATCAAGGCATCTATTCAAGATACCTGGGTGAAGCTCACTTTTAAAAGTATCAGGAAAGCACTACATCTTCCTTTGATCAAGGATACAGATGAAATAACTCCTTCCCAGATAACTGAAGCTTTAAGCTGGTGTGGACTGAGTCCTAGTATTAAGATTGGATCATCTATCAATAGAAAGGGGATGAATTCCCAAGAAAAATTTCTTTCAGAAGTTGTGGGCAAAGTGATTATCTGCAAGACTGGTGGACATGATAGAATTTCTACCCACATGTTCAATCTTATGGTGAGGGTTATATTCAAGATAAACACTGACTGGGCAGCAGTGGTGTTTGATAAAATTCAAGAAGCAATTAAGAAACCTAACCTGGGAAGGATCCTCAGTTTATGCTTAACATCAGTAATTCCAGATGTTCTGAAACAAGTAAATGGCTCTAAGATAAATCACATGAGGAAAATGGATGTGAGGATACTGTCAAGATGGGGACAGAGTTCTGACCAAGGAATTCTCTGCTCCCAAGGAGCAAACTAAGAAAGATAAGAAGAAAAAGAAAGTGGTTGTACAGGCTGACTCCTCTAGTGATTCTGAGGAGGAAGTGGTCTTTAGTTCTGATGAAGACCAGCACCAACAGGATGCTCATGATCAAGTAAAGGACAGTGAGCCCTAGGAGCAACAAGTTGACTCCACTCCAGGGGGAAAAAACTTAGAACAAGAAACTGAGCCGCCTGCCCATAAGGGAGGTATTGATGATGTTGTCCTAGACAGTGACTTAGCTGCAGATACAATCATGGATGTAGTATCTGAAATCAACACTGCAGCTGAAGAAACTGATAAGGCAGATGCTCAAAATGAGCCAGTAAGTATCTTCTCCACATTCTAGTGATATATGATGGGATTCTCCTCAAAAATTATTCTAGGGGATACTTTTGTTTACACAAAAAAATCTTTCAAGTGGTATTAGTCTTTTAAGTAATACTTTAAAAACTAATCTTATTCTTTCTGTACAGATACAGCAGGAATTTACAATGGAAGAATTGTTTCCTGATCCTCCTCAAGATAGGACTGAGGGGGAGCATATTGAGAAAGGAAAAGATATTCCAAGGACTGAGGGGGGGTTATCAAAGGATACTGAGGAGGATGCCACAGCTGAAAATAATATGTTAATATTAAAAGTACAACTGAATCTTCTGAAGATGAAGAAGCCACATTGGCTAAGAAAAGAAAGCTGACTGTGTTAAAGAAAAAGTGTTCTGGATATAAGAAGGCTTTATAAAAGGGAACAACACCATCAACATCAAGTATAGACTTCAGTTCTTTACTGGTCCAGATGAAGATAAAATTAGATAATCAAAGACAGATAATAGAGAAATATGTGGATGAAACTCATAAGGAGTTACAGTTTCAGTTGGCCCAGGACATCAAATCTATTAGGTTTGAAGTAAATCAGAATAAGAAGGAGATGACAGATTGCTTCCATAAAGGAGGTAATTCTGTGCTGTTCCTAGCCAAGCAATAGCAAGATATCAAAGCTACAGTGGATGAAATTGAAGTGAAGCAAGGCTTATTGGAGAATCAGACCAGAATGAATGAAAACCTTAAGGATTCACATCATGCCATATTAACAAAGCTCACTGATTCTAGCACTGCTCTGAAGGCTGAAATCTCCAAGCAAATCCAGGAAGACATAGCTGCTGTCAAAGCCATATTTCAAGATTCTCAGGAGAAAATTAAAACTTTCCTAACAAAATTTAGAGCTTATTTTCAAGAGGGAACTGAATATGTAGCTGATCAAGTCAGATTCCAGAAAGAAGACTTAAGAGATCATGTTACAAGAGAAGTCATAAAGGGGGAGAGATTACTAGTCAAAGCCAGCTCTGACCATGCTAAATGGACTTCCAATAGCATCAGAGCAACTCTTGGATATCCTCCTCTCTGTGATGATGATAATGTAGCAGAGTTTAGGATACAACCTGCACATTTTGAAAGAGATCAGCCTGAAGTTGCTCAGGCGATCTACCCCCCAACTGATTTTGAGATTGTTCAAGAAGTGCTGAAAATGTATAGTCCTCCACCAGAGGCACAAAATGTAATTCTGGAAAAGGTTGAAATGTCAGAAGCTGCATTAGAAGCTCAGAAGGAAGCTTAACTTTCCAAGAAAAGATTCAAAGAGCAGGCTGAGCTGAAGCCAGATTTTGAGCAATGGAGCCCAACTTCTAGAAACATCATACTTACTGCCCCGAAAGCTGTAAAGGATAAAACCCATGATAGGGGTAAGTGGTATTCTGAATAAGAGTGGAATAAATATCAAGCAGGACAAGAAGCAATCCTTCAACATAGAAGAAGTGCTAAGGCTGGGAAGCTACCTGCTAATACTCAAGAGCCAAGCAAGTACTTCCCTAAACCTTTCCACTATTTTGAAAGACAGAAGATCAAGGCTGAATAATTAAAGAAGAAAGCTCTAAAAGGGAAAAAGCCAGCTGAGGATGCTGAACCTTCTGTGCAAGCAAAAATCAAGTCTGGCAAAGGAATAGTTATTAAGGAGCCTAGTCAGTAATAGGATTGCTAGGTTTATGTAATAGAACAATGTACTAATTTGTTTCTTTTGGTCTATAAGAAATTCATGTAAACCAAAGTTTTACTGATTAATGAAATTTGTTTCAGTATTAAGTGTTTGTTATTTACAATGATTATGTGATAACCTGCTCTGAAATGTTGCTACATCTATTTACAATTTGGTTTTATCTTAAGAGATGTATATCTTTGACTAAGGGTTATGACTTCTCCAAATAGGGGGAGATTGTTGAGTACATTGGAAAATGTGTACCAGATTTAGAGAAGCCACAACTTAGTCAATGATATGCATCAATTTGTATTTGATAGAAGTTTGAGTTTCATTGTGCAGGTTTAAGAATTTGAAGAAAATTTTCTAAGTACAAGTGTCGACACTTGTGAAGAAACTATGTCGACACCCAGGGAACTTGTGTCGACACTCAGACAAGCTGTGTCGACACACAGGAAAATTGTGTCGACACTTATAAAGAAGCTGTGTCGATACCCAGAATTTGTGTCGACACTTATAAAGAAGCTGTGCCGAAAAGCTACGTCGACACCAAAAGAAGCACTTGTGTTGACATCCAGAATTGTGTTGACATCCAGAAATGTGTCGACATCTGAAGCAGGACTTGTGTCGACACTTAAAACTGAAGCTGTGTCGACACTCAGGAGATATGTCGACACCTAAAGCAATTGTGTCGACACACAAGACTTGTGTCGACACACCAACTCTCAAAAGGCTGGGTCGAGTTCAGAAGTAATTGTGTGACCACACAGGACTTGTGTCGACACACACTCAACGCCATTTGACAAATACCCAACGCCAACTGTTCGCATCAGAAATGTCGAGACAAGAAGTTGCTGTGTCGACACAAAGGACTTGTGTTGACACATACAACAAATGCAGTGTCGAGAAGCAGAAGTATGACTGTGTCGACACTTGGAGTAATTGTGTCGACACCATGAAGACTTGTGTCGACACTTAGTCTATATGTGTCTACACATGTGAAGCTGTCTGCTGAGTGTTGTGTGCTGAGTTGAAAAGACATTGAAAAAACTTGTGACGTGACAGGCGACTTGACAGCTGTCATAACTAACCGGTCTGACACCTTTGTCAAAACTATCAGAAGTCTGTTATAAACCAGATCAGCCGGTAACCATGGAGCAAGCTCTATATAAGAGACAGATCGGAAATGACAGATAACAATCAACAACGAGAGTAATCAATAAG
The DNA here is from genome assembly GCA_039513925.1 of Platanthera zijinensis. Classification (NCBI taxonomy): domain Eukaryota; kingdom Viridiplantae; phylum Streptophyta; class Magnoliopsida; order Asparagales; family Orchidaceae; genus Platanthera; species Platanthera zijinensis. Next base: position 60,809,692 of record CM077097.1, on the reverse strand, counting down.
AAGAATTCTGATAGATCAAGGGCTGTTTACAAGAAAGATTCAGAGTTCAATCTGAATTTTAGGAAGAAGCTGATTGAAGATCATCTTCATCAACAAAGAGGTCCACCTTATTTTTGTTCTAATCAAGAAGCTTTGAAAAGCTAAGTTAGGTTGGATCTGAAGGATCAGTCTATACAAGAACTGATCAAGAAGACAACATCAACAGAGAAATCTAGCTGGTGAAGTTTTCAGTTACTCCTTACTCACAAATTCTTATAGGATCTACTGTTAGATCTGAGATTGTAAGTCTAAAATTATAAAGGTTGAGGTAGGGCTGTGTGCCTGAGGTATGACTTGTGGAAAGTCTGAGTTGTAAGCCTAATTATAAAGGCTGAGGTAGGGCTGAGGCCTGAGGTAGGATTCTGGGGAAGAATCTGAGGTAGAACTTGTGTAAAGTCTGAGGTGTAGGAACCATCTTGGGTTCTGAGATTGTAAGATCTGCGGATCCGAGCCAGTGGAAGGAAGTTAGGCTGAATTCAGTTATCTGTTAGATAGGCGAAGGGGGGAAAGTGGATGTACCCATATCTTAGGGAACTACTATAGATCTGGTGCATTCTGTATTGTGTTTATTTTCTGTAGATTGATTAATCTGTGCTGAAAGGAGTCATATAACTGTTTGCCTAACAAATTAAAAAGACACAAAAAGATTAGAACCTATTCACCCCCCTCTAGGTGTTTAGGTTCTTGAAATAAAGTCTTTCAGTTAGACTTGCTGTTCAAGGAATCTTCATCTTCTCCTTGATCGAGTAGGCCCTCAGTTTCTCAGATCAGATTTACAGAGGTTCTTCAAAAAATTCTGAAAAAGCCGTCAAGTTCAGAAGAAGACCTAGAGTCAAATTTTTCCAGATCTGAGACAAATCTTTGTTTGTATTTCAAATCTCTTTTAATTTTGTAGGATATTATTCTCCGAGTGTAGGAGCATTGTTCTCCGAGTTGTAGGAAGTTTTCATCTTCCGAGTGTAGATCCCTTTGGATCGAGATTGTAGGAACTTGGTTCCGAGGCGTAGGATTGGTTTTTAATCCGAGATAGTGGAGTAGCCAGATCTAGTGATTTACTAGATCAGTGAGGGAAAGTGGACGTAGCCAAGGTTGGGGAACCACTATAAATCTTCTTGTCGTCTGTGATTGCTTGATTGATTGTGCAAGTTCTTTTAAATTTTTTATTCCGCAAATAGACGCACAATTCATATATTCACCCCCTCTAGGTGATTTATGTAGACAACTTAACACTTTAAACAACAAAAAGTTGATCTTTGAAGATATCGTTGGCGTTAGCTCGCTATCGCCAGGCGATAACATGCCATGTGGCGTCGTCCACGTGTTGGCAGGCAGCACAGCAGTCATTGAGCGGCGCCAACTAGGTCAAGCGGGCACCGCCAGAACTATCGCACTATGATAGTGGATATCGCTCGACGATAGCATTATTTTAAGTTGTGTTGCTGAAATCGTGGCACTTCGTTCCTTTTGAGGAAATAATCATGTGGCTGTGGTTTAATCCCGTGCCCACTTAGTTAGAGGAGTGAGGGGGGGGGGGGGGAAGCTCATTTCTCTTTATCTCACTCACTCTCTTCAACCTCTTTTCAAGCTTGGAAGAAAAGAAGAAAGGAGGAAGTGTAAGTGTATATTTGTACATTTAACGGGTTCGCAGACATAACGGGTGTTTCGGATACACGGATATCTAATACCAGTAGAAACTCCTAAGGGTTTCCTATTTATACCCACCTAGGGGCAACAGGTAGGGGATTCCACCTAGATCCCCATCCAGATGCTTCGAGCAACAATCACAATTATTTTTTGATCTCACATCAACAAGGTTCACAATCCCTTGACTCGTAAGGGAGGTCAACCAGGCTTGTTTCATCCATAGTTGCCTTCTTTTGCTATTGAACAAAGTGTTCGTAGCAATCGTTTTAGTAGCCTGATTATCGTAGTAAACTACAACAGAACTCAATTTCAGGCTCGATAGTGGAATGTCCATCACCAAATCTCTTATTCACTCTACTTCTTCTCCCGCTGAAGCTAGAGCATAGAGTTTGGATTCCATAGAATAATGCAATACATGATCGCCTCTTGGACTTCCAGGCTACAGCTGCTCCTCCTAGTGTGAATATAAATCCACTAGTGGACTTGCTGTTGTTTAATTCTAAGCACCATGATGCATCAGAATATCCTTCCTAAACTGGAGGATGATCATGGTAATATAAAGCATACTTTAGGGTGTGCTATAGGTATCGCATAAGCCTATCGAGTGCATCTCAATGGTCTTGACTAGGATTACTAGTGAATATGCTCAACATGCCGACCGTAAAGGCTATGTCAGGTCTAGTGTAGACCATAACATACATGAGACTACTAATCAGTTTAGCATAATCTAACTATCTAATCGCAGCTCCATCATTGGGCTTCAAGCGATTATTGTAATCATAAGGTGTCTCCACTGCTCGACGTTCACTTTATCCCCACGTATCAAACATGGACTTTATGTAGTGGCTTTGACTTAGGGAAATGACATTTTTTCCAAAGCTCACTTGCATGTATAGGATAGTCTCAGCTACACCTAGGTCTTGAATGCTAAATTCTTTCATCAGTTCTAACTTAACGACATCCACTACGGATTGATCAAAACCAAGAATCAACATATCATTCACATACAAGCATATTATAGCGACTTTGTTCGATCTATTACGTATGTAAAGACATTTGTCCGAGAGACTCGACATGAATCCCATGTTCCTTACACTATAGTCAAACTTCTCATGCCATAATTTTGGTGCTTGTTTTAATTCGTATAGTGACTTGACTAACTTACAGACTTTACTTTCGTGACCGTCTACTATGAAGCCTTCAGGTTGGCTCATGTAAATCTTTTTGGTCAGATCTCCGTTCTAAAACGCAGTCTTAACATCCATTTGAAGAACTATAAAGTTATCAATAGACGCAATAGCAAGTAGGATCCTAATGGTTGCTAAGTGACACACTGGTGAATATACATCAAAGTAATCCACCCCACTAACTTATGTGAAACCTTTAGCCACCATGTGTGCTTTATACTTAGTTACGCTACCATCAGGATTGAGCTTCTTTTTCAGAACCCACTTACACCCTATAGTTTTAGCCCCTTTTGGCTTATCAACCAACGTCCAGTTGTTCTTCTAAAGCAAAGAGTTCATCTCTTCATCAATGGCTTCTTTCCAGAGTAGAGAATCTCTTGATCTCATCGTGTCCTTATAGGTGGATAGATCAGCCTCGACGTGGTAAGTGACAAAATCACTACTGAAGGTTCTAGGAGTTTGCTCTCTCACTAAAGTCCTTCTAGACTCTAGAACACTATTGTCTACTAGAATTGAATAGGAGGTGCTTAGTACTGATTCAGGTTTGTCCTCAATAATAGTTGTCTGCATACCTGAGATTGTCAGGTTCTTATCTTTAAGGAACTTGTCCTCAAAAAATACAACATCCCTAGATTCAATAATTATATTATTAGACAAGTCTAAGAATCTATCTGCAACACTATCTTCAGCACAACCTAAGGAGACACACGTGTTGGTCCTAGGTCCAAGTTTAGACCGGCTAGGGTCAGGGACCCTGACATAGGTTATGCAACCCTAAGTCTTAAGTCTAGTTATAGACGAGGGTCTCTTAAACAAAAGCTCGTAGGGTGTGACGTCTAACTTAGCATGATGAACTTTGTTTAGAATATTATTGGAAGTCAAGACTGCTTCTCCCCAATAGGCAGTAGGCATGCCAGCAGTGAGGAGCATAGAATTCAGCATCTATGTTAACGTTCTATTCTTTCTCTCGACTATACAATTCGATTGGGGTGAGTAAGGAACAGTGGTTTTTGCTATGATGCCTTGAGAGGCAAGGAAACATCTGAACTCACTGGACACGTATTTTCCTCCTCTATCACTCCTAAACCTCTTAACCTTCATGTCTAGTTGATTCTCTACCCTGGTTTTGAAAAGACAAAACTTTTCAAACACTTCATCTTTAGTTTTTAGAAGATAGATATGACAGAACCTAGAACAGTCATCTATAAATGTGATCATATACTTCCTTCCTCCTCTGGTGACAAAACTTTTAAAGTCACATATATCAGAATGTATAAGCTCTAGGGGTGTTGTGCTCCTAGTAACCACACTAAAAGGTTTCCTAGTGATCTTAGTCTGAGCATACACGTCACATTTCTCAGGCGGTGATTTAGTGTCTAATGTGATCTGGTGAGTTCTAGATATGTGGAACATTCTCCTATAGTTCACGTGTCATAGTCTCTCATGTAGAGTTTTAGGGCTAACTAAGTTTGTTTGAACTTGTTGAATAAACTCGTTTGCTAGACTTAGTCGGTACATCCTATTTTGAACGTATGCATAACCAAAATAATATGAGTTAACTTATATTGTTCCTCTACCACTACAAAAGGTTAAAAAATAATATACCAACATCACAAAGTAAATTAATAGACACTAAATTAGCAGCTAGTGCATCAATAAATTTAATATTTTCCAAAATTAAAATTTTACTTGAGTAGAGCGCCAAGGTAGCATTCCTAGTATGGGTCACCTTAGTCTCTCCTCCATTGCAGTTCTCAACCTTTTTCATAACTACTGTGACCTTAGATAGAAAAATCATGTCATTAGACACATGAGAGGTAGCAGCGTTGTCCAGCCACCACTCAGAAAGCCTACATGTTGCAGTATTTTGTGGGGCTTCCTCTTTCTTCTTCAGTCTATTCATTTCAGACTTGAAGGTAAACTACTTAAGAGGCAGCTTGCTAAAGGTCATTGTAAGGCGAGAATTCAGGAGATTGAGAAGACAATCCCTAAAAAAAATCTCAGCTTTGCTTCACAGATTTTCAACCACATCCTCTCGGAAAGTGGCAAAATCACTGAGCACTGTGTGGTAAACTCCAATTTTTCAAGTCAAGTTAAATTTGGAGTTTCCACCAATGAAAATTAGTTGAACTAAAGAACTGCAATATTACTATATCATAGGTGATACGTTTCAACATTTAAAAAAATAAAGGACACAAACTGAAAAAATATCACCTGATCTGAGTAGAGTCGATCCAGTACACTTCAGATCCAATCCAGGGATGTATTTGTTTACTCCTCCTCTCCTGCTGAACGCAGTTGCCGAAGACTATAGCAGATCGACAAATATGTTTTGCTCCTCTCCGCTATGCGGATCTAACAAAATCTAGCAACGATTAGGAATTTCGACATGGTTTGAAGTGATCCCTGGTCAGATCTTCTAAGGAACAGGCAATATAAAGGACTCCATGTCAGCAATTGGTAGGCTGCAGATGAGGAGTCCAAGGACAACTTGATCATTCCTAGAGATCGGTCAGTAGAAATTTAGCGACGATCTCACTAATAAAGTAGAGCTTTGGCCATGATCTGAATCTAAAAATTTCTTCGTAAATAGATAGCGCCACGAGTGAAGATCGATCTTCCTTCAGGAGAGATCTTACTCTACAGATCGAAGATCTGACGGCAATAAACCTTATCCCTTTTCGGTGACTCCTTCCAGCAGTAGATCCAGATCTGCAAGTGGAAGAAACCTCCAAGCAAAACTCACTGGAGCAAGACTCCACAAAAGCACACATCTTTGTCTTGAAGGATTGTAAGAAATCTCTATAGTTCTGGATGATTAGCAACTGGATCTAAATACACCATACCAGATCATAACACAGGTGATTGCTACCATGATCTGCATATTTCCTTTGAGATCTATGTATTGCCTTTCAGAACTGTTACACTCTCGTCGCTTTCCGATCTAGAGCACGTCGCAATAGAGAAAATGGCGACGGAAGAAAACCCGCAATTTCTCCTTTTGATTTTCGTTGCGGGATGGGAGAAAACGGATAAGAAATCAGAGATGTGCGACAACTTTCTCCTTATAAAAAACACAGGCGACAGAGGATGCACAAATCAATCCGATCGAGCGCCAGAAATCGTACAAGAGCAGCGGGATTGGAGAATAGCGGCGGCCAGAGATTCCATGGGAGAAGCGATGCCTCCCGATTCAGAGGTGCCGACCGGACTTTTGACGAACGAGCATAGCGAAGACAAGCATAGCTGCGTTTTCCCGATCGGTGACGGGATAATTCCTGCAGTCGGCGTTTCCTACTTTCCCATCAATCAACAAAACCGACAAATAAATTGCGAAATGTCATGTTGTTCCCTCCCGATAGAACACACTGGCGTCTTCCTCACAGGCGGCGAAATACTGGTAACTCTGCTCTTTAAGGCTGGAGGAAGAACTTTAGAGAGCCGCTGAAGGAGTTCCTACTGTTGGAATTGCAATCTGAGGCTAAATCTGTGAAGAGAAAGACAGGACGATCCTTTCCTAAGCGATCTACAAGGATAATGACTTTCCTCCTTGGACAAGAGAAGTCCTTATTTGACATGTACATGGATATCTCTGGTATGAACCATGCATATATAATCCAGAATCGAAGTACGAAATATGCATGATGTGTGAAGCCCATCCGGGAAGGTTGGCTTGTATTAGTGATGATTGATTTGCATGTCGGAGAAGACTTTGTGGTTAAACGTGTAGAATGCTCTGAAAAATGCACAAAGAGCTAAATAAACCGCAAACTTTATTGCTCTAAAAAGATAATCATTACATAGGTATGCTTCATTATTTATAGAAATCAAGGGGAGATGGGAGAATACAACAACCGATGTGGGACTAAATACAAGTAGGGCGGCCTACGCGGTTTGACATGGCCAAATCGCCCATTATACAACAAATAATAAAGCACCAACCGACAAATAGGAAAGTTGCTTAACCGCCAGGGAAGACCGCCGGTACAGCCGCTAGACCGCAACATAGGTTTCCACCAGACCGCAGTTGTAGCTACCCATTAGACCGCAGCTGCTGCAAGCTATCAGACTACAATCGCGGAATACCATCAGACCGTAGTTGCGGTTAGCCATCTGTCCGCTGTTGTGGCTTCAACCAGACCACTGCGGCTTTGCCTCAGACCGCCACTGTTTCTGTCCACCAGACCGCAGTTGCGGTTAACCATCTGTCCGCTATTGTGGCTTCAACCAGACCACTGCGGATTAGCTTCAGACCGCCTTCATTGCTGTCCACCAGACCGCGATCTGAGATCCATCACCAGACCGCTAGACCAAACCTCTAGGTCACTGAGATAGGCAGACCGCTGCGGTTAGATACTAGACCGCCCGATCTCCTGAAGCTCCAACACTTCCCCTCAAGCTAGAGCATATATATCTACCATGCTCAGCTTGTTACAAACCTCCTCGAAAGGAATAACTAGCTTGCTGAAGAAATCAACCAGTTCACTCTCTGAGGTAATAAACGGAGTGCAAATCTGATTCTTCAAAATCTCCTTTCTAATGAAGTCGCAATCAACCCCGACATTCTTTGTCCTCTTATGGAAGACAGGATTCTTTGAAATATATATGGATGCCTTGTTGTCACAGAACATTAGCAGAGGATGATCATAAAGCTCTCCAAATTCAAGCATAAGTATATGTAACCACTACAACTCGCAAGTAGTTAGATCCATGCTCCTATATTGAGCTTTTGCGCTTGACCTAGAGATAACAACTTTTTTATTTCTCTTCTAGCTGACCAAATTCCCACCAACAAAGTACAGAACCCAGATGTGGACTTCTTATCTTCCTTATTATAACAGTCCGACCCATTAGGCCAAGCGCCGCTACATTACTGCAGCCCGCACACCCCAAAGCCATCACTATGCCTTGGTTTTACCGGAAAAGACCTTCAAATTGCACCTCGACATAGATCGGGACAAAGGAAGACGAGGGAAGTCGAAATATAACAAGAATAGCCAAAAATAGGGTTAGGGCCAAAAACCCTAACGAGAAAAATTAAAGAAATGGGGAAAATGTTACCACGACGACGTAGGTTTCGCTGAGAGCTTTTCGGATCTATACTCGGTTGAAGATTTCGAGTACCGGAGTACCATCGACGGCCACCAAAAACCCACGGAAAAGATGTTTTCTCTCTTTCTAGCGCCGCTCTAGCTCGAGAAGTGAACATAAGTTCGGTTTGGTTCCAAGGAGGAAGAAGAAGTACATATATATAAATGGTATAATTGTAATATTAAAATAATTTTACCTATAATAGTTACATTTCTAAGAAAAGAACCGGGGGAGGGGGTTAGCTTGACCGGACTTCTCGAGAAGAAGTCATGGATTACTCGAGAAGAACAGAAGGAAGATTTACTCGGGTAGAAGGCAGGCTCTCGAGAACTGAGGAAGATTACTCGAGTAGTGAGGAGGACTTCTCGAGTACTGAAAGACAGTTCTCGAGTACAAGCAAAATTTCTCGAGAACAAGGAAGAACAACCCCGTTCGACGAACTCTGTTCAAAATTCGTCGAACACAAAACCCGTTCGACAAACTTTAGTCGAAATCATCGAACACTAAGGAAAACAAAACCTGTTCGACAAACTACGTTCAAAATTCGCCGAACACAAAACCCCCTCCCCGGTTCTTTTCTTAGAAATGTTAATTGTTAGAACCCAAAACTGTTTTAATATTACAATTATACCCATTTATATATTCTCGAACTTTCTCTTCCTCCTTGGAACCCAAACCGAACTTATGTCACTTCTACGAGCTAGAGCGGCGCTAGAAAGAGAAAAACATCTTTTCCCGTGGTTTTTAT